>BOPP01000038.1:3797834-3832674 GCA_017312745.1 Gryllus bimaculatus
CGGAGCCATTGAAGCGGCGCCGCCGGAAGTGGAAGGGGACGGGGGGGCGGGAGGGGGAGGGGGTGACGGAGGCCACCCGGATGCACTCTGCTTCTTGTCCTCTCGCCCCGGGCCGAGTGCAACCGTCGCGGCGGTGGCGGCGCCTCTCGTCGGTCGTAAACGTCAAGGGCTTACGATTGCTTTCGTTCCTGTCGGCTTTTCGGAAGGCGACGGCTGAGGGATTCACGGTCGGAAATCCCTCAGGGTTGGCGAGCATGCATAAATCGGTTTTTGTTCTCTTTGGACCTTCGCTCTGTTCACTTAGTGCTGCTTACTTACGTAGGTGATGGACGCAATGACTAAGCAAGCGAAAAGTTTTGGCAGTAAACGCAACGCTGACTTCAGATCTGTTTTGCGGAACCGTGAGATTATATAATATAAAACATTTAGTTTTTGCCAGAGATTTTAATGGAAATTATCTGGCGTTCCACAAATCTATTTGCCTACAATTTCAGTAAATGAAATCATATCTAATAGATAAATTTTATAAATCATATGTAATATTCTTTTCAGGTATTGTGCTCGCGAAATATTTTATTTGTTGCATTAGGTAAGTTTTGTGATTCGAAAAAATTCATAAAGTATATCTTACAATACGTTTCAATAACGTCATGAACGAATTTGCCCTCTAACTAGGTGCATCGGGGACATCTAGTCAAGGAGCGGACCCCGCTGAGATAATTTCAAAGAATGACAGATGGGAGATAAAAAAAATCTCTCTCACACACACGTTGCAATTTAAGTACTGAAATTTTTAACAACTTTTTTCAATACCGAACATCTTACAGAAGCATTCTAGAACACTCTAAACCGTAGCGAAGTGCGTTCGAAATCAGTTTAATGATCTAATCTTAGTTTCTAAATTGAGAAGTCTGCGTTTCGAATTTAAAAATAAGTTACACCATTAGTTCTTTCACTTCTCCGGATAGTTAAAACATTTTATGGCGCTGTCACACCTCCACTGTTCTTCACTTTTTCCTTTCATCCTAACAACGTGAATCATTATTTTCCTTCCTTGTATGCTTTCCTTTATTACAGTTTTTGTCACATCATGTAGTCTTGCAGATTTACAGCGTTCTCATGCCTTTTTGTTTCCATTTTCTACTGTAATTTCCTTGTCATTGTTTTGTTAGTTTAGTGTGATTATACGCTTGCGAAAACAGGAGCTGTTATTGATTCAAACAGTTGAATTTGTTGACACTAGAGAATGTTACCTCCCATAAACAATCTGTGATCATATAAATGAAAAATGTTGAAATAAAAGAAATTGGAAAAATAATTATATTAGGAATGTTCATGGACACTTTTCTCAACTTTATTCCAATACAAAGTTTTATGTAGGTAAATGAGTCAACTCTGTTTCGTAAATACAAATTACATGGTCCTGTGTAATTAACATTGTTTGCGTTAATAATTGAACAGATGTCTGAATGTAATTTGGACGTCCTGAGTTCAAATCTGGAAATCAATTTTTGTACATAAGGTTATTTTCAATGTGTAATATGTGGTTATTTCAATTTTATAGACTTTCTCATTTTTTACTCATGCTTTTAAATTTGTGAAACACTGTAGGGTCCGGATATGTCGGAGCACAAAAAAAGCTACAGTTCTCATAAAATCGTCATTTTTAGTTAAAAGGAAAACTTTATTCCAATCCAGCTATTCTTGTTTAAATAATAGCAACAACTTCGATGATGTCTTAACTCAGCTATTGAGATTATGTATTATTTTTGTGGGATGAATAATTCAAAATATTTTTCTAAATTTGTTTAATATTTTTTAAATGATAATAAACAAAATAAATATTTAAATATGAAACTAAATCGTTTGTCTTTAAAGAAAACCCTCTTGTCCACGTGGGTCAAGGTGCGCTCGTTCTAAGCGAAGTTTTGCCTGTTCGGTTTGATCCATTCGAGTAAACACCGTTCCCTGCAACAAAGCCTAGGCTTGTAGGTCTGCAATTCAGAGATTGCTTGAATCCGGAAGATCTGTGCCCGTAACCGTGATCCGAGTACGGTCGTCTACAGGTCTACATACCGTCTCAAAAACACAAGTACCAGATGGGTTGGGGAACCTCAGCCAGATGGTCACTGGGCTAAGAACAATAAACCTCCAACCGGATGTGCAAAGCGAAGCACCCTTCGACATTCGGTTTAAACACACATTCGCTTAGTACTTCGTTAGAGTTGGGTTTTTCGAAACCCTTCCCCGTATTAATCTTGTGGGACGTCATGTGTGAACGTTCCCTATGGGAGATTTCGCGAATGTTGCCGGATGCTGTGCTTGCGGGAGAGGTAACAAGGTGACCCCTCCCCCCTCCTCCTCAGCTTCTCACAGCAGAGCAGTCGCTGGTGCTGCACTACAAATCGCGGTCGTAATTCAGAAAAGTGCTGATCCGAGTGCAGACCTGAAGCGACAGGCGATTCCTATAACAAAGACCAGGACCAGATGGGTGGGGAGCAGGGTAGTCTCAGCCGGAAGGCCAATGAACTGAGAACATACTACTAGTACGTCGATCCAAGATGACGTGCATAACTGGCCATTCTTCGTGACACTGTTTAACACCTCTAAGGTTAATATCCCTTTAGACCGCGATTTTTTCTAAACCCTGCGTCGCGTGGACGTCTTGTGTGGACAGTTCCTGTGTCCATAGGCGTGCACAGTCTAAAGCAAGGGGGCAACTACATTTCTGGGCCCCCTTTTTCATTCAACTTTTGTTATATTTATTTGTGGCATTGTACTAGTAAGTAAAAAATATACTACGAGAAGTATTAAATTATAATTTTAGGGATTGTCCTTACAAATTCAAGTTATTTTATGTTGAACTCTTTACAGAGTTGCCGGATCCTGGCATCTTCCTCATATGACATATAATACATTCCCTAATTGCCTAAGCGTGACAATGTAAGGTTTTGTAAAAACATTTTGTAATTAAGTATTCTATGATTATTTTAATTTTTAAAATGTTACTTACACATAAATAATAGTGGTCGGTAATGATTTCAGCTGATTCTAAAGCAACCTATAGAACGATTTATTTAGTCGTGCACATGACGTAAAACAGCTGTTGTGGTTTGATCCAATCGGGAGCTTATATATCGCTGCAGTGACGTCACTATGGAACGTTTAAGTTCCCAATTGGATGAAAGCGTGAAAAGCTGATTTACGTCATGTGCACTGTTCAATAAATCTTAGTATAAAGGAAAGACAATTTCAAAAAAATCCGTATTTATCAGTCTGAAATGAGGAAAATAGGGGATTGAAAATATTTACGGAAATAAAATTTTTCATCACATTATTGGGGCTCCTGTGACAATTTTCAGGGGAACCGTGGTCTCCCTGTCTCCATCTGTTCACGCCTACGGCGTAGAGATTCCGCACGTGATGTACTTGCGTAAGAAGTAAACAGGCGTGAAGCCCCCACTTCCCTCAGCATGGATAGTAGAGCAACGTTCGCAAATGTGCAAAGTCCAAGGAAGATCTTCAGAGCAGGAAACCATGCGACGCGTCCTCCCCCGCGAACTATGACGAATGGGCTGAGGAGCGGGGGAGGCCCAGCCGCAATGTCACTGCACCGAGAACACGGGACATTCCAACCGGATGTGCTAAGTCGGGCGTCTATGAGTTTCTTTATTTATTGATTAATCCATTAGTGATTCCGGCGCGTCAACTACTGTAATTAGTCCCAAAAGTGTAGAAACGATTAAACACCCTATACGGTTAAAGTTCGTTTAGAGTCCGAGTTTCTGAAATCTCTCGTCTCGTCAAGATTGTGAGCTGCTTCTGTGAACGACCTCCTGATTCTGCGGATGCTGCGCTGGCGTGAGACGGAACCAAGCGCACGCCCCCTCAGACTGGCAGACGTCGGTGCTGCGTACCAATTGAGCAAAGTGCTGACCCGAGCACGGCCGTCTGCGTTGACGCGCCCCCGCCCGAACAAAGACCAGCACCGGCTGGGCCGGGGAAGGCGGAGCCAGAAGGCCGCTGAACTGAGAACAGGAGCAACAGGATGTGCAAAGCTCAGTGTCACTTTCATGATACGGTTAAACACCCCTATGGCAAAGACCCAGTTGAGTCCCATTTTCCAAAATGTGCCGTCATTAAGTCTCTTTATAGACCGAAAAATCCGACCCCCTTGTGTGGATGCCCTTGTGTGGACCCCTATGTCAGATGGCGCGGATGCTGCGCTGGAGTGGAAGAGAAGCAGGCGTGCTCTTTTCCTTCCATTCTCATCAGCACCGCAGTCAGTGCTCCACTGCAGTTCGCACACACAGACACACACTTTCTCTCTCGCACACTCACCCAACCACACACTTTTCTCTCTCGCACACTCTCACTCACACACTCTTCTCACTCTCCTTCTCTCTCTCACACACACACACCCTTCCTCTCTCTTATTCATGTACATTGCCTGTGTCAAACACACGCACACTCCTCTCTCTCTTTATATTCTCGCACAGACACACACTCACACACACAAACTCATTCACTCTCTCACACACAAACACACAATCTCTCACATATTCACGCACACTCCCTCTCCCTCTCCTTCTCTCGCTCTCTCTCACACACACCATACTCGCGCGCACACACACACACACATGCACACACACATGCACACACACATGCACACAAACATGCACACACACATACACACGCGCGCACACATGCACACACATACACACGCGCACACACATGCACACACACATACACACGCGCACACATACATATGCACACACACATGCACACACACACACACACATGCACACGCTCGTTCGCAAATGAGCGAAGTGCTGCTTCGGCGCCTCCGCGCGGCCCGTCGCGTCTCCTCGCGTCGCTTTCTCCTCTTTTGTGCCCCGTCAGCTGCTGCGGCGCGGCGCGGTCCGTATCTCCAGCCCGCTGAGCCGCGCCGCTTCCTGCTCCGGTCGCAAGCAAATGCTCCATTGTACTCCGGCGCACTGCGGAGCAGAACGGCGCTAAGCGGCGCCTAAAAGACAAGAAACTCCTGCAACGCTCGTTGCCGCTTTCTCGGCGCCGTCGCCTCGTGCACAAAAGTGGTCGTGATTCTCGCCAATTCATGGGATAATGAGTAGTTTTTCTTCATTTGGAAGAAGTGTCCGTGTTTTCCTTTCAGTAAAATAATTATTGGGTGAAGACTTGCGTCCGCACTGTTCCTATGCTGCTTGAGACCAATGGGAACCCGCAGGAACTGGGGTTCAGATCATGCTTAATCCACGTGAAATTTGTTTTCGATGACCGCAAGAGGTGGTTCAGGGCATCAACTGATGTCAATGTAGTGCCTCTGACCAGGAAGTCCTAGGTTCAAGTCCCGACGGTAGCAGGGTTTTCAACACTAGCTTGTCAGCTAGGTCGAATTTAGTCGCTGTCTGGAGGAGAATTCTATTGGCCCGCTACTCTGATCCGTAGTTTTCCGTATTTTTTTCCGATCCACACTAGGCGAATGCTGGAGCAGTAGTACTCTAACAAACGGGCCACGGACAGCGCGCGATCTTTCCTTCCTTTTCCCATCATCACCTCCTATTTACACACATTTACTGTAACATACACGACACAAGCACACATGCCGGGAGACTGTTGGAGAACTTAGAGCTTGTCCCAGCCGGGACGATGCCCCCTTCAATATATAGGATCCATAACCATAAGCCAACGAATTGCAAATAATCTGCCTTTATTTGTCTTAATCATAACAATTAAGATTCACACAACTATCTCAATTTTTAGTAATCGAAGACGCTTCCGCTTTTGATAGCTGCGTTTCCAATCTTCGCTGTAGTGCGATGCTTAAAAAACCTTGAGTTCTTTTTTTTAACTTGTCATAATGTTTCTCCAATTCGGATTTCAGAAAGTATTTTCTTGCGCGGTATGGTATCAGCGTGATTGCTTAGTTAAAATATCTTAAGCTTTCTATAAATCCTAACTTCTAAGGATGAATGACAGATACGAAAGAAGAGGAGAGCGAAGTTGTAATTATTATTATTATTATTATTATTATTATTATTATTATGTTTTGTTACTTTTTATCGGAAAACAATTTTCAAGGCAGAATTAAGTATTTTTTAATGAATGGGATTGTTTTTATACTTCTGGTCAAGCGCTTCTTCATTTTCGGTTATTGACCTATTCACTTCTTGATCATCAATGACCTCCTTTAAAGATTCATCGCCCACCTAGGGGGTCGATATTTACCCCATTGCAAACCTCTTGCCTAGATCATAGAGGTTGAGATAGGAGGTTCGGGGGAAACGGAAAGATGGCGCTCGGTCAGTGCCCTGTTGTGTAAGGTTCTTTACCAGTGTCCGTCTGAACTGACGGGAGCAAGTCACGGAAACGACTGATTGACCTCCGGGGACTGAAGTCTTCCACCGTTGTGCCCAATCCTCCCGACCATCAAAGCTTCTTTTGCAACACTTGCATTTGCGCGCGCCGACGTGTCCAATAAATTCTGATTCATATTACTTGATTTAAAAAACTCAATCACGGTGACCACTTTCTAGAAAATGAGCAAAACCGGGAAAAATCAGTACCTTCCCTGCTCTAAGAGTCAGAGAAGGATCAGAGTGGAAGAATCGTTAGAAGTCAGGAAAACTTTGAGACGATTTGAAAACTAGATATTATTCCTTAAAAACATTGGTACAGCGTTATTTTTGCTCAATTTTTATTTTGTAAGAAAATGTTAGTTTATAATTCGTTACGGTGAAATCAAAGAGCTAATTAGTATCAGGGTAGCTTTAATATTTTCTTAAATTAGTATGAAATTACAAATCTTATCAGGAAAAATTAAAACAAAATGCACTGGAAGGCAGGGAAAAGCCAGGGAAATTTGTTTCAAAAAATGAATGACTACCCTGGCAATACAGTGAAATCTGTATTGTCAGGGTATTTCTTAAATCCTCTGTTTTAAAGTGACATTTAGGATTTGCAAATCGTCTGCCTTTGTAGGATTAGTAATAATTAATCCCAAGCTTCATTATCTCGGAAGTGGCATATGTATTTCTGAAAATCACGGGATGTGTTGATGTGCATGCCTTAATTAGAATGCAAAGTTTCATTTTTCTCAGAAATATTATCTTCACTCCGCATCCAAACAGGGACATCCATGTGGAATCCATGGGAATGGCGGATGAAACTTGATTCTTATTTAGGCGATTAAGTTTCAGATAACCGACCGGTCTCGGCATGTGAACTGAGATACCGGTATTAATTATTTTTTTAGACTGCCACTAGTAACAGCGCTTACTTTCAAGGTATGCAAAGCGTGCTAAATTTTCGATTTTTAGGACTAGTGTTAAAAATGAGACGATGCTCAAATGTTCAGATAAAACTGTGAATTCAATAGAGAAAAATAATTTCGTCTGATCAGATTTGAACTTATCTATTAAGATCAGTTTAAATCTTTAAAATCGCTTAATTGACCAATTAAGTGACTTGTGTACTACTTGAATTAAAATAAAAGGAAAGCAGGAAAGCTGTCTAGGAAATAGGGTATGACATAGGTTGTAAAAGTGATTTTATTCTGCACGTGGGATTGAGCCACCCGGTAAATAGCCCTGATGACACATTTTCTACTCGGAAAATAAAATGCTACTTTTACCACACCTATGATAAATAACTATTTTCACACCGGAAATCAACGATGCGCTGAAAATAACTTGAAAATTATATAAATAAAACCAGATTTGAAACAACAACCTCAGTGAGGAAACAGATTGGTCGCGTTTCCGTGCGTGGGGTGCGTTCACATCGAGCGTGCGGAGGTTACGCACCCGCTGCCAAGCAAAACACGCGCGGCGGATGTTCCGACCGTGTCAATAAACAGGATTCATAATCTCAACACAAAGAATTGCTTATAAATGCCTTAACCCATTAACACTCAGCGTCTTCATTTGAGAACGAACATTTCTAGTCATTCGAATTGACGTCTTTTGCAATAATTTGCAAGTTTTATTTCCTCAATAGAGTAGACATCCTAAACGAAATATATAAAGAAGTTTGTTTTTTTTGCATTCTCGATTGTTAGATATCTATTTATGTGATATGGTGTACTCATGACTTGCGGCGGTTCGAATAAGGACTGTGACATCAATGTGGATGTTTTTATGGAAACACTGATGTTTTAAAAATAGACATACTAAAGCCGAGATTTTTAACATCGATGTTTTGTGCTCAGTGTTTTTCACTTCGCTTTCGCATCGCATCGGTGTTTTACATGGTTTGATTGTAAACGAAGAATAGCCTGTATCACAATTCGGTAAGAGTTAAAATATGAAATAATAACTTGACAGTTTTGATGTTCGAACGAAAGAACGTTCTTCGTACGACGTTCATTGAGCAGATTCGTCGGAGTTTATCGATCCTGATACTCTTGTAGTATTTCCAATTTCGCCTATATGGAGACGTGTCAACGCATGTGCCGTAGACGTAGAACCTTCCCCCTTCTTCGCATACCCTTCTTGGGCGAAGTGAGGACTGACCCTTTGAGACGACCCTGGGCGATCAGGCTTAGTTTTGTCCATTGTCATTATTTTTTAACTTTGTTTTCAGTTAAAACTTAATTACAAATTAATAAACATGGCCATCGTCAAATTCAATTTTGTTGCGCACAAATTTAATGTTATAGAATTCTAAACCAGCTTTAAAACATCGATGTTTAAAACCATCGATGGTTTTTGGTCGATGTAATCACATCGATGTTTTATTTTTGAACATCGGTATTTTGTGATGGACGTCGCATCACTAGTTCGAATCTTGATCTAAAACCGTGCTTAGGTGATATATGTCTGTGGCTAATTCGGTTCGTGTTTCCGTGCGTGGGGTGCGTTCACATCGAGCGTGCGGAAGTACGCAGCCGCTGCCAAGCAAAACACGCGCGGCGGATGTTGCGACCGCGGGTGGAAAACCGGCTTGGAATTCGAGCTCATTACTCGCCACTTTTGCGATGCGGCGTTAATGGCGTCTGCGTGGCTGTGCCGAGTTATTCGCGGTTTAGTGGTGTGCTCGCCAACCCGCCCCTGATAGCACGTTCTCCCCTTGCGTTAAGGAAGGAACTCACCTCGAGGAAGTAGCGTACGTGCGGTCGTTCAACCAATAGGATCTGGTTTATGGAAATGTTTTTCATATGTCGAGTGAATCGAGATGTGTAAGACATTATGCCGTGGTCTGGGTACTATATTTAAATAGAAAATAATTAAAGGATGAGAAATTATAAGCTGCTGGCATAATGAGTCGTGGTAGATGGTTAGGGCGCTCTCAGCCTAAATGAGGGCCCCGGTTTCAAAAATAGTATTTCTTGGAGTTGTTATATGAATATGTGCTAATCAGGGTAATCCTGATAATCCAGTCATCATCCATTCTAGTCAGCAGATACCAAATATTTGGTGCTTGATTAACAGTAAGCATTTGAAGCAATGAAATTTGGAGCTTGGCCCTTGTCACAACGTCTCCAAAAATTAGGCATGGAAAGGTTGCAACCCTCTCGCAATCATCTCCCAAGCTAATCTTGTGTGCGAAAACATACAAGTCCGTTAACCTTTATAAAACACTATAACATTTTCCAGGTTTTGTGAGAATATCTCTTTATATTAACCGTATCAGCCGATGTAGTCGATACCACTGGTACTGGAAATACATTCATGGATAGAGACATAGCTTGATTAACATGTAAAGGTATACGTATGCGTAAGTATGATAACCTTATAACTAGTTGAGAGGTAGGATTGAAAATATTGTGAATAAGTAGTATTCCTTAGGTTATTTATTTATTGCTTATGAATAGGAGACGTTTCTTGGTTAATAATCACATTTTCAGTGTTGGATAAAACAATTACAAACGTATTCAAGATAGATCGATTTACAAATGAAAATATACCTGTATCTGTTTTTGTTTTCTTTCTTGAATTTTCGAACAATGACCCTTTCGCGCGATCATATAGTTTTTGATAATCTTACTTCACTTCTGCACACGGAGATATCATAGCGCTGACGTTTTGTATAACTTGGTGGATTTTTATTTTAAAAAAGCGTTTTTGTATTACAACATTTTATATTTTGCAACTTCAATTTTTCTTTGTTGCAGGTGAGCACACAAACCTAACGCTCTGGCACACAAGAAAAGTTCTTTGGTGAGTGGTAATTGTTATGTCATCTTTATGATTCTTATGTCATTTGTCGTGACATGGCCTCTTAATTCATGTTTCGTGAAAAGAATTGACTTTTTTTTCTTAAAATATTTTTAAATACGTCACTAAAATGCATTGTTCTTTACATTAAACTGATAGTTCTTATATTTTCTTGTTATCATTATTCTTTGCATTATAATTATCAATTCAAAAGCGGTTAAACGAACATTCTTTTATGGCACTATTACTCTCTTCGTGCATGCAGGTACAAGAACCTTGCGAACAACCAGTTAGTAAAGTAACGTACTCTTTCTTCGCCGTCTAAAAGAACCTACTTAGAAGAACGTAAATAATTTTTAATGCTTAAACGTACCAGCAAATTGTGACAGGGAATTGCGGCCCACCTGTCCATAAACGAGCGCTGCTCAAACAGCCATTTCACACGGTCTTTCCGGCCGGGGAGCTGCGAGCACAAAGCGCTGCTTCCAGCTACCTGCCGTCCGTCGCCGCCGCTTCCACCCGCGCCCCAGCCCCGCCCCCGCCCCGTCGCCCTCTCATGCCACCCACCGCGACACCATCCTGTTTCCTTTGCTGGCCGCGACACCGTCGGCGGGTCATCGTGCAAACCATCACCATGCTATCCGCTCATTTCGATACGTAGTGTCAAATAGCTGCATCATTAATGAAGTAATTTCTTTCCTTGATCCTGTACTCCAAAAGATATGTCATAGTAAGTGACAACGTTACAGGTGTAGCAGCGTTGACCCATCTCCCATTATTTCTCACTTTGACCCTTATTCGCGACGTTCTATTTGGCTTCCTCTTTTCTGCTATTTTCTCGCCCACTCTGCATTCCATAGGATGTGTAGTAGCGCGTTCGTAAGTCCTCCTGCTGCTTGTGAATGGACCGCCCGCGCTTCCGCGCTTGGGGTGGAAGCGGTCCGGAAGGTGACGACGGCTTCTGCTCATCCAGGCGCAGTGGCCGAGGGGCGAGGCGAGAGCGGGGCGGGGGGGGGTGCGGGGCGGGGCCGATGCGCTCCGACCGCCCGGCGTCCTGCGGCGCGACGAGCTCCAGTGGCCCGAGGCATGCCCGGCCCTGCGCTCCGCGCGCGCCGTCATCGCAGCTTCACCGTCATTGGCCCGGCGCAGCCGCCACTCGCCTCACGCTGGCGGTAGCTCGGTCGTCGCCAGCACTCCCGCCGCCCAGTCCGCTCTCCGCTGCCCATCTTCCCGCCCCTGTTCCTGCTGACTGTTTCTCCGCTGTCGTCCCGCCACACCCGCTACCACTGCAACGTCACTTCCCCCACACCCCACCTGCTCTGACTTTGCCCCGCACTGCGGCCGCCGTTGCCTCCCAGCAACCGCTAACTCCTGCCACCGTCCCGCCTGCATCCCCGCCAGCGTCTCCTGTCCGTCCATTCAGAACCCTCCATGCCGCTCCACCTTGTGCTTGCACCTCCACTACACCTCTGCCCTTTGTCGGACTCCCCACCACCACCGACTTCGCCGACGGACTTAGGTCCCTACTGCGGTTCCTGCACCAGACCACAACACTCCGCCCACCGCTTTTTGTACAGCTGCGGATAAATATTGGTATTCGTTCGCGCCCCTCGCGACTTCGATCGCGCCGCGTCCGCCGCCGCACCACCACTCTCCCGCCCATGTACCATCAGCCGGCCGCGCTCCACCGCTCCTCCGCCCCCGCCGTCGCCCGCCAGCCTCTGCCCGCCGCCCACTATCCCTGCCATCGCGTCGCCGCGCCATCGTACCATCACGCCCGGCCGACCGCCACCGTCCCGGTCCCGCGCCTCGCCGCGCCCTCCCCACCCCCCACTGCACTATCCCTGAAATCGCCGTCGCCGCAGCGCATCGTACCATCAGCCTGGGCCGTCCCGCCACCTCCCGGCCAAGCTACGCGCCATGCCGCGCCCGCCAGCCGCCCGCGCTGGGCCGCACCGGCCGGCGAGCGCCCGCGCTGTCCCCCGAGGCCCGCGGCCGCGTGCTCCTCGTCTGTTCGCGTTCCGGGCGGGGAGCTCCTGGAAACCCCCGCCTGCTGTGCGCGTATTTCGGTCCCGAGGGCTGCGAGGCGAGAGAGAAACCCCCACGAGAGGGAAAGTGCGTGAGGGCGCCCTCCGGCAAGGTCATCTCGCTTCGCGCAGATCTTGCCGAGGTGGCTCACGGCAGAATCTGATGACACGGCCGGGCCTCTGATCGGGACGTGGGTTCGTGCCCCAAAGGGGGAGGGATTTTCGACTCTAGCTTGTCAGCTGTATGGATTTCAGTCGCTGACTGGAAAAAAAAATCTAGAGGCCGGCTGCTTTAGTTTTTCATGGTCTCTTCGATTAACTCCAGACCAATTTCGAATTCCGAAATTTTCGACGAATTTGTATGTTAAAGGAATTTATCGAATTGTGTATGCATGTATTGTGTGTAATCGTTATCGCCTTATAACAGCGATGTTGCAGTAAAAGAACAGGGTACTGTGCACGTAGAATTATTATGAAGGAACAGGCATATTTTGATAAAAAACATTTATGTTATTTTTGTGTGCAATTGAGAACTTTATTATCATTAACGTAACATAAGACACGAAAAGTAATATTAGTGCTTGTGAGTTAGTTGTATTAAATAATTCCTATTTAGTTTAGTACTGGAGGATTCCATAATTTATATACGATTCAAAGAATTTTCCGGTATTAATGAGATGAAAAAATCGTTAATATTTGGGATTCCTATTCGTTTTATCTGCTTAGAGATTCCAGGAGTCAAAGGATACCCCCCACTATCGTAGAAATTATTGAGTTTTCAACACCGATTTCATTTAATGATTGAGGATTGTATACGATACGTAATTGTAGAAATGTATGAAGTTAATAATACGCTGCAATTTTAGAGAAAAAATCAAGTCAAAGCCGAAGCTACATATTTGTATTGTCATTTATGTCAGTGTTTTGTAACTTTTGTAAAATTGAAAGTAAATGCTTCCACTCTATTACTGATATTTACCCATTGAAAAATAATTGTGAAAAAAGAACAGGAAAGTTTTAACTGCTTTATAATTCTAGTAATGAGCATAAAAACCAACTTGCAGGAGAGACAAAAGGAGACGCAGGTTGAGAGTGGATCAGGGGAAGTCGAGTAATAAGAGAGCTAGGCGAAGGGCAAGAAGACGATTGTACAGAAGCTGGCCCACAAAAACAGCGTGAGAGGTTCTGCTATTGAGACAGGCAGCGAGCTGGGAAATGGACCACAAGCACGCGGTGAAGTGAAGCGTGATGGGTTGGTTGGGAGCCCGACATCTCAGTTCCATCTGATACCACGAACACAACGCTTAAAAAATCATATTAAAGCTCTTTACGAGGTTGATTGATGATAACTAGTTTATTGTGATTGGAGATCCTGTTAAATATTATTTGAATTTAAGTTCATCAGAATTTTTTTCAATTTCAGACTCATTGAACCACGTGACAAGTCACTCCTCTGGTGCTAAGCTCCAGACATATTTTCTTCTAATCATACTTTCTAACAACTGTTGTTGACCGGAGATTTAAATGTGAGAGTTGGTTGAACTAGCACAATCACCGTTGCACAAAGTGGAACTCACACGACCCTTCGAGGCAGCCAGGGCGCTAATTCACATCAATATTAAGTGAATATTAAGCAAACAATATATCTCTGTAGATATAGAGCGTGAACTGAATATTGTGAAACCCAAAAATGTTTATAATCATGAAAAAAGTTAGGGCGCTTCCTTTTCAGCGTTCTTGGCTATCGCTCTCAGCGTACATTACAAATATATACACTAATTCATGAGTACCAGACTTTTGGTCTCTGGCATTTAAAGGATTCACTGAGAGTGAAGTGCAATGGAATGGAATGTAGTGATCGGGCCTGAACATTAATATCACATACCGTCTACCCATTTACCGTGCGATTTGTTTCAATAATTCTTGTTTTTTCAGTGTTCTTTGTTGATTTTGGCATCGTAAATGCTAACATTTTGGCTTCGATCACCTACATTTTAACTTTCGTTTAATGTAGAATCGATTTCAACCTGCAAAGGTATCGTCCTCAAATTACAAACTGAGGAAAAGTTCCTAATTACGTGCCAAGTCACTTCTCATGTTTCAATTTCTTGAATTTTTGGCACATCCGTAATAAAATAAGACCATCGCCACATGATCTGAGCTGTGGGTTACTTACTTCTCGGGAATACTTACTTTAATAAAAGAATGCATCGTGACACTCGTGACACCCACATGGTAATAGGTCATCGATTAAATAAAATACAATTATCGCGCGACATGAATACGGCTTGTTAGGGGTGTTTAGTGCAACCCCAATGAACAATTTTATCCGGCTCATTGCCTACGTCTCTTCGATGAGCGCTCGTTCACCCAATTGAAAACGACACCGAGCACGCCGAAGCGCAAGGAACGCCGACAAAAAACAGTTTGTTCTTGACGATCGACCACTTCAGGGTCGCAAAACGGATGTATAAAATTTTATTGCAGCCTCTTATGAAGATCGCGTTTCGATTGGCCCGTAATTGCTCAGCGCCACTCTGCGGCGCGGCGCCGCACGAGGTCGGCCGGCGCCAAGGAGGGCGGGACGTGCACGGCAGCGGGTGGAGAGGAGAGTTACGACTCTCAGAACTTTATTCCAAACCCACAACGTCAGAGCTGTCTCAGGGCGCCAGTTGACGTCTCTGCGGAGCTTCTTACCGGGTGGTCCTAGGGATCAAGTTCCGCAGGTATCAGGATTTTCAACACTGGCCACTGTAACGTAGTAGTCGTTTGTTCGTCGTAAGTTAGGCGTATCAACAGAAGACGTTGGGGAACATGAAATAAACTAGCAGAATGCTTGTAGGGGTCGAAGAAATATATAGCTTTTTAAATTCACGATAGCTGTAATAAATTAGCTGTGCATAGTTTTCTGGAATATTGTAAAGTATTAAAACTACTTTGTTGTTGTTAAGAAATAATTTAATTTCTTAAGACGCGTTGGCGGGTGGTCAGCTGACCCATGCTTGGTATTGCTACGAATGTAACGCTACACAACATAGCTAGTTCGAATTCAGCCGCTGTCTGGAAGAGAATTCTAGGCGAGAACACTAAGCGAATGCCGGAGCAGGGCCATAACAAACGGGTCACATACTATGTGCGATCTTTCCTTCCTCTTTCTTGTTTTATCCTCACCTCTTACTTTCACATTTACATGCACCACACACGTCGGGAGACTAGTTTGGAGCTTAGAGCATGTCCCGGCTGGAACGGTGCCCCTCTGGTTGGAGATACCTGGAAGGGGAAAACCCGAAAGCTGACGTATAGGCTGGCGGCTCCTATCACCATCCAGCGAGAAAAGAACACAGCCACTTTTCGTTACCAAAATATGCACTGACGGAACTAATGGCCATAGCCGGTCACGCCCTGACACACGAAATAATCTATCAATCCAAGTCCACATAAATCAACACGTTTTAGAGGTTAGAATTCTACGTAAACCAATTACATTTAAATGTATATAGACTTACCTTATCCAAAAGGTGGAGTGAACATCAGTTTTTGGTTGTATTTGGATCTCAATAGGTAATTATTCATTATGTACGAACGAAATTAGCTTATTAATTTTTAATTGCCATTACTTTGAGCACTCACTCGTGGTTTTCAAATGACACAATTTACAACGTCTAATATCTTGCCGTAAGTAATAAATATAATAATTACTTCCAGCTCAGCCAAATCAAGACAAAAAAATAAACATGTTTTTCTGTTACCTCTAATAACCATTGAAACCTTGTAAAATGCGTCTACGAATTTATGATACTAATTTTTTTCAATATATCTTTCGTGTTACATTTAAATCGTATATTGAAGAGTGTAAACCTAATTAGGCTAATTTTAATTAAGGTTTGCGGATTGCTTCAAAGAAAATACATTAATAAGTTAAGAATGCAAATACATTCCTCGCAACACGGACAAAAAATAGATTATCAAATAGGTATTAATTAATTTCTAAAATGTTACTAAGTAAACATTACATAAGCTCGAATGTAAGAAGCAAACAAAGAAATATGAATATACAATTTCTAAATTCCGTAGAACTTTCAAATTACCTTTACGAAACGCGGGAAATCTGAAGCTGACAAATAAGTTTGACGCCAAATTACGCAATATATACTTAATGTTTTGAAAAAATTGGCATGACCTTATCTTAAGATCTGTTTTTGATTAACACACTTCATTAAGAAAAAATGTATCTTTACAATTGTAGTTGTAAGAAGAAAGCGAATATTTTTTAAGGTTTTTGCAATTTTCAAAAAATCAGGGTTTTCAACGTACATGAGACGTACACCATTCTCTTAAACGTCCTTTACGATATTCTACGTCAAAATTTAATCAAAAAGGTGTTTGCTGTTTTAATGGAAAAATGGTTTAAAGAAAATAAAAATTGCCTATGTTTGACAGAAAGTAACGCAAAAAATACTCATATTTTCGAATAATTGAACTTGACATTATTTGAAGATCTGTTTTTGATGAACACACTGTATTATGAAAATAAATTTATCTTCATAATTGTAGTTGTAGGAAAACGCCAAAAAAATTGAAGTTTTGCAATTTTGAAAAATCAGAATTTTCAATGAACATAAACATTCTCTTAAGCCCCCTATACGCTATTCGAGTTCTAAAAGTAATTAAAAATTTGGTGCCCATTTTCAGAAAATATATTAAACAAAATTTAAAAGTTGTCTCTATTTCACGCAAAATTGCACCAAAAGTAGTCAAATTTTCGAAAAATTGTACATGAGCTTATTTTAATATCTGTCTTCAGGAAACAGATTTCTTGGGAGAAAGGAGAAAAATCTATCTTTAATATTTTAGCGGCAAGAAGAAGAAATTTTGAATGCTTGCACTTTTTGAAAAAGCAGAGTTTTTAGCGAAAATGTTACCTGAACAATTGTTTCCTTCACAATATTCAACTCCAAAAATTAATCAGAAAATTTGAGCCATTTTTAAATTTGAAAAATCCCAGGCGCCGTGAAAACAAAGCAGATCGAAGTAATAATAGTAGTAATAATAATAATAATAATAATAATAATAATAATAATAACAATAACAATTTACTTAAGTAAAAGAGCGTACGCTCGTTCTTAAAACAGTAAAGAAATTAAGAGTCAGAAAATGAATAGAAATATGAGAGCAAAGGAAGGAGAAATTGGAGAAAAGGAAGAGAAACAAAGAAAATGCACATTGAAGCGATCCCCAGGGAGGATGATAGAACGAGAGAGAGAGAGAGAGAACCAAGGTCACATGGTGGAAGACGAATGAGCCGGGGTGGGGAAACACGAGGAAAAACGCTCCACCGCCTGGGCGTGATGAGGCCGTAATTGGTTGTGATTGGCCTGAGCGAGAGAGGCGTTTCGGAGTGGGGCGAGTGTGGACTGATCGAGCTCCACATAACTGAAGGCGTCTTTAACCTCCGTATATCTGATTTCTCTCGTCAAAGTGCTTTCGATTTAGCATTTAGGCTGTTGAAGGATGTCAGTAGGATTTGTGAAAGTAAGACCACCTCCGAAATTGATAGGGTAATACGTGTTGAAAATATGAAATTTTCGAATTTATGAAATAGGGGGAAATTATCTTGAAAGTCATTCTGGATCACATAATATAAAAGTCACAATCCTTCTGATGGGATTGGTATGCATGCATTAAGGGAGGGTGCTGGGAGAGCACTAGAGCATTAAGCTCCACTACAATATTCTTATCCTCACAAAATATTTTAGAGTCAGTTACTGTAAATGATTGTTTCCAAGCACGTCAACTGGTGTTGCCATTAATCCCGTTAGTAGTGAGTGTTTTAACTCGCGAGATCACGGTGTTCCTCATCTGCGGCGTAGTGAGATCCGGCGCCGACCTACACGTCGACTGTGAGAATTTCCACTTACCTGGGATAAGCTCTGAGCTCCCGACTGCTCTCCCGACATGTCAGGTTGTGTAGTCCCTGTAAGTGTGTGTGCTTAAGGGGAGAGGTTAGGGCAAAGGAAAGATGACGTCTGGCGCGTTTATTAGGGTGTTTCTCCGTCATTCGCTTGGTATTGTAGGAGAAATCAGTGTAAACTACGAAGCAGAGCAGCAGTTTGCTAGAATTCTACTCCAGTCAGCGGCTGAATTCAACCTATTTGTACCCCTAATGTGGAGTGTCACTCATCGTAAGGATTCGGACTTCCCGGTCACAGTTGCTGGAATGGGAGCGGTAATGCTGGCTTTAAGCTAACTCCGCCCGATGTAAAGCCCTCAATGCACGGACGTCGCGCGTAAGTTAAATATTTTCCGATAGGCGGGATGTAGTTGATGAAACCTTTTTTTTATTGTTATGTATAGACAGATATTCTTCATAATTCATTCATTAGGTACAACTTACGTGTAAATTTATAGTTATGAAATTACATTTTACATGAAATATTCTTATAATTATATTTCAGGAAAATCCTGCCAGTTATGAAATTAACATTGCATTTTAAAACTGCGGCACACCTAAAGAATTTTTTTTCCTGCACGATATTCTTGTGTTGATATCTTTTCCTCCCTGAATAGTTAAATTCCTTATCAATTGTTCAACTAGTACATTGTCTTGGCAGAATTATTCTTCATGCATATTTGTGCGTATTTATCCTTTTACATGACGCAGCAAAATAATGGGATTTCATTGTATAAACCTTCTTGTAAAGATAAGTAATATATCAAACGTTATATGTCTTTTCAAGACGTGACGTCCCTCATTCGTTAGCTAATATGCAAAAAGTAGGGGAAAATTTGAAAGAAAAGATCTTTATCCAGTCAGTGTCAAAGATAAAGTTCCTATTGGTGCTTCGTTAAAAGCACAAAACTGATGTCATCATAACGTATTGACTGCCGGAAAAAGCGAGAAGTTGACAGTCAATGCTCTTCAGAAATATCGATCGTAGATGGTACCTCTCTCCATTATGTCCCATACAGTTTATGGTGTTTTTTTACCAAATCAAACAAATCAAAATCAAATTAAAACAGATCCAAATTTAAGAAACTGTTCTGAACGTTTTGGAACCCTGAAATATACCTTATCTCTTTCGTTTATTGAAACAGCACAAAATAATAATTGTTTTAATTAAACGTGGACAACATTTGGACGTATGCCAACATTCCAATACTCCTAAAATTTCTAAATAGGATAACGGTCGAACTGCTCATATATGCCTTCCATTTCTGAAACGATCTTTACGAATTTGCAATCCTTAAACAATTGGTGCAAGCAGATTGGTTTCGTGTGAAGTTTTCAGTGGATTCTTATATTTACCTTGCTTTTCATCCTTTTATCCGGCAAAACAGAGCGAGAATGAACGCATTATATTTTCGGTGAATATATATGGGATTATTTATTCGACTATGTAGCTTGAATCATTTGGCATATTTTCATGAGAGTAGTGTCATTGCATTGATTTCATCTCACATGTAGCACTACAGAATCATCAAGTCATGTGAAATCCAATATTGCGTAAATGGGATTCATTGATTTATAGTTTTACTGAAAGTTTTTGTTGACTTCAAATATTCTAATTAAATTTGAACCCATTGCTATTGTATATCATACAATTTGTGGAATTGAAGTACTTCATAAAATATGTGATTAAATCGCTTCTCCAGCTGACAGTCACCTGTCGGAGCCATTCTTCGCCAGTCGGACAAATACTTTCCTCTCCTTTCAGCGGCGAGATAGCGAACGCTCCATTCATACATCCACGCGCTCATAGCAAGTGCAAATACTGATACGAAGTTATCATTGCTCGTGCGGCGAGTAATATCGAGGACATGATATCCAAGGCTTGTACTGCGCAATAAACCTCATATGTGCCTGAAAATATTTAAATGCTTTACAACCTATGAGAAAGCCCTTTCAAGGAAACTGATCATTAACAGTTCCTGAAAATATTGCAATGTGGTAGTAGTTTATTATGTCACTAGTTTTTTCTTCGCTTTTTTTCATACGTACATGCTTTAAAGCATGTACTTACGACATACAGCGACGTATGAATGACTTTTGAAAAATAGCGACGTTAGGAGCGGGATTTCGAATTTGTTCGAATACAAAAAAAGCAAGATTATAAATGCACTGCAAACTCTATTTTCTTTTTGTAAGAAAATTATTTCTTTTTAAATTAATTTTAGAAACAAATTCCAAAAGCGGTTCTCTATTTGTGAACATAATAGTTTTATGACCTGACGCGGGGATAGGGAGGGAAGACGAGCGCTGAGGACAGGCAGTGAAGACGAACTCTGACGGCGGGTCGAGAGAACGGGCGAAGATAGAGGCCCATTCACAATGCAAACACATACGCATGGCGTTAACACAGCGCGTGGCGTTAACAGCCTCCTCATTCACAATGCGTTCGCATGAGCGTAACACGTAAGATGTTAATATAAAATCTCTGCAAGCTTCAAGCTTCTGTGCTTATGCTTAAGTACGATATAAGAAATGAACCAATCACAGTACGTTAATTCAAAATCGAAAATCGAAAGAGGAGCGAAGTCGATAGACGAACTAACGCCATATGGGCCATGGAGACAGTCGATACCTCGAATTAGATTCTCACATACATCCAGTAGTAAACTAGAATGCCTCACAACCAATAGAAATTCTTATTTTGCTTACGTTTATGTTAGACTGTGAATACTGCAGTCTACCACTTCTGTTAATGTTTACGTCTATGTGTTATGTTTATGTTTACGTTTCCATTGAGAATGGGCCTTAACGGGCCGAGCCATTTTATGAACGATTTCGTTCAATGGAAAGGATCGTTTATAATGCTCATATAGAAAAAAAAATAACTATTGTAATCTCTTACAACTATGTAAACCATCTTGAATTTTGATGACTTGATCAACATAATTTTCGTTTTCCGTTGGAGCTATTTCGAAGCCAACCACCAAGCACTGCATGAGAATTCTAGGGGCCGGTTGCTCTGCTCGGTTGTGTCCGTGGTTACCTTCGATTAGATTCCGCCGCAGCAACACCTTCAACAATGAATCACTCGCCACCCGATTTCTGATCTCCATTCTGTTCCCATTTCCATTCTTAGGGCCGATTGATTCATTTGTGAATCCGGGCGCATCAACTGCTAAGGTCATTGATCTCGTAAGGGCAGTGCATATTTTTGTCTGTATGACTTATGCGTAGACACTTGTGGGGTTTTCCCTAACCAAGCATCTCTCACCAGCGCTGCACCGCCCCTGACACTCGAAGCTCCCGTCTCTTCTTCCGCCACGTATGGTAGGTAGTGTAGTGTTTCGTGTGTGTGTGTGTGTGTGTGTGAATGTCGTATGCGTAGTGTATGCAAGTAAGCGGTGCGGAGGGAACAAGGAATGAAAGGTTCGTGGCCTGTTTGTTAGGATACTGCTCCGTCGTTCGCGTGTTCGAAGAAGGTATTTAGCCAGTATCAAAAATCCTGTCACCACCGAGACTCGAATTTCAAAACCTCTCGATGAGAGGTACTGCAGTGACATCAATTGATGCCGTGAACAATCTAAGCCTGTTGTAAAATCCCCAAGGGGGGATGGTCCTTCCCCGAAGACCATGATTTCCGCGAACGGATAGCCGGAATAAAAGGGAAAAACGATTACCGTAATATTTCCAGAAATCTAGAGCATTGTAACTGCAACCATTTGGTGTCAGATCGAAAAAACTGAAGATTATCTGCCATACATCGCAGCCGCGCTCCATTAATTGATTATCCTCAAACGTGATGTCAAATGCGTATAATATTTCATCACCAAATTTCTCTACATATGTATTTTATTATTTGCATCCTGGATTCGCAATTTTTTTAAGGGAAGACTTATCTTTAGTAAACTAGCCTTTTTAGTCAACTTCTTTCTCGTAATACAAGAAATTAATTAACTAAAACCGTAATTTCGTATAGAATATAAATCAAAGAGCATCATTTATTTTCTTTCAAATTTCGATGCGCATATTATTACCGTAAGTTTCAAACAAAAGCATTTTGTTCATGAAGCTAAATACCAAAAGGCATTTGTTAAAGAAGTGTCGATTATAGTATTTACGTACACTTCTAAAGGTGCATAGCTTTGTAAATTCCACCAGCTCCGCCCGGAGAGGCGACATGAAGATTCTCCACCTTCCATGGCAGCCCCGCCTCTCCTCCAGCGCCAGATAAAAGAAGGCGGCGAGGCCCCGGCCTGTGTTTCCTGCCTCGAACAAACAAGAGGGCGCGCTCGCCGTGTGAATGAGGCGTTTTCACGGGCCGCCGCTATCGGGCGACCCGAGAGCGACGCAGATGCCGCCGCCGCCCTTCCCGCCACCCCCACGCCACGCCGCCCGCCGCGGCTTCCTCCGTCAATGCGGCAGGCGCGCGCTATCTCGGGGCGGCGGAGGTGGCGCAAGGCGGCAACCGATGTCACTGCAGTGCCCCTGGCCGGGACGTCTTAGGGTTCGCGGAGGCAAGATTTTCGACACTGTGCCTGCTAGATCGAGTTCAGCCGCTGTCTGGAGGAGAATTCCAGCAGAGGGCTGCTCTGATCGGTAGTTTTCCGTGGTTCTGATCAACTTTGTTCTGATCAACGGTTCGTTTCCGTCTCTGGTCCACTCCAGGCGAATGCTGGAGAAGTACCATAACAAACAGGCCACGAATCACGCGCGATTCCTTCCCTTTCCTCGTCCTATCGTCTCCCCTTACACACACACCCTCACATGTACTGCACTATTACATTTGTCAGGAGACCGGTCGGGAGCTTAGAGCTGGGGCCGGTGCGGCTGGGGAGGTACCCCACTGGTATAAGATACCTGATCGAGGAAACGCTGATGACGGTCGCGTCAGCTAGCAGGAGAAAGTCACTGCCACCTCCCGCGATAAAATATGCACTACGCTTATGGAACTAATGGACTTATGGACATTTGATGTTGAAATAGCCGCCCGGAAACACTAATCAAGTAATCAAAGAATGAAATAATGAATCAAGCGATGTTTGTAAACATGGATGTTCACAATTAAAACATCGACCCAAAACCATCGATGTTATAAATATCTATGTTTTTAATTCTGGATTAGTAGCCGGTGAAATTATTGCTGGAAGGAATTTAAAGTGAAACTGTCCTCGTTTATTAATATTTATAATTGAGGTTTAACTGAGAAAACAAAGTCAAAAAGTATCACGACAATTAACAAAACTTGGAACATTTAATTCGTTAATTGAAAATCAATAAAGTCTTCTTTATTAACGAAAACTCGAATTTGTTTGTTTAACCCTTGGTTACTTTTGCCTGAAGAATATTCAATTTATGGATATCTAAATATTATGACAGAAGTTTGGTATGATAAAAGTTTTTCTATAAGACGATGAATGTACCAGTAGTGTTATATGGAAGCGAGAGCTGGACCCTCCCGAAAAGTGAAACAGATTGAGAGTCGCAGAAATGAGATTTCTTTGAGCTGTAAAAGGGTGTACTCTATATGACAAAATTAGGAGTGAAGAAATACGTAAAGAGTTAGCGATATTTAGTCTCTAGAAGAAGATCATTGACATTGGTATGAACTGGTGCAGTAAACTGGAAGGAATGATCAGAAGCCGAATTCCTCGACTGGCAAGGGACTACAAACCAGTTGGCCGAAGGAGTATCTGCCGTCAGAGAAAAAGATGGCTTCCGGATCAGGCAGCCCTGTCTAATCCACGAAATGAAGATGATGAAGATAAACGTTTTTCATTTTAAAAATATCGACTAGAACGTAAAACCATCTAATACAAAACATTGATGTCAATAAACATCGGCTTAAAAAAATCGATGTTAAATATATAGAAGATACAAAGAATTTAAATAAAATATATAGAAGATGCAGAGTTTTTACAAAGAATATCGATGTTTTGAAAACATTGGCATCGATGTCGCATTCCTCCTCCGGCCCCTTCTCGCCGCCGGCGGGACGTTCATGACGGCGGCGTCGGCGCCGGCACAGGCGGCGGAGGCGGTGGCAGCGTTTCCTCCATCAATGAGCCGGGCACGCGATATCGCGGGGCTCGAGGTATCTTTTCCGCCGCCGCACCTGTGTTTGGGTCGTGCCCTCGTGCTCGTGTCGAAACGATCGAGTAATCGCCTGCGATATTATAATCTTGCGAAAGGCGAGATACTCCGAAGTGCGAGAGCTTTCGATCAATTGCGATTTCGTAATGGTGTGTGTTTGAATTACTTGGCCGAAATGTAGATAGTTGCCGTGAAAAAATACTTTAAGAATATAAGGAATGAGCTGAATGCAGAATTAAGAAGATTCGAGTTGTAATAGTTTCGAGTCATGTGACGTACATTTTAATTCGCACTATGTCGCGGTGCAGTATGTCTTAAAGAAATATTATTGAAGATTATATAAAGTTAATAGTCTTGCAATATTGTGCATGCAAGCATACCCACATTCTCGTAACTGCGTATGATGTTTCGGTATGTTGCTAGACAAAATATACCCATAAGTATGACCGAATTTCGTTATTGTTGCATTTATATTACGAGTCCAGGAAGTACATTGTTACAGTACGATTGGAACGCTTAATGTTGATGCGACGACGAAGTCGACCCTAGAATCTTTAAATGGCTGTACTTTGTAATCGTTTCCGGTCGAATATCTCACCACACTACGACATTGTCACTACCACACTCGCCGGGAGACCGGTCGGGAGCTTAGAGCGTTTCTCGGCCGGGGAGGTGCCACGCTGGCAGGAACTACTTGGTTGGGGAAAATCCGAATATCGCCGAATGTCGCCAGCGGGAAAAATCACTGCCTCCTCCTTCGATAAACACATGAAATACATTTGCGGGACTAATGGCTTCAGCTGTTGACACGCCCGGAATCACAAATCATTTAATCAAATGAGGAAAAGAACTTTTTTTAGTCTCTTCCAGTTACCTGTAGAAATAATACACAACTTCGGAATTGGCGGAAGGATTCGAAGAGAAACATTTTAAAAAAATCAATGTAAATAAGTATAAAACAAAAATATTTGTAATTATATAGAAGTGTCTTGAATACTGAAAATAAAGAATAGCACTAGTCTGGGGCCTGTTGTTAAAAATACTACGTGAGCATTCGGCATTTGCACAGTCGATCAGAGAAACTAGCCTGTAGAATTCTCACCCAGGCTGCGGCGTCACTCTGACCTTGTTATTTACCCATTGTGCAAAATCCTCCATCGTTTGGGACCTCCCAGTTTAAGAACTGTATCAAGCTTCTTCTCCATTTAGTTGCGAATTAGTAATTACATGCGCTCTCGCGTACAATGTGTCACACATGTTTATTTTGTTCTTTATGCATTCCGTTCTTTTTGAATTAGTATTGTCAATTTTTGCTTTAACAGAATTTAAAGTGAAAAAAACTTTTAACCAAAAGAATTGCTGTAAATTGTAAGTAGCTACAAAATATCTTCCTACTTTATCAACTCAAAATAGCGACCGACAAAAAGAAAGATGTGAATCTGCGGGATATGTACTCTCTTTTCGTCGCTACCTCATCTATATTCCAGAAAACATTCCTCGCCCACGTATTCTACATAAATACGAATAGATACCGATCCGCTATCGAACCGAATGACGTAGGTTTCAACCACCAAAATGGAAATGTTTTTATAGGCATGGAGTTTCTGAATAGAATATCCAAGGTGTTTGAGATTCTCTCAAATTTTCAGATTACCACTATGTACTCTTTATAATTATTAATTCACATACACCTCTGCCTTGTCAGTAATTTATTAAAAATGTTTCACATAAAACATTAAGAAATAAATCCACGTCAATGAGTAGATATCGAATACTATTTACGAGTTACTCTGTATTGAAGCGATTAGTAAGCGTAAGATTACTTGCGTTAAATATAAATATTCTCTAGCGTTAATAATTTGAATTGCATTAAAGTATGGTATAGTTCGTATTTAAACATGTATCTCATTTCACTTTTAGAAGTTTATTTCTTTCCCTATTAGTAATACTGACACACATCCGCTTGATTTTCTGTTTGATCACGTTACGTGCTCAGGGTAGTGATAGCATGAGACACTATTAGATGTTCATGCTTGTCATGTTTCAGTGGAAGTTACACGTCTACGTCTACGTGGCGTCCATAGGTAAGCTTAACCGTGAATACGAACAAGAAACATGCAGTCAATTCGAAATGTACATGGATAATAATTCCGCGAATTTGTCAGAGTTTATTCTCACATAAAACGTACAAGTTATGTGGTTTTATTTTCGTAATAATAATATTTATATTTTGAAGAAGCATGCGCTTACATCCTTGGTCTTGGTTCATTAGGCATGCTCATTGTTACGTTTTACATAATTGTTGTGCCAATACCAAGGAAAATTACACGATCATACACGTTCACAATTTAAAAAAAAATATATACACCAACTCCAACTCTCAAATTTCAGTAATGATACCATATCATTAAATGAATATCATTTAAAAGTACCGTAGAGAAAAATATGATCATAATTCCTTAGATTTGCGGTGATCAGTTTCGCCTAAATGAAATCGATTTATTTACTAGATTTCGTATGATGTGATTGTATTTTTCTCCTTATATTACAAACAATCCCGTTAGAAGAAGTTATTCCGACAATTTTATCCATTGATAGGTTGTATTGTATTAAAACATTGAAACAGTGAAAATATTAACTATAAATTATATAAACCAATTCCATTTATCTCCTCGGCGCAGTTGTTGCTTCTTCACACTGGACTGCTAGACACGCGCAAATTGGGCATGGTGCATACGAAGCATGATGCCGTCGCCGGTGGAAACCACGTTTTACCCTTTGAGGGGGGGACACATCTCCATTACCATGGATTTTTTGTAAATGGAAGGCTGACGATATTTGTGCTTTGTGTAACGACCCTTTAATTACATAATCCATTTCATTAAAAATATTAGTCCTATTGGAGTTACAAAGGTTTTTCCTATTGTTTTAATAGTTATTTTATGAATTTCACGTATTTTATATAACTTTTAATATAATTTATAGTTATGTTTTCATTGTTTCAAAGTTTTAATACAATGCAATCGATCATTCAATTTCACATTGTTAATTATATGTAATGTAAAGTATTGCAGTCTGATGAAGAGGAGCCTTGTCGAAATGTGTTAATAAATGGGTAAAATTGACTAGATCAATTTTTCTTATCTGATTGTCTGAGTATAAGGATAAAAATGGAGTGGTTATTTGCTCTGTTTTTTTAAATCGAAGGCATTACCACTCACAAAATCTTGTTTAGAATATTTTCTTGAAAGTAATAACTTGCCTTTTTAATGTAATATTTGTAATTGGGAAGCAAACTCCGTGTAAATGGTCATTGAATATGTTAATGTACATTTAATGGTTTGAATTAGGTTATTATAACAAGATTACAATTCTTTGGATCGAGAATGTCCTTAACTGCTTTAAAATGACATTTTGGAATAATTCCACAAGTGTAATTTCTCGTCTCTATAAAACACTATCTTTAATTTTTCACTTAACTAAAATTGTGTTGCTATAGTAAATTTACTGCACCTGAACCATGAATCATATGCACAGAGTCGTTTGAAGAGACTGTATGTTGTGCACATGATTACTATATTTCAGCGATATCTGAATGAAAGAGAGTGTAATGTTTTTTTTAATGAGTTTAACAAGCATTCCTTTTACTTATTTATTTTTAATTAAGTAAAAATGATTTCCAAACCCACAAGTAAAACCTAGACTCTACCTCAACCTGCAACTGCATTGTCCTCGATTGAAGACGTATGTTGTACACATGTTTACTGTAATTCAACAACAGCACTACGTGAATGAACGAGATGTTCTAATTATTTGTTTCTAAAGAGCAAATGAGTTAAATGAGTATTCCTTTTAGTTGTTTATTTTTAATTCAGTAAAAATGATCTCCAAAACCCCTCAAGTAAAACGTCGAAACCGCTGCCCCAACCGCTACTGCACTGCGCTGCCAGCATCCCCTTCTTTGTCGCGACCGGGGCTGTGTGCGCTGGTCCGAAAAAGTGGCCCCCGCTCGAATTTGGGCAGCGGCGAGGGCCGGCCCGCGCGTGTTGGGCTGCGGCGCGTGCCTGCGAGGAGCGCCGGTTCGAATCCCAATAGGCCCAGATTTCGGAAACAAGTGTCTTGCGGCCGCGCCGCCTCGCGCAGACTGGAATTCCTACAACTGCTCTCTGGTTTAATTGTTTTCTTCGCTTCCAAACGGAATCTATTCCCCGGGAAAGGGAATCACGATTGAAGAGGGCAACAATTTAACATTCGCTGTAAATTGGTGGTCCGCGATCACGACTGTCTTGCAAGTTTTTCATTAGTGCCATTTTCAATTCAGCTCACTGAAATTCTGTCACAATTGTCTTTTTCGGTACTCGTGCACGTAATACATCCGTAGTTGCATCACCGGTTGTGTTTAAAGAAATAGCATTATGTAACATGGCAATTTTTAAAAAACTATCAAAGTATTTTTGTTGTTTTCTATTTATTTATATTTGTTTTAAAACTAAATGAATCGTTCGAAAAAGTGAGCTTGCTTATATTTTTAATCCAGAAGGGTAGTGGGTTCCGTTGGCCAATTCCGAAGTCTTCTATTGTCGTCATTGTAGTCTTATGACTTGATTAATTTATGTTTCTGCGAAGGTCTGTTTACAGAAAAGTGATAATAAAACAATTATATTGGAGGAAGCATTTTGCTTAATGTGGTTGCGTCTATGAAAAATGAAAAAACAAGTTCTCATAACAATAGGAATATTATTTCTAGCTTCATCTTCAGCATCCTGAAACACAATGTGCTTTGCAAGATGAAAGAGCTTCAGGCTACACACACACACACACACACACACACACACACACACACACACACACACATTAAAATGTTACAGGTCGTGATACAGGCACTGTAATAAATCTCTATTCTATCACATCATTTTTTGCTGAAAATATTTCTAATAGTCAAAGTACACATCGAAGAATAAAGCTAACCTTACTGTACTGTATAAACATGTCGACAATTCTTTTGTTACTATGAAACTTACGAGAAACTACACACAGTGCAGACACATTCAAAAGTCTTTGAGATCAATCTGGTTTTGCTAATTTAACGATTACCTCTTACTTATTACGCTTTATAGATAGATATTTATGATTTCTACAGGTAGGTTTCTGCAACCTGGTGGCAGAGCACTAGAATTTACATGTTACAATTATGAACATTAATGTAATTAAACTTTGAATAAATTGAAGACAATAATAATAATACGATAACAATACATGCAATAATAGCATTAACTCTATATTTTATGACAGTCTTGCATAAAATATTTTAAACTAATAAATACACGACACTTTAATTACACTAATTGTAGTAATTGTACCAATTTCTATTACGTGGATTCTTCCCCAAATTTCCTTTCCCATTTTCTCCTTATTTCAAGAACGGCCTCTCCACTGCAGCCTGAAGCGGTCGTGCTGTGCCTCCCGCGGCAAGAAGCTGCAGGTAGCAGAGGAGGCGATGCACATTCGTCTCATCGGAACCGAAACGCGAGCAAAGGCACCCGTTGTTTTTGAAAAAAAAAATTTTAATGCGTAATATTGCAAAAATATTGTAGGATTTTTGATCCTAACCTAGAAAGCTAGGTCAAAGTCAGTCGCTGTCTGGAGGAGAATTCCAGCGGCCGACTGCTCTGGTAGATAGGTTTCCGTTGTTTCTCCAATCAACACAAGGCGAATGCCGGAGCAGTACTCTAACAAACGGACTACAGACCGCAAGCCGTTCTCTTCCTTGCCGTACCTTCATCCCTTACTTACACACTCTTACATTAACATTAACTACACTTCCACACATGGCGGGAGACCGGATGGGAGCTTAGAGCTTGTCCCGGCTGGGACGGTGCCACGCTGGTGCGAGATACCTGGTTGTGGAAAACCCAGCTACCTGAGGGTAGGTCGGCGCCGGATTTCACCATCTAACGGGGGAAGATTAGTTTCTGCCACCTCCTCAGGAATATACACTACATGTACGGGATACTATCAATGCTTGATTTTTGTAATTTTGTGTGTAATAAAATAATTAGTATATTTTTTAATATTCTGTAATTTTGAATAGATTTTAAAATTTAATACTCAACTTTTACAGGAATATTTACATTACATTACGTATATAATTTCTGTCTTGCAAACGTATAGTACAATATAATTTAACGCCCGCTTTAAAAAGGCCACCTTCGAAAAATTAATATTTGTTGAAAAAAGAACTGGCGCTCTAACTGTCCCTTTGAAAATGGCGACTGTGAAAGTTTATATTTTCAAACATGCGGTGTGGAGAAAGTGGCACAATTTTTCACTGTAATATTGCTGAAAAGTAATATGTTTAAAATGTTTATAAAAAGTATTATTATTATTATTATTATTATTATTATTATTATTATTATTATTATTAGATTTCAAACATTTAACAGCAAAATACATAAGATGGATCTACATGACACGCGGTCATTCAACATAGAGCCAAAACTATTGAAGCTAGAAATGTGAAATTTTGAATATGTGATCCTAATATGATATACACAATCACTAAAAACTCTATTTGAAATTTTTATCTTCCAAAGGGACTAAAGTGAGGTTTTTGTCCTTTTTCTTGTTAAATACAATACGCCATGTATCTAAGTAGTACGAATTACAGGAGAGCGGGTTGGCGAGTCACATCGGTGGGACGGTATAGAGTGCACACGTGGATTAATTGAATAGTGGTTCCAGGCGCGTCAACATCTAAGGTTACTAGTCCCGTAAGTATACTGCATTTTTTATCGCGGGAAGTGGATGTGATCACCCCTCCCTGGATGGCGAGATCCGGTGCCGACCTATGTCGGTTTGTAGGAATTTTCCCCAACCAGATATCTCTCACGGCCCTAAGTTCCCGACTGGTCTCCCAACAAGTGTGAAAGTGTAGTGCATGTTAGTGTGTTAGTTAGTAAGGCGTGAGGATAGGACAAGGAAAAGGAAGGAAAGATCGCGTGCGGTACGTGGCCCATTTCTATTGCTCTGGCATTCGCATCACTTTCAAATTAAACCCACTCACGTTAACTTCAGTGTTTAGTTATCCAGTGTTAAAAGCATCGACGTTTAATAACATCGATGTTTAATGACGTCGATCCCTGAACAGCATATGCTTTCGGTTCCTTTTCAGAGTATTGTGATATAATTATGCGACATCGATAACAAAACATCGATGTATAAACATAACAACGTCGATTCTTGTTGTTATAACGTCGCTCCCTGTGCAGCAAATGCGTTCGCACCCTTTTCAGAGTACTGTGATATAATTATCCGACATCGATAACAAAACATCGATGTATAAACATCGATGTATTATTAATACCGAGTTTTTAATTTTGAACGTGGATGCTTTGACAATATCGAGCACCCCCAGTGTGCGTCGCACCCCCACTGTGTCGCGGGGCCGGCCGTTGCGTCGGGCCGGTCGCGTCGGAGGCGGCTGGACGCCCGCGGCGCGGCCTCGGCGCTGCAAAAAGCGGCCCCGGCGCGGCGCAGAGGCCGGCCGCCACGCGATCGACAAAGCATTTTCTGAATCGCGATAAGTGGAAAAACTGCACTTCGCTGCAGAATAAACATTACGATCATCCCGTGTTAATACATCTTGTGGAATGATAGAGTTTGCAGCCAATAATATTGACAAACAAGGAACATGGCTGTGATACATTACCACGAGAAATATTAATACAAATAAATTGATTCCGAACCTGTTTTGATGGTCGGGTTTTTTAGTTTCGAATATTGTTTTGAGAAAATCATTATACTCTTGTTTTATGGTGTTATCGTAAATAGTGATCGGATTGCAAGACCGCTTGCCATATGTTTTCCCTTTGTCCATTCACAAGTTATTGTGCTTTCTTTTATAGATTCTAAAGCACTTTTGTAAATCTTATTCTGAAATTGAAACAGTTCTAGAGGCGTGTGATGGACCTTAAAGTTTGTTCAATGAGAAGGAACATTTTTGCTTTCCCTTTATTAGACCTTTTACATAATAGTTCTTTTTGCCGAAATTGAATGAAAATCTTTATAAAAGTGTCATTGAACTATAAATTACTCAACGTCGACAAACATTATAGAATTATTTGTACCGAATGAAATTCACCGAACAACATTTTCAAATAAGGGCAATTATTACAGAATATCTTTCTTCTTCAATTATATTTCAAGTTAGGTACCCTTCTGCATAACTTCATAACCTGATAGAGCAACTGGCTTAAGTAATCCTAAAATGTGAAATAGAATTTTTCATGTGCCCAGTTACATGGTGACCGAGAGGTCCTAGGTTCGAGCCCCGACGGAGGATGATATTCTATTCTATCCACATAGCTAAGTTGAATTCAGCTGCTCTCTCTAAAAGAATTCTAGGGGCCGGTTGCTGTGATCGGTAGTTTCCTGTTGTTTCTCCGATCAATACCAGGCGAATGCTGGAGCAGTACCCTAACAAACGGGCCGCGGGCCGCGCGCGATGTTTCCTAGCTCTTCCTTGTTTGTTCCTCACATTTTTCTTACACACGCTTACACTAACATGCACAATACTACCACATACGCCGGGAGATTGATCGTGTATTTAGAGGCGGTGCCCCGCTGTTGGGAGATACCTTGTTAGAGAAAAATCCTTCTAGCCGACGGTAGATCGGCGCCGGATCTCACCATCCAGCGTAGGAAGATCACCGCCATTTTCAGGGAGAAATATGCACTACACTTACGGGACTAATGACCTTAGTCGTTGACGTGCCCGGAATCAGTGATAATCAATCAATCAAGTAAAACCCGGCTCCATGGTGCTCTCTTGAGAAAACTGTAGCTTTTAATTAGGAAGGATTAAACATTTCATGTGCTTAGTGCGATAATTTTTCCATTGTTACTCTAAAAATTGTGTTTTCGAGGTAATAACACGTTCATCAGTCTAACTGACATTTCCAAATTGAGCATTCTGTATTTTTAAGAGAATCGATATAAAAATATTTGTATGTCTGGCTTCTGTTTTGTTAACGTGAAACGTGTCTAGTATCTGTATACCATTCGTATCGTATCAAACAAAAGATCATTTTTGCCAGCCTGGAAAACCGAGGTCGCTAAGGCTGAGGTAGCTGCCTCGGCTCGAAGGGTCGCGGGTTCAAATTCCGCCTCGGGCATGACTGTTTGTGTGTGTTCGTGTTGTCCTTGCGTCTTATTCCTACAGTTCTCCCTACAGTTAAAACAATCACTGTAGTCGCTATATGACCAAGTTGTTAAAAAGCGACCTACAAAGTAAATAAAAAAGAGAATTTTGTGTAAATGTCTGCTTGTTTACTCTCTAAACACGATTGAAGTGGTTATGACAGAGTCTCATCCCGATCGACTTTTTATTTCAATTTCTCTGTCGGTTCTAGAACAATAGTCCTTTGTTTTTCGGAGTCCAGGAAGTGCTTGTGTTCTTTCGCCGTACTCAGAAAGCAGTCCGAAGGAAGGAAATCAAGTTTGATCGTATACTTTTTAGATTGATATCGCATTGCTGAAATTTTATTATTGAAAAACAATGTACAATATGTACTTGTACCATTCATTAGCCGGTAATGTTTTATATGATATTTCATCATTTCAATGTCCAAACACTATATCAATTGTCTCCATTAAAAATGTTTGGATTCAAATGAACATTTTCAAAAGAAAGAAAGAAAGAAAGCTGTATTTGCCAAAACGAATAAATTGAATGTGAGCGAATTTATCGTAGAATGCTCATGAAATTTTTGCCGATGCTGATTACAAATTATTAGTGAGATTCGAACGATTTGGTTCATTGCGACCACCTATTTTTCTTGTTAAAATGGTTTACATTAGATAACTTATGAGTAAGATTTCATCATTTGCTCAATATATCTACAAAGTTTTCTTAGTTCTCTCACTGATGCGACACAATTTATTCAGTTACAAAAGAATCAAAATGTAAACACCGAAGCTTAAGTATAAATTAAATAAGTAAATACTTTAAATTATGTGCTTCTTATTATATTATTATAAAGTGTATATCTAAAAGAGGTTCTGCAAGGATTTCTGGACCTGAACCTGTCTTGTAAATAGAGTCTATTAATCAAAGATATTTGCATTATAATTTAATTTCAAATGAACAAGAAAACTTATTATTACCGTGCAAACATTGAAAGAAGCATTGATTGGCGCTTATTGTCAACGACAGCATTTCCGACGACATTTTCTTCCAAATATTATTCCCGTTGGCGTCTGTTCCAAATATTCCGCTCTTTGAACTTGGAAGGCCGATCGAAAAGCAAAGCCACCGTGAAAGCGCGGCGGCGCCGAGTGGCCGTTGCGACGTCACGGCCCGCGGTCAGAGCGACAACGGTCGCCCACCTCCATCTCCGTCACCGCCGCCGCCACCGTCGCCGTCGCCGTCGCCGTCGCGTTCTTCCAAGAAGCAGCCTCTTAGAACAATCGGCTGTTGGGGCGGACGTGATTAACATGAGGCTGCAGCTCTGCGTCTGGGGCCAGGGTTTGTGTGCCAGTCGGAGTGCGCTTCCTCGCCCCGCACGGCCGGGCCCCGCTCCTTCCCGCCTCCCCGCCCC
>BOPP01000038.1:3833905-3924847 GCA_017312745.1 Gryllus bimaculatus
TGCCTCTGCCTCTGCGTCCGCCTCCGCCACCGCCACCGCCCCCGCCTCCACCTTTGCCGCCGCCTCCGCCTCTACTGGAGAGAGAGCGCAGGGCCATTAACACATGCCTGCGCTATCACCCCATCACCACTATCTTAACTACTACAATCGCTGCCATTGTCTTCAACCAATCATCACAACTAACAGTGACCACCTGCACCATCTACCCGCACTTCTAAATCGGCTGACTTCGCTCAAGACATCAATTGACCTCACTACAATGCCTCTGATCGGGAGGGTTCGAGTCCCGACAGTGGCAGGATTTTCGACTCCATCCAGATAGCTAGGTCCTGCTGCCTGCAGGAGAATTTTAGTGACGCCCTGCTCTTGCCTTTTCTGGTTTGTGTTTTTCTTTCGATCAATAACAATCGAAGACCAGATGAATACCCTAAAAAAGGGTAACGGATAGCGCGCGATCTTTCCTTCCTCTTCCTTGTCCTTCCCTCACCCCCTTACTTACACACACTCACACGCACTACTCTACCATTAATGCTGGCGATCAGTCGGGAGCTTAGAGCTTGTTCCGTCTGGGGGCGGTGTAAGACTGGTGGGGGATACTTGAAACGGGAGAATCCCGTGAGCCGAAGTGTAGGTTGTCGCCGGATCTCACCTTTCAGTAGGGGAAGACCACTGCCACCGCCCGTGATTGAAACAATACACAGCACATAGGAGTCTAATGACCGTAACACTTGATGCGCCCGGAAACACGAAATAATCACCCGCAGATGTAAACGTCTGCCCGACCACCGCTTCCATTCAACAATTCTACTAATGTCATCGCCGCTATCACTTCTAATGTAATTATAATTATCACCATTAATATAACTAGTACTAGCGTTATCGGTGTGTTAGGAGCGGGGAGGTGAAGTAATGAGTAGCGCATTTACCTTCCGCCGCCAGAGACTGGTTACAACCCTCCGCCTACCCATGTGGAATTCGTGAAGAAAAAGCGAATCTCTGCAGGTGGTCTCTGGGTTATCCCATTTCCCTTTGCTCTCATTCCCATAGGCGTGCGCAATCTAAATCAACAAGGCGGTGGGAGGGGGCAACTACATTTCTGGGCTCCCTTTTCCAGTAAAGTTTTTAATGTTATGATATATTTTCCTAATAAAAATATACTACTAACAGAATTACGCTATAGTTGTAATAATTACAATTAATAAATACAAATGACTTTCTGTTGAATTATTTGCAAGATTTTCAGACCTGGAGAGCCTTATTAATTATAATATCGTAAACAATTTCGCTAATTTACCGATTTTTCCAAATCATATTGAATTTAATTAAAACATATTGTGAAAAATTATTGTAATTAATTATTTAACTTTATAATACTTTTTAAAATGTTAATTACGCTAAAATAATGGTGGTAAAAACGGCTATGTATCCCTTTGGAAAGGTTCAGTGAGGTCACGGTCCCCATATCCCCTCTGCGCACGCCTATGCGCATTTCACCATTTCTCCATCATCCTTCACCTCATCATTATTATCGCTATAGTATCAATAGATTGTCTGTTCTTCTACAATTTGCGAAGATGGCCTAAGTAATTAAGTGACCTCTACATCAAATAAATAAAATACAAATATATTATCGACGTCGCTAACACCCCCAACAGAATTGCCTCCCCTATCAGCAACAACGATCACAATTATATTTTCATTATAATCTCCACCAAAACACACACCGCCTCCTTAAAATTGGTTGCTGCAGTTGCCACGGTTTTCCTTTAAAACATCGATGCAATAGTGACCTAAAGTAAAATAAAACGTTCACAATTGGAACAATTCATTCATAGGAATAGCTCTATCCAATATAAATCTGCCTTAGTAATTTACAAAACAATTCTAAATCTCTTTAATATTATATGTAACCCCTATTTGGGATAATTCCATTAAAACGCACATACATAAACTTCAAGCCATATAAAACAAATTCGTAAGAACAGTAGTTAATGTCTCTTGGTACATATCTAATACTCATCTCCAAAACCAATTCACCCTGAAAATAATTGATCAATACACATCTGGCCACTGACTTTGTATTATAACCCTCCTCAAATACCGTTTCCTCACATTTTCGACTTTCAAAAACTCTTATCAAACAGTAATCAAAGACAAATATGCATTGTACATATTACTGAAAACATTTGTTGAATTGCTTGATCCAAATTCAGGAAGACCCCAAGTTAGAATTCCTGTCCCTTTGAAATAACATGTAAGGTTTAAATTTAAGATTAGTAAGTAAACACACGTGAATGTAACTTTTGCTTAACAGTGTATTTTTCTTAAAGAGTAATCAAAAACACACACAAAAACATGAAACCGTTTCTCTAACGCTTCAATTTCTAACTTAGCCCTTCAGAACTCTCCGTCGTTCTTTCCTTCTTCATTTCCAGTTCCACCTTATTTTTCTCCAAGTGTTTCTCTTTTCCTTCGTGCTTTCTGTTTAACTCCGTTCTCTTTCAATCGTCTTGTTCCTCCCCAACCGCTCCCACTACTTCCGCTGCCTTTCGCTTCGTCTCCGCTGCCTTAAGTGACGCGCCGGCCGCTTTAACTCCACCTCCGTCTCTGCGCCCGCGCCTCCTCTCCACCGCTCACAGTGGGCTACAACAGAAATCAACTCAGGGAGATGTGGCTCAGGGCCTCTGTAGCTCTGCCTGGAATGTCCTAGTATTCGAGTACCGACGGTGGCAGGATTTTCGACACTAGGTCGAATTCAGCCGCGGTCTGGAGGAGAATTCTTGCGCCCAACTGCTCTGATCTTTTTCGTGGTCTCTCGATCAACATCAGGCGAATGGAGGAGGCCCTAACAAAAGGGTCACGTATCGTAGGCGATTTTTCCTTCCTCTTCCTCCTCCTATCCTCGCCCCTTATTTACACACACGTTTACGTACATGCACTTTACTACCACATACTTATATGCCGGGAGACCGGTCGGGAGCTTACTCTTTGTCCCAGATCGATCCGTGCCCAGCTAATGGGAGATACCTGGTTGGGGAAAACTCCGCTAGCCGGTAGGTAGTTCGGCATCGGATCTCACCATCCAGCGGGGTAAGATCACCGCCACTCCGAAGGAGAAAACATGCACTACACTTACAGGACTAATGGCCTTAGCAGTTGACGCGCCCGGAATCATCAAGCAGTCAATCCAGCATTTGGGAAAATGTGATTTCATTTCTTTCGGCCCCATTCTTTGTGTGCTGAGGCCCAGTGTGCAGTCGCTGCCAGGGCCGTCGCCGTCGCCGCCGGCCACGCTGTCTCCTCTACCGGCGCTGGCCGTGACGCAGACAAGCCGCGCGCCCAGCGGCCAGAAGCGTATTAAGACTTTTGACGCTCACAGGCTGCCGGCAAAAACTCGTAATAGTAGGTAGTCGTAACTTTCAGCCTTGTCTTTTTGGGCTCGACTCTTGCTGCTCCGCTCGTGATGAAGAACCAAAATCGAATCGCTGTCTGAAAGTAAAATAAACAATTTTCTTTATTTGCGAGTAAGGAAAAAAAAGTGAAGTTACTTTACCGAGGGCGGGTAAAAAGTGCTAATTATAGTTCCAGTACAAAAATAGAATTGCCTTAATGTACAGGGACAGAGAACATTAACATAGTTTCTGAATTGATGTTCTGTATAGATTTGTAGTTCTTTATTTTGACTATGAGAAATTTGAAATCTGGACTCTTTTCTTTCATTTTCGCCCAACCGTTTCTCATTCTTTTCTCTTCTAGATTAATAGATATCCGTCTGAGCGAAGAACCCCTTCCATTAGGAAAGTCTTTCAGGCTGTTCCACTGCTCACGATCGGATCGTCTGGCCTACTATCATTTGCTTCAATAAGATGAGGACCGTTCAGGCCTACATATTGCGGTGGATAGTTTGATAGTGGGGTTATCCGAATGAATTAATAATTAGGTATTGGATTTGTTGGTAAAGGTCTAATGTACTGAAAATAATACTTTCACATGAAAAGCTAATGCGCTAATTACGAGTCATCTGGTAAAATCGCATGAAATCAAATACACATTATATTAATTTTAAAAATATCATGTCCATTGAAACACGAATTATGTATTTCTGAACAACAGATTCGTACTGACTGAGTAAAGCTCAAAATCAGTATTGTCATTGTTTCTGAAGCGACTCTGACCGACATCGGGTTCAAATCCCAACGATGACAGGATTTTCGACACTAGCTCCCTAGCTACGTCGAATGCAGCAATTGGCTGGAACGGGCGGCTGCTCGGCTATTACTATTACTATTATTATTATTATTATTATTATTATTATTATTATTATTATTATTATTATTGTTGTTATTATTATTATTGTTATGTATGGGAGGAAATAAGTTTTGTTTACAGTTCGGGTAAGTCGTTGTAAGTGCCCCACCCTCTGGGCTTCCCTGCTCTACTAACGGGCTTGTTTGTCGGCAGATGGCGCGGGCGCGGGCGGAGGCGCGGACGCCGCTGTCGCTGTTGCTGCTGCCGCTGCTCCTGCTGCTCCTGCGTGTGGGGCCGGCGCTGGGGGCGGTGCCGGACGGGGAGCAGGAGGCGGTGGCGACGGCGTCGGCGGCCGAGGACGGCGGCGCGGCGGAGGGCGCGTCGCCGTCGGGCGTCGTCGCTCTGGGCGCGGGCGCGGGCGAGGGGGCGTGGCGCTGCCCGGCGGTGAGCCGGCCGCCCGTGGTGGCCTGCGGCTGCGACCTCCCGCACACTCTGCGCTGCGCCGGCGGCGGCCGCGGCGCCCTGCGGGCCGTGGGCGCGGCCCTGCGCGGCCTGCCGCCCTCCGCAGCCGTCTCGCTGCTCGACTGCACGGTAAACACGTCTTCTGCTTCTTCTTAGTCTTAGGCTTTAGTCTGATTCCCAGTTTTTTCTCTAGCTCTTTCTCTTGCCTTGATTTGGTCTTCCTCTTGCACTTCCCTTGCTCTTGGTCTTCCTCTTGTCTTGCTCTTTGTCTTACTTTTGGCCTTGCTCTTCCTCTTGCTCTTGTCTTGCTCTTGATGTTGCTCTTGCCTTCCTCTTTTATTTGCTCTTACCTTGATCTTGGGCTTACTTCTGATCTGACTCTTGCTCTTGCTGTTGCTCTTTGAATTGCTCTTGGTCTTGTTCTTTGTCGTACTCTTGGTCTTGCTCTTATATTGCTCTTGGCCTTATTCTTGGTCTTGCTGTTGCCTTACTCTCGGTCTTCCTCTTGCTATTCGTTTGCCCTTTCGAGACACCCCTCGAAAGGGTAGACTGGATAGTTTTCTTTCAATTTGTGTGCGCATGAAAAATTAGTAAATGTAGCTACATGGCTGAATGATTGACGGTGTACGCTGGCAGCTGGTAGGCGTGTCGTTCCGAGACACCTCTGAAAACGAGTCTTCGTACTTTTCTTTCTATTAGTGCGCGCATGGAAAATTAATATATATATATATATATATATATATATATATATATATATATATATATATATATATTGACTGAGTGAATGGCGTGCGCATAGCAGCTAGTTGGCGTGCCCTTTCTAAACACCTGTCGAAAGGGCAAAACCTGAATAGTTTTCCTTCAACCTGTGCGCGCGTTGAAAATTAGTAAATATAGCTACATGGCTAAGGGGGTGAGGGTGGGTGTGCGTTGGCAGCTGGTGGGCGTGTCGGCGCTGCCGGACGAGCCGCTGCTGCCGGGCGTGGCGCTGCACGGGCTGGTGGTGTCGTCGGGCGAGCTGCAGCGCGTGGGCGCGCGCGCCTTCGCCGGGCTGGCGGCGCCGCTGCAGGCGCTGGGGCTGCCCAACAACCTGCTGGAGGAGGCGCCCGCCGCGGCGCTCTGGCCCCTGCGCGCCGCCCTCGACCGACTCGACCTGTCGCGCAACCGCCTGCGCGCGCTCGACGCCGCCGCCTTCAAGGTGAGACACTGCAGAACACGATGTTCCCGCAACGGCGTATGCACACTGGGGACGCGACATGGATGTCGATGTTTCCAAACTGTTTTAAACATCGATGAATTGACGTCGATGTTATTCTAACATAGATGTTGTGTGATCGATCATTTTTGTTTTCCATTTATTGTTTGTGGAATTCCCAGTATCACAATTCTGTAAAAGTAAAATATGAAATGCAACTAATGGTAATATTGTTTCAAACCAAAATAAACCTCTTTGTACTACATTCAGCGACCAACCACTCTCGCCCGAGATGTCCTCCATGCCCTTGCATTTCCTCTTTCTTCATATTTATTTCGCACATTGTGATGGGCGTATGGTCAGCCCTTTCTCATATCCCGATTCGGCGAATTGATAAACGCGAAAACTATCTAAGTAAATGTTAATGCACACGAATTTAATATTAGAGATTACTAACCCAGTCTAAAAACATCGATGGTTTTAGTCGGTGTATTTTTAACATCGATGTTTTAATTTTGAACATCCACGTTTGCTAACATCGATGTTTTGTTATCGATGTCGCATCACCAATGCTCGCGATCTTTGTAACGCCCATTTAATTCAGCTGCAGCTGTATTGCCGCTCACCAAATGTCGCTGTCCGGTGGTGGCCTCTTTCTTGAAGTAATTTAAGTAAGAACATTTAAGTTCAAGCGCAAACAAATGTGTGAATTTTTAAAAACAGGAATCAGTCGGCAAATGTTACCTTCTCCACTTCGGCGGTCATTTTGTTCCATGCGCGCACACACACACACACAAACAAAAAACGATTAATTTGCTAGAGAAGTTCCCTACTATTTCACGAATAAAAGTTGAATTAAAGAAGCCGGTTCATTAATGCTCATTATGAAAGTTAATCTGGTATGTTAACGTATTTTCAATGTTTTCAATTACTATGTGTGTAACCTCCATTTTTTATTTACTTCTGCAATGTTGAAATCAAGGAGATTGGGTTAAACGTATATACGATGTAGTATGTTTTACAAATACGTATAACGTGCAAGTTTATACTCTTCAAGAAAAAGTTAATACAGAACAAATATTAATAAAAAAAATATGCACATAACGAAAACATGAAGTATATGCGGTTATTTGATTTCGTTATTAATATTTCATCACTTATTAAGCACAACTATCAAAATTGAAAGTCCGTAACGAAAACATCAAATACATGGGTTAATTTGATTTTGTTTCCTTCAAAATGTTCGTAATTTATTGATTCGATGTATCATTTCCGAATATGTAGCTTTGGGACTTACAAAAATGTTAAACATATTTTCTACCTTTATCGGTGTTCTCTAAGAGATCTTGTCGAATAATATCGTCTATTCTTTTCTCTGACATCCTCTTTTCGCCATTTCTTTTTGTTAACAACGTTACTGTTTGAATGAGACAATTGGCAATCGCTTTATTGCTCATCGACTCGGGGATCGCCTCCTAAGACAGATGAATCGAAGCAAGTGATTGTGCAGTAAGAAGTGTGTGGTAATTAAAATCGATAAAGAAAACTAATCATTTTTTTGTGAGTCACTGCTTTGATTTAATAATATTGTATGGATTCTTCAACACTATACGTCTTAATTTAATGGGTGGAAACATAAGATAATGCGCCACCTCTCCACCATATCGCTTGTTTCTTCCGCAGGGGCTGCGAAACCTGACGTTTCTCGACCTGAGCGAGAACAGCCTGTCGCACATTGCGCCAGACACCTTCCTGGCGGTGCCTGCGCTGCAGACGCTGCGCCTGCGAGGGAACAAGCTCACCGTGGCGGTGGTGTCCGCTCTGCAAGGTCTCAGCTCCGCAGAATTATGTGTTATTGCGCAAAAACGCTGGTATACAGTGAAACTTATTAAGTCCAAAAACCAGGTTTTGAGATAAATCAAGTTGAAGTTCATTCTGTTAAATTCGCCTACTCAATATCTCTTGCTAAAAAAGATGTTAAACTGGTTTTCTTTTAGCCGCTATACATGATACTGTTTTTCGAAAATAAATTTTGTATGCCTCAGTTAACAACAAAAAATAGATAATTTTGAATATTCAAACTCCGGACTTCAGCGAATTAATTCATAAAATAAAATAAAACTGGTGACTTAGCGATATACATTACACTGAAATTTCTTTAAAATGGACTTAATAAGTTTCCATTTCGCCGATATTTCATTATCATAACCACATTGACTCCTCCCAACTTCTTTATTTCATATTTATAACTAACTTCTTTTAACTGGCCCAAGCGGATATGTCACTAAGACGTTCTGCAGTAACGAGCGCATGGGTAATAAACCAGTGTGTTGTGGAATGGTTGGATTTGCCATTTACCATGTATCACTTTTCTATTCTTACAAAGCCATGCCACAACTGAAAATATGATCGCCACTCAAATTCACGATTTCAGATCTTTAGTATCGTTTAAATATAGAATGTACTCCAGGTTGCAACTAGCTTTCAAAGGAGCAAAACTAGTGACTGTGGATGCCTCGAGAATGTTTTGCCCGAAATGAAGGCAGTTTCCAATAATGTGATACATTGCACTTCCCAGCCTCTTATAAGACCCAGAAAATTTTAGAAAACCAGAGAGAACATATTTTTATGCAATACTGATATTTATAATTACAACACGTCGTAGAAATCACGTACATCAAATGTCTGTATCAACAGCTCACTACCAGAAATCCCCATACAATACATGTACGTTACTTTACAACGCAATGCCCACAACAGTTTGTGCTTAACGACAAAAGGTTTACCTCACAAAACGTTAAATGTCTCCCGCTTGTAAAGCATGGCCTTCTGCAACAACAAAGTTGGATTGACGAAATGCATGACGGTGCATCGTTTTGAGTGCTTTTTCGCAGCCAGGTTCCCTTCCGCAGCCTTTCCGAAGCCAGGTCATTTGGTTTTCCACATTTTCACCCCTATTCCACGTTTATACCTCTACCTCTATTATTGTTGTTATTGTTTATTATTACTATATTTTCACACAAATTATTGGTCTTATACAGCTACCACACAGATACAACATCAAAGCATGGTAACTGATTTGTTTTACCTTTACAACATTCTACAATATACAATATAAAATATCAAACTTAAAATTACAATATAATAGCTAAATTTAAAAGCTCCATGAACTTTCTGACCAATGAGCACTGATGATGGCTCATTTTTGAGAAGCTATGATAATACTGATGTCCATACCTAGGTCTAACGATCTGCTAAGAAGTTTTGGTACAAGTCCGGTTGCTGAAAGGGCAATTGGAACTTTTTTAACGTCTGCAACGTGCCATTGTTCTTTCATTGCATATGCTATCTCAGTATTTATCGATTTTTGTTTGAATTGTTGTCATCATGTTGTTGATATTGACTACTACAAAATAGAAAAACCTAACTTTCCTGGCGGGTTTATCCCAGAGCGTAACATCGCTTTTATTGTGCTGGATTGTTCTATCTGTCAGAATACTGCGGTCCCAGTACAACATATGGGACTCACTTTCAAACATCATCATCATCATCATCATCATCATTATTATTATTATTATTATTATTATTATTATTATTATTATTATTATTAATATTATTATTATTAATATTATTATTTTCATTATTATCATTATTATTATTATTATTATTACTATTTTTGCAGGTCTCCAGCTGCTGCGCGACCTGGACCTGAGCGACAACAAGATGGTGGGCCCGCTGGGCCCGACCACGCTGCCGCCGCTGCCCGCGCTGCACGTGCTGCAGCTGGCGCACAACCAGCTGAGCAGCGTGAAGCGCGGCGCGCTGCGCGACCTGTACGCGCTGGCGTCGCTGGCGCTGCACCACAACCAGATCGACGTGCTGGAGGACCACGCGTTCCGCGAGCTGCGCAACCTCGTCTCGCTCAACCTGGCGCACAACCGCATCGTGGCGGTGTCGGGCGCGTCGCTGGCGCACCTCGAGCTGCTCACCCAGCTCGACCTGGCGCACAACTTCCTGCGCGCGCTCACCGCCGACCTGACGGTGCCGCTGCGCAGCCTGCGCGAGCTGCGGCTCGACGACAACGACATCTCCATGGTGGCCAGCGACGCCATCCCGCCCGACCTGCGCCTCCGACGGTTCACGCTGGCAGGTGAGCCCTTGGGGTACTCCGATGCTTTTTCTTCAAATCTTTCAAACGGATAATGCTAATTGAATTGAATTCAATTGAATTGATGCCTTACTTTACGTGGCGAGACTCGCGCCATCAGACCCGCTCTTCCTTCTGATCACGCAAATTTCGCTACGCGCGTTTCACCCACTAGCGGAGAAAGAAGGTATCAGTCGGGCGGCGAAACAGGCGATTTGAATTTAGCTCAAAGGCTTCATTTAGGCTTGAGGATCTTTTACATACAGTAAATCTACTAACATGGGACAACCGGCTTTACTTCCCCTCCGAGGGAAGGCGTACGAAGGATTTTTTCGCCCTTACAAATCCACGGCATCGATCGGGTTTGATACCGCGAACTTGGGTATAACAGTCCGATACGCTAACCGTTACACCGTCGCCGCCGCAATTGCACTCTTTAATATGACGTAAAGTTCTCTTTATTTACGAGTAGAAGTAAGAACATGCCTCAGAACGCAGCAACTATCAGTCACCTACGAATTATTATTGAGTTGTACTGTTAAAAAAAACCTTTCCAAGTTCCTTTGTATATTCTTGTGTCGTGGCAAAGCGGGTGCACCAATCGTGCATCACCCTTTTACATGTATCCTATCTTTATTGTTCTCTCTGAGTAACGTAGAGCATGCGAAGCGTGAAGTGCACATTGCTCCTGGACATTGTCGTTCCCTTGGGCGTGGCTCGCCGCTGGAAAAGGTGTCCTCAGATAGTGCTCAGTTCGACCTCCGGGTACATTGGGTCTAAGTGTCTCTTGCTAGGGACTACTTCCGGGCCACAGGACTACTACCTACGTGTGTCCCCCTACACCGCCAATACTGGTTTAAGCTTGGGGTGTACTCGTGTAAGGTGCAGCAGTATAGAAAGAAACACTCTGAATATAAGTGCCCCTTCCCAAGGCGCCACTCTGCAGCGCTTCCGTGTGACGCGTCTGCAAGCAATGCATTGGTTTAAATGGAGGTATTCACACGAGCGGCGGAGTCGCGCTGCTGTGGCGCTCGGTAGTAGTCTCCCGCGAGAACGCGCAGACCGCCACCGCCAGCAGGACACAGATCTAAATGGCAGCGTTCACACGAGGCACGCCACAGACTGAACCGGGCTTTCCTCTGCTGCTGCATTTGTTCGCCGCCACCGGCGGGCCGCCTGCCTGCATCGCGAGTGGCGTTGGCCGGCGGTGGCTGCGTGTGAAGGGCTCTTCCACTTATCGGTGGCGCCACCGAGTGGCTTCGCGTGAAGGCCTCCTAAAGGGGCCGCGGGTCTCGAGGTCTTTGAAAGGAGGAATTTGGGAGTACCATATTGGCCGCCATCTGGAGTCTCTTTCAGCGGGGATATCGTCAAGAGATCCACTAGGATGAAAGACACCACAGGACACACTCTACACACACACACACACACACACACACAAAGTAAAAAATCCCTCCCTTCACAATTTGCGATTTGATTTTTGGTTCTCGATTTCCGTTCTCGGCTCAATAGTATTGCGATTTGCGATTTTACATGCTTTTAGCGACGTAACCGGCACAATCGATTTGCAAAAAATGTTATATCATTTTATATCAGGAGTGTCCAACTTGCGAGATCTCAAGGGTCACAACTAAAACCTTTAATATCGTTGCGGGTCATATTTACATTACTCGGGCTATTCACACCTGGCCTATTGTATTGTCGGTCTTAGCACTTTGCCCGGCTACTCTGGTGCGGGGGGGGGGGATGGAACCACGCGTGATAACATCAGGCTGTACCATAACGCAGTGAAACACGTTGGGATGGTTTTGAATTTCTAAATTTACTAGCAAAAATCTAAAATCTTAACTAAACTTATTTTTGCATTAAGCGGTTGTTGACATGCGCGCTATGTTCTCGCCCGACTTGGTTGGAAGGGGCTTTCAGTTTTCACTAATAACCTTTCACTGGTCACAAATTGCATCACTGCTCTGACTGTATGCGACCCGCTGGCTCCTGTTGGATAACTCCTGTTGATATAAAAAATAAAAAGTGCAGCTCAGTTTTTTCATTGCAAAAACGAACAGCTGAAGTTATATAAAATTAACGTGATTGCAATTTATTGATAAACATGACGATTTGGAAAAAAAAATTGTTTTGTATTTTTTCCCTTCATATACATTTTTGTAGGGAGATAGCGGGGGACCATTAACCGGGTCAACTACCCTCTTGGGGTTTATATCAATCGCCGGCCATGATTACGCGAGCGCCCCTGCAAGGCAGCGAAGAATTTTCGACCGGTTGATATTTTTCTGCGACTTGTTACATTATTAACTATGCATTGTAATGTTACTTGTATCCATAATTGTGATTAATCTCTAATGTTACAGACAATCCGCTAAACTGTGACTGCAGTCTTGCCGAGTTTGCTGCCTGGCTGGCCAATTCTAGTCAATTGCCCGAAGCTGACCGTTCAACGGCAATTTGTGCAACACCACCTTCTTTGGAAAATGGACTGTTGATTCAAGTGCCTCCTTACGATCTTCTATGTGGAGAGGAAGAAATTAACCTAGCTCCCCCAGAAGGACCTTTGTCAATTCAAGGAGCTTCATCGGAAGTATCTGCCTCAAAGGCAACTCTATACTCCTTTCAATATGACGGCCTTCAAGTATTTTTATCCTGGAATGTGGATGCGAGTGCTATCCCATACACGTGCAATTCCCTCATTGTGTATGAAGAGATGGGAGTTCATGAAGTGCCAGTGGAATCAATTCCTCTGCAATGCAACTCTTCACAAGTACCAGAACCAACAACTCTTACAGTGTCTTTAGAAAGTGCAGATTTGCAACAAGGTCACAACTATCGTTATTGTGTTTTGCTATTAGAAAGTGGTGAAATTGAATCAGATGAAGTCTCTTTAGATTGGGGGTGCAGCGATATGATTCGTTTGGAACTTACTCCCAGACAACATTCAATCCACAATTCCAATAATACATCACAGATTGTTGCCATCAGCTATAACACGACTCAAACTGGAACGCTGTCAGTGTCAGTTCAATTGTGGAGTCAATTCTCATCTCGTGTGTATTGCATGTTTACACTGACTGTGTACGCCAGTGATATTCCTATTGCTGTAGAACGTTTGAACTGTTCTCATCCAAAAGTGACTTTCCATGAACTACCCAAAGGACCATATCGTGTGTGTGCAACAATGGGAGATGTGCCACTAACAGGTTCCCAAGAACATTGTGTTTGGGTTCAAGGAGATACGAATTCCAATACACTTGGAGGATTAACAATAGCATTGGCTGCAACATTTGCAGCATTTATTTCTTTGCTTGGTTTGTATATAGCTTCTAAACGACTATTCAAGCAACCCAAACTGCTTCCTACTCACCAGTGTTTTCTTGCTGCACCAATAGATGTACAACAGCACTCTCGCTATGTTAAACTTCAGGCTACAACAAGACTGTAATGTACATTAATTCCAAGTGTCTCAGATTCATTTGCCTTTCACAAAACAGTGTAAATATATTTTTAGAAAAGTAAATATTTCTTTTCAATATTGATGTGTAATTTTTAATCTGTGATACATGTCTGCTTTAAAGAAAGCTAATTTTCCCTTTTATGAAGCCATTGTGCAATAAATATATTACCATAAACAACTTATGAATAATGAACGAATATCAGCAAACCTGAAGGATAAATTGTCAATGACATAGTTCTCTTTCTAGTTTGCCCCTCTTTTCCCCCTTTCTCGTTTCGTTCCCCTTTGCCTCTCCCACATACATGTAAAAGAGTGGGATACATTTTTATTAAAACGTGTCGCTTGTGGAAAATTGAAAATATAAGCATGTTCAAACAATAGTAGTTACGAAACAGCCGAGAAATAGTCGTTAAACAAAGGGAAGATCGCAAAGGAATCGCTAATATTAGCACATTGAAATGAGGGTGACAGCGCAATAGTGGCCTATCCCACATTTTTAGGAAATTGCGTTCTCTGTGTTAATCACATCTTAAACTCTCTAACTTCGTTTCACTCGTGTATCAGTTTCAGCATGTTCGCGTCGATAGTTTTCAAGTTATAATTACAAAAAGAACTATTGCACTCAGCTTACGATTACATTTCTTAGTGCAATAGTGGCCTAAGCATAGGTGATGCTGTTTTACACAAGATGTAATCCACTACAAATGTTTAGTCAGTGGTCATTCTTACATAATATCATAATATGAAAACACTTACAAATGAGTGTTTAATTTTGCCAATAACTTCATCAGCCATTTTCTCCAAACCCAGGATCTGGGGATAGGCCATTATTGCGCTGACACCTTCAAATGACAGTTAGCCGTCAACTCTCTACGTCAACCGGCAGCGGTTCGTATTCTTTTACCGGCGTTAAGTCCTCCCACTCATCTCTACGTTCGGAGAATTTCGGATGTGTCGAACTCTCAGTATGAACTTCTGAAGTGGGGCGGTGTTTTTGGACTGCGCCCTGACTCTTGGGTGATTTTACTGAGTCTTAATTGTGTTATCAAAGTAATATTAACTTGTAAGCATTATGGAAAAATTTAAGAAGACATCGTCGTTCACCAGAAACAAAAAATATTTCGTTCACTTACATTCGAAATCACGCAATTGACGGTAGAGAAAGTGGCAGCGTTCTTCGTTATTAAATTCGACAATTAAAGTTACGGAAATATTCAAGTTAACATCGGGCTCTTTATCGTTTCTAGATATGAGATTAACAACTGGTTTGATGGAAGTGTCAAAGCTCTTTTGAAAATAAAAGAATGGGCCCACAAAAGAGTGCAGTAAATATGTTTGGGATTCTGCTAGAATTTGTAATTCAAGTTATCATTACAAAACCAGCTAAAGATGACAAAAACAGAATAATTAATATTTAGATGGGAATTCAATGATTTTTTGTTTCACCTCAAATCAGACTTATTGTTTCTATTTGGTAAAACTATTAATACAACAAAGAAAACAAAGTATTTCCGTCTTATCCCATCAGCTGCTACTGACCTTAATGTTACATGCCTGTATCAATTGTATACCTACAATCATTTGTATGCCTGAATCAAAATAAAAAGGAAAGTAAGGCTGCCTAAAATAGTGTATGATACATGTGGCAAAAGTGATTTTATGTCCCTTAGATTTTGCATGATTGATTCATTTATTTAATGTCAAAAAAGTTAAAAGCTGTGGGTGCTGTACAATGGGAAGGAGTGCGATGGATTTGGATCCAATGGTAAAGTTGGATCCAATGTGTGGAGGTAAGTATATATCTTGTATCGTCAATTTGCCAATGGAATTATAAAATGGACGCAGATAATACCAACCAGTGATGATCCGCACCGTCACATTTTTGCGCTTATCGAATTTATTTTGCTACAGCGCGTAAGGTATTGGCGTAAAATATGCGCGAAGCACAACGGGTTGTGTTTTTCACGATGGTATGATGATGTTTCTTCGTTGCCGTCGGTCATTTGACTTATTCGACTAATATTCCGTTGTGACAAATATTCTTGACAACGTGAATGTCGTATATTGCAGTGTACCATAAAAGGGTGTATTAAGCTCTATACCTAAAATCCAATACTAGGCACCACTTCCCTTTTTTTGGTCTTAAGGTATGAAAAGTTAAACTATTGGAGCTACAACGACGCATACTTTCTCGCGTTATTGAAAACAGCTACGTAATATTGAAATATTGCATTCTCTGCGCTACTAGCGTCTCAGATATTATTTGAAAACGTCTCCGAGTTTCATAGCAAACGGAAGTATTGGCTCTCGGTCGTAATGGACTAAATAAAATAGCTGTGTCTTATCACCGCCACTTCTCGGCGTTCGACAACGATTAGCTTCTCAAATATGGATGCGGCATTGTTGCGAAATTTCTAGTAAGCTTACCGTATTGCTTAAAAAAATACATCAATACATTGAGAATACAAATTGAGTATAGGTCCTGTCCTTCCTAGAAAATTGTCTTCCTTTTCGATATTTTAAAACTAATATGTTAATATCTGTATTCAGATGTGCCGCACCGAACTGTTACGCGTTTGTGTGATGGTATAGTTCGAAAAGACACGATTAGGTTGTAATGTCGGCGAAATTCCCGCCGTTTTCAGCGGATTTTCAACTCGTATCGCGGAAAAAATGTAATACTGCAGATAGCGGAAAATAATTGAGATGACGGAAAATAAGCCGAAAAATACTCGTTTAATTAAATAATTAAAGGGGATATAAGCATAATTAGTGTATTTTTGTTTGAATTACTAAAAATGTTAGGATGCATTTATTTATGTTTTGCTTTTTTCTCAATTTTTTTCTTCTTTTCATTGTACAAACATTGGTCTCCTTATGTATATAATTCATTAATTTCAAGCAGAAATTACTCAAAAACTAATAGTTTTTTTTTAAATTGCACATGACCTTTTTTAAGAGCCAATTTTGTGCAACAGACTTTGAGGCAAAAATCTATCTTCTAACTTTTTTTTTCAATTTTCGAAAAAAACGAGCAATAGCCGAAAATGAGACTAGCTCCATATTTCGTATCGTCCCTTATTATATATGTGAAGAAAATTTCAAGAAAAAATTTGGAGCGGTTTTTGAGAAAGAAATTTCATACATTTTGAAAATGTCCGAGGGGCTTCATGTAACGTACCCTCCCCTCCCAGTATCGGTTTTAAGTTCCAGCATCCTTCAACATTAGCCAAAACGATTGAAGAATATCAATTATGAAGAAATCGGCTGAATTGTGTGCGCACAGACGGACCGACAGACAGACAGACGTTTTTGCCGAGAACAAATTTTTCGATATGACGGACGCATAAAATATGAATTCTGGCTACACCACGTGTTAGATGATTTTTTTCTTTATTTAGTAACTGGATTTATCCACTTTTTCCTTGCAAAGGCGCGGCAGAAAAGGTTTTTGTGTCGAAAATTAGCTATTTTCCGGCGCACGATTACAATACATTCTCTTCTCACGTTAGTGTGAGAAAATAAAATTGATCCTTTAGAAAGTACTTTCAATGGGCAAAAGAGTGGATGGATCACGAAGGAGGGACTTCTACGTGTGTGCAGTTTTGTTGAATAAGTAAATTCCAGTGCGAAAAATCCCATCTTGTTAATCATGGGTGGTCACATAAGGACCTTGATGTGATTCTTTATGTCAAGGAACATCACGATCACATCTATCCCAATATGTTTCACAAGCCCTAACCACTAGACAGGGCCATCATGAAAACCTTCAAAAATGGTAGTTGTGGAACTATAAACTGAACATAAAAGTTCAATTTTTTCCACGATACTCATGGAATGCTCGTTTTATTTCGGGATTAATATGTTTAATTCAAGAACCGTCATTTTCCCATGTAACCAAATACTCATTTTTACTTTTTCGTCTTACGAATTTTTCTTAAGAAGAGAAAGTTATGTAATCGTGCCCCAGAAAACAGTATATTTCGCAAGAAAAATTTTTATTTCTTTGAATTATCCAATGTAGTGTTTGTCTCCAAAGGGAGCGTATCTTCTGTGAATAGCTGTAACAAAAACTCCATTAAAATTATTTTACCATTATTTCTTTAGTTTTCCGATACCACACTCCATTGTTCAGATACGTAAATTGACAACGATTTTTACTATTCCCAAATAAACATATTATTTTACTTTCAAACCACATCATTGATAGAGTGTATGAGTAAGAGATTGAAGTTTCGTACTCTGTATTTCACGAATAATTTTAACTAATCTTAATTAAGAAATTATTTTTAAAGGTAATGTGGCCAATACCACTCGACCTTCCTCTATACTAGACAGCTGAAGGAGATTCGCAGTTGTGAGCAAGAATATACACTTTTAGGACGCTGAAGAAGATTTGAAAGACGGGCATTATCACTCGCAGGACAGAACGGGCTTGGCGATGAGAGTGCATGGACGTGAGCCCTCAGCGTAGTTGACATCGTATAATATTCGGAGCAATGATAATTGACTCTGAGAGGAACTGGAAACGGAAAGTAACCACGCGATTTGTTGGAAATTGTGTGACGGACGGACTTTCAAGGGACGAAAATTTCGGATGTTATTAGAATTCGAACTTAAAGTGCAAGTCTGAACGAATTCCAGCAACGAGATGGCGTGAAACAACGAAGGTGGAAAATGAGTATCATATGTCGTAATGGTCAACTAACTGAGGAAACAATAGGGAAATCTACAAACTTTTAACATGATTTTTATGTAGTAAGATCAAGTTATGTTTTATGTACATTGAAGAATAATTCATAAGAAGGAATCGAAAAGCCAAAAGGCCATGTGAAGCTATAGGGAGGGTATGAATGTGTTTCTAAATATAGTATGAACGTGATGATTGCAATTGTTATGATATTTTAAGGTTTTGTCGTTTATTCGCACTTCAGGGAATCTGCAGAATTTGTAAGTGAATTGGCGGAAACAAAAAATTATGTTTTCGGAAGGATGAACGTATTTTCTTTATTTAAATAGTTTAAATTCAATAATCCCCTGCGTAAATTTTTCAAGCTTGAAATCACTTATGAGCAAGTCTGTCGACCTGCGTAAATAACTTTTTCGATGACTCGCGGACGATTCCGTTTCTGAAACTAAAAGAAGAGAAATTAAATAATTAGTAGACAAATACAGAGCAGGCAAAAATTTGATATTAGTATTTTAAGATCAATTATTATTAGTTTACAAAAGAGGAATTTGAGCGGGTTCCAATAGGCAACTCAAAAATTATCCTTTTCTTGAAATATCAAAGCAAATATTTAATTTGGTACCTAATTATGTACTTTGAAAATAAGAAAACTCATCACTCTCATGCCCTGAGAAATCGCTATTGGTGGAACTACCGATACAGAACCCTGTAAGTAGGGACGTCCAGAGAAAAGCAGGGCCCGGGGCAGTTGATCCAAGGGTGCTGCTTATTTCATTTTTTTTTTTAACTTAAAAAATTCCCTCCTCCCCAATTCATTACTAGAATAAATTTCTCCATGCATCAAAAATAAGTTATTGCGATAAATTTGGATTAGAGATAAAATATTTTTCATTTCTTTTGAATGAAAAAAAGTTCGGAGCCCCAATTCAGTGGGGGCCTGGGGCAAGTGGCCCGACCTGCCCCCTCCACCTTCTGGCCGCTATTGCCTGTAAGTGTGCTACTGCTGGGTAGGAAATTACCCCTATGAAACAGATTAAAGAAGAAAATAGAAGCGGTTTCAATATTGTGATATAAGACAAACAGCAGACGCACGTTCAGTCCGTAACGCCCGTTACCTCAGTGTCTTGCATTACTGGGGCTATCAATATTCTGCAGCACTGGTTGCTAGAAACGTTTAAATTTATTTATTTATTTATTTATTTAATTTATTTATTTATTTATTTATTTATTTATTTATTTATTTATTTATTTATTTATTTATTTATTTATTTATTCATTCATTCACAAAACTATTATTATTATTATTATTATTATTATTATTATTATTATTATTATTATTATTATTATTATTATTATTATTATATCATCGTCGTCGTCGTATATAACATTCCATATACTTCTGACATGGAAGAATAGATCTTCCATATGTCTGTATATCCCAAGGTTATAATATACCTCCTAGGTATATACATATCTATTTACTCCCAAGACGCAAATACATCACGGAGTAATGTTGTAATATGTTCCAAGGAATAGAAATTCTGTGGCAGACTGGTACCAACATCAGAAAGTTATAGTACTTTCCAGGTACTTTCTGCCAACCACGCGGAGGGCTCGCAAAAAGCGCATAATAGTTCAAGCATGGTGGAGTGTGTAAATGGTGTGAGTCTGTTTTTGATCAACGTGTAGTTACGCTTAAGTGAGGAGAAGTAATCTAAGAATGGGAGTTGAAGATAGAGACAGGAAAACATCCAACTCCTTGAAAATTACTGAAAATGGGAATTCCTCTGAATTTACCAACAAGGTATGTTTGGCACCTGCAGATTCCTTTGGGGGAAACGCGTGCATTCATAACCTCAAACGTGTAATTTTGCAGAAACAGCCTTCAAAACGTAAGTTGTCTGTTGAAAAAGTCAAGGTGCCTGATATTGAGGATAAAGACCCAGATCATGAAGTAAATTTTGATAAGGTGAGTGTAAAATTGAAGCATTTTTGTCTTCTTTTGCACGTGTGACACTCAACATTTTATAATTTAATTGATGTTTTTACCAAACGTATGTATTGCAGGATGAAAATCTTTTTGGAACTTTTGAAAACGAAAATGACAGTTCTGATGAAGAGGGTGACGACCAAGCCAGTAATTTTGATTCAGGTTCTGAGGATGAACCAATTTTCGGAACTTCCGACGGCGAAAGTGAAGATTTGTCATTTGAGGATGATAGCGAGGACGCAAACGAAAGTCATTCCGAAAATGAGGAGACCAAACCAAACGGTGTGCAATCGAGTTCGAAAGCGGACGATAATAAATTAAAAAGATTCTCAAAGAGGTTCCAGAATGTAACATCTATTAGTAACAAACAGGACAGTGGTGACGGTCAGTTTAAAACAATGGATTCTAACAGTAAGATAGCAAAGTCTAAGAAACGTAAATCCACAGGTGGTAGATTCGTAAGGCCTGACACAGAAAGTGTATTGTGTGGTGAGACAGAAAAGAAGTCGGACGAGTCAGAAGATGAACAAGATACTGAAAGAGGAGTAGGTGAAGTAAAAGATGATGAGGTAATGCCAAATAAAATTGTTTTGGAAAAGAAGAACGAATATGATGAATATGAAGAAGATGATACATCTGATGAAGAGGTATTTATTTTGTTTTCACTTATATATTTTGCTTAAAGTAGGAACCAACATAGTTTGGATTGCCACATTTAACCCTTGAATATGGTTGACCATTAATATTTTCTAGTGATTCAATCATTTTAAAACAGTTTGTTCTGGGAGAAACAGCACGGTTAAGCATTGCGTAATATTGTGTTGCTTCGAAAAAGTTTTTTATTTTTACTTCTGGTACATTTAGGACAATGGAAGTGCTGAAATGAGAATAATTGGGCAATTTTTTCTTCTCTGTGGGACACTAATTGCTCAATTATCAGTACATGATGTTGTATCATAAGCCATAGTAATGACTAAGCCATTGGCTGCAGATTTAACTGAAAACAGTTTTGAATTTCAAAATTGAACTTGAAAAGAATTCAAAGTATAATTTGTTTTCTAACATTTCAATGGCATTTTGTTTGGAACCACAGAAATGAAAATCAGGGAGATCAGTTCCAGATAGGTTGATTACCAGAAGAAATCCATATGTGTGAATTCCAGTGAACTTGTTGGTTTAATTAAGTGACCATGTAAAGTGAATACAACTGCGTAACTGCTAACTATAGTTTTCTGGTGAACATATGGTTTGTGGGGCAAATACATGGTTACAGAGGGCAGGAGAATAGGATATTATTTCTCTTTGGTCTTATTTTGTTTATATTTTTCTATTTTAATCTAATTTTTTCCTATGTGTTGCTTTCAATATTCAGGATATCCGAAATACTGTGGGCAATATTCCAATGAATTGGTATGATGATTACCCACATGTAGGCTATGACTGGGAAGGTAAAAAAATTATTAAACCACCAAAGGGAGATGAGCTTGACAACTTTTTGAAGAAAATGGAAGACCCTAATTTCTGGTATGCTATATTTGGTGTACATTTGAGTTGTTAATTTTCCATTTTAAAGTTTTTCTTAAGTTTTATTATTTCCTTTCCATCTTGTGAAAGTTGTTGGATTTTGTAGATAAATCGTAATTTTAATCGTCAACACCAAATCTGACCATTTTTTTAATAAAACAAATATTTTCAAATAGTAAATAGTTGAATATCATTTGCAATTTTATATTAATACATTCATTGTTAAATTATTATTTCATTTTGACTGATCCATTGTATGTTGATGTTTTCTGTTAAATGTACTCTTGTTTTTGTGTTGGTTATTGGGTCTTTTATATTTTTCATTCATCGTAGTTGGAAGAATTTTACAACTTTATAAGTATACAAAAGTTGGAGTGGCTTAATACATGAACATTATAATACAGTAGTAGTGTACAATAAGCAGATACATACTATGCACATTTCTTTATCTCTCTACCATACTAATCCTTTCACCATTGTCCTCTAATATCCACTTCACCTTATCGTGAATATTTCACCTTTCCTACATTCTCCCTTCCTCAAAAATCTGGCATCTCTCTAATACTCGTTCCCAACCTTGCTCTTCCATCTCACAAATCCCCACTATTTAGACAATATCTACTCACTCTAATTTCATTTTCTAACCTACATCTTGTCACTTTCCATCCCTTTTAAATAATTTGAAATATCGTACAATTGAATAATTTTATACCATTTGTTGAAAGATGAGTTTATCTTTTTTTAATCTCCCTGCAATAACTGATCTCCATCCCTTTGAATCAATTCCTTACTTAAATCAGTCTCTTTTCCTTTTAACTTGGTCACTATCATCAATGAGTAACCTTTATTACTCCAAAAACTTTCCCTTTCCCAGTCATATTTCTCTTGCTTTAATAATTCATATTCTCTCCCTCTATTAAATCGTTCCTCATGTTACATGTTTAGTGTGTGTGTATAGTTTGCCCATCTCTATTCTCATTTTTTGTTTCTTTGTCTCTCCTTTTTACATGTAACCGGGTGTGCAATAGTCTGTTCCTAGGATCCATCTTAAAAGTCTTTCATGTATTGCTTTCAGTTTCCTCCTTTTCTTCCATTGCCAAATTTCTGCCCTCCCCTCCTGAAGAATAATACTAAATACATGTATCATCATTCCTTTTGCCCAGAAATCCCTGTACTTTCTCTTAATTATGCCTTACACTTGATTCTTAGCCACCATCATCATCTTACTTATTTCTGCTATGTTTTTTTTTTGTTGCCCCCTTCCTTATTAAGTCAAAACCCTAAATGCTTATAGTCATCCAGGATCTCTAAAATATTTCCTTTTCATATAATTTTCTCTTCCTTCTGCCCTTTTTAACCTTTGTCACTTGTTCTTATCTGTATTTAGTTAAGAGTTCTCTTAGTCTCTAAAACATTTTCCTAAACTCCTCAAAACTTGATTCAAGTCATTGGCGTCAACTTAGAGCATTCTCTATTCAGTTGTCAGAGGTTACCTTTAGATCAATAAATTCAGCCCATAGGCTTATCTTTCTTACTTTTATCTCCCTTCGTATGATATAATTTCAGTGTGTAATGATTATTCAGAACTCCCATACCACTTCTGAATCCTGTTTGATTACATGGTAATAGTCCTTTCGCTTTTCTCTTTTGAGTACCCCGTACAATTCTCATCAATATTTTATACAATGATGACATGAGCATTATTCCTCTGTAATTTTCAATCTTGTTTCTGTTCTCTTGTAAACTGGAATAATTACACTTTTATCCATTCTGCTTGGAATAACTCCATCCTCAATTATCATATTGAATAAGCTTCCAGTAGTCTTATCCCTTCTTGCTTAGAATAGATCCAGAATTCATTTGAAATCACAGCCTCCTTTCTTTTACTTTAATCCTTTGAGAGCATTTCTTATTATCCATTTTCAACCTTGTATATTTTTCTTATGAAGTTCTTGATAATCATTGGCCTCCTTCCATTTTGCATCTCTTCCATGTTATCCTTACTTTCAAAACTTTCTTGAACCATATGCACCAGTCTTTCATATCTAATTACATTCCAACTATCCTTTGAACTTTTCCTCTCTCTCCCCTTAATATGTCCCATGCCTCACTTTGAGATTTCACCTCTCCTAGCTCATTAATTCTTCTATCATTTCAATATCTTTTTTTATACTTACATAAATCTAAAATCCACTTATTGTACCTTGCTTTATTTATTACTTTCATTTTCCAATTCCTGAAGACCTCTGTTATCTTCATATCACAATAATTATCCTACCATTTATTCACATATTTGACTCTCCTTCCTAACCATAATTTTTTTTTTCTAACATCTATGTCCTTTTCAATCTCTTTTAATTGTGCCATCATATCCCTTACATCTCCTTTGAAATCTTTATATTTTAATTTTTCTTGTAGCCTAGCTATTTCCTTCTCTGACCAAGTTTCTTTCCATTGTATCTCATTCCATGTTCCCTATGATTTTGCTATTCACAGAAATTTCTATAGGCATATGGTCCGATTCATATCTTTCTTTCACCATCACTTCTTTTGAAATCCATCCTCTTTAACATCATAATTTTTATTTATTTGTTACTTCTGTTAGGATGAGTGAGATTTTAAATCATTGAAATTCTGCTAATCCAGAATGTGCAGTTGTGTGGAGAATTATTCTTGAATTTTCTTTTTGCAGGAGAACTGTGAAAGATCCTCAAACTGGGCAGGACGTTATATTGTGTGATGCTGATGCTGAACTTATTCAAAGATTACAGAATCATAAAATTCCAGATTCAGATTTTAATGAGTATGGAGTAAGTATCTGATTTCCTATTTAATATTATAAATATCATATGTGTGTTCTTTGATATGAATAACATTTGTGTTACAGTTACAAGTTCTTTTTTGAAATCAATATGATTATGTTAACTAATAAATTATCTTTTTGATTTTAGCCTTGGATTGAGTGGTTTTCATCTGAAGTAATGAAAACACCAGTAAGGAAATTCCCTGATCAAAAACGATCTTTTATACCTAGTAAAGATGAAGCTCGGCAAGTTGGTAGAATAGTTCATGCTATTAAGATGGGTTGGATTAAGCCAAGGGTAGAGAAACCCAAGGAACCTCAATTTTACATGTTGTGGGAGGGTGATGACACTGCAGAACATATGCGCAGAATACATAATCATATTCCAGCACCGAAACGGAATCCCCCAAATCATGCTGAGTCATATAATCCTCCTCCTGAATACTTATTTGATGAAAAAGAGGTACATTTTCAAACCTTTTTAAGAACTTTTGTGATTAGTACAAAATGTGATGGTGTTTAAACTATTATTACTTTTCATTTTAGCTGAAGCAATGGAAAAATATGAAGAGAACGCCAAGTCAAAGGAAAGTCCATTTCATTCCCAAGAAATATGCTTCTTTGCGGGAAGTGCCTTTCTATGATCGTTATGTTCAAGAACGTTTCATGCGTTGCCTGGATTTGTATTTGTGTCCTCGGGCTATTAAAATGAGGGTAAGTTAATTTAATGTTAAATAAAAGAGGGTTACCTCAACAGGTTCCTTTTGCTGATGTGTGCCTTAACTAAACACTTGCCATCATTCAACATTCTTCCACACAATATTCTTAGAGGGACCCAGATAAAAATTTGTGGGCGACACACCCTTATTTTGTTATCCTACTGCCACAATGGAAGTCATAATTGGAATCATAATGTTCCAGTGGTGCCTTGTAAATTCAGTAAATGAGATGGCATATGAAAAGATATATTTGACTATAATTTCATTATAAATAAAAGTATTTCCAACAATTCAACCGAGCGATGTGCAGAGTGGTATAACAATGCAGGTCATTTCATGCAATAAAAAATCACACCAATGTCTTCCTTATTTAATTTTAAATAAATCCTTTAGCATTTTGGTATCTAAAGCATAGAACGTAGTTATGTAATTTTCCAATTTTGTTGTAACCTGTGTGTCACATACTGCATGTTTCCAGGAATCGAAGTGCTCTTGGTGTCTTACTTTCTGACTGGGTGCACACCAATGGGTGCACTTGATACAGGGCAGTGTGTATATGTGTTGTGGTGTTTTTTCCCCCTCTGCATAAAATGACTTACTCAATATGTATGTGTGTGTGTGTATGTAGCAGTTGTTTTGTTTGCATAGTGGTTCACTGGATATCACCATCTTAATAGTAGATACAGTACTTTCATTTATTTTTGCTTTGAATGTAATATTAAATTTTGCAGAAGAAAATCATTTTTATTTTCAGCTTCTAATTCAACCTGAAGATTTAGTGCCAAAACTTCCGAGCCCCAAAGACTTGCAACCTTTTCCTACTACTTTGGCACTTGTATATAAGGGCCACACTAATATGGTGCGATGCATTACCGTTGAACCTAAAGGACAGTACCTTGCTTCAGGTTCAGATGACTTAACAGTAAAAAGTAAGTATTTTTTATTTAAGAAACATGGCACAGAGCTTAAAATAAATAAGAAAAATACAATTCACAGTTCAAGATGTAGTGGACATAAACAAACTAAATATAGCTTATAGAACCAAAAACATTAATTAACAGAAAATTTAAAGCATAACTTGATGTTTCAACACAAATAGTGATTAATCTATTAAGGACAAATCAGAATGTTGTGTAGTCTAGTAAGTTGTGGAATGTGACCAGCAAATTTTCTCGATGGTAAATTTATAATTTATATAGTTTTTATTTTTAAATTAAGAGTTCAATGTAAACAAAAATTTAATATTAGCATGTGAAATTAGATTATTTGAAATTTTATATATCAAACAGGCCTACAAAAAAGATTCCAATGTAATTAAATTAGTTAATTTAACAACATTATATATTATCAAGTAGTGCTTACACATAAATGGCTCAGAACCAGACTGTTTTAATTCCAATTTCTTAACAAATTGAGATTTCTGTATCATTGAGTTCTATGTCCTTGTCAGCGGTTGTGCACCAAGCAAAATTGTAAATATTCCTCTCCATGAGCATGCACAAACCCATTCCGTAGTTACCCACTACATACAACCGCATTAAACTGCTTTCCTGAATTATTTAGTAAAAAGGACCTAGAAAGTCTGGTTCTCAGCCATCAACATCTTAGCCATGCATGCAGAAATTTTAAAGATTTTTGTTGTACTCTCTCAATGCATTTGATAGTAATGGTTTAAGGGTATCCTTTTTTTTTAAAAAAAAAATTAAATAGTTAATGAAATACATGCTTAGCTTTTCAGTTTATTTTTTTTTTATTATTATTATTATTATTATTATTATTATTATTTTTCCTTTATAGTTTGGGAAGTGGCCACAGGACGTTGCATCAGAACCATCCCTGCTGGAGGAATAGTTCGCAGTATCAGTTGGTGTCCAAACACTGCATTATCTTTATTAGCTGTTGCTGCTGACCGTAAACTCCTTTTAATTAATCCTGAAGTTGGTGACAGCCTGGTAGTTAAAAAGACTGATGCTCTCCTTGAGGAAGCACCAGAACAGGATGTGCTATGTAGGTGGTTGTAATATTTAAAAAAATATTTGAAATAATTTGACTGTCAAAGGACCGTGAAGATTTAAGATGTTTATTATCTATATTCATTCTTAAGATTTATCGTCAAAATTCATACCTCTGTATTTTTCTGCCCTGACAGTGCCAGAGAAAGTTAAGGCTGCAGTTCAATGGGAACAAGTTTCAGCCAAAGGAGATGAATGGAAGAAAGGAATTCGTGTTGTAATAAATCATTTTAAGGAAATAAAACAGGTAAATATTTTTATTTCAATCGACATGAATAATTGTAATAGAAATAGTACTATTATCAAGAGTGAGTGAAGGTTCAGGTTCAATTTCCCATGTACAGTGCACAAGCTGGGAAACATTTTGTCTCTTGGAAAAATGTTTTGTAGATCCCTCACAAATTTGACAACTTTTTATTCCATTATAAACCCTCGTTAAAATTAGTACTTCCGTAATGAATTCCATGCACCAACATTTTCATTTGTGGTGTATGTTCATCCCAGTTGCTAGGCGAATACTCAACCGTTTATTACTTTTATAAATCAATGATACCTGCTTGTAAATATAATTAGATGGTTTTGAAAATTGTAAATATTTGTAAACAATTGAAAAAAAAAATGTAGAATTGTTGCTCTGGGAAAGCAATGTCTAATATGAATGTAAGTATCTTCTTGGACTTTTCATTTCCGTAAGTTGGCAATTAAGTATGCTCAAATGGCTTCCCTACATTTCTCAAAGCCTTTCTGTGTTTAACAGCTAGCATTGGATGTAGCAAAACTGAATTGACAAGTTCATTCTATGTGATTTAGTGGCAAAGAAACTTTTGAGTCCGGCTTTTCTTTATTGAATGCTTCTCGACAAAGATACAATATTTAAACTTGAAGTTTCCTAAACCTGTCGGAAAAGGTGTCATGGTGATTTGTGTAACAGCTTGTAGATTAATAACTACTACTTCTATGGTGTGTTATATTTATTATTAGGGGGCAGATTTTAATGAAATGTCACTTTTTTCTTTTCACTTTAAAACAATGCCGTTTACTACAGAAATTCATTTTATGTTATGATAAAACAAAATGACCCATTTTCATGTTTTCTCATTTTTTGTCGATTTGTGCTAATAAGTTACATTTTACCTTTTTATGTTAGCATTTTGCATTTTAACAGTACATGCATTAACATACAAGGTACAACAGATGTTCATCACAGATCTCTAGCCAATTCAATTTCGTCACTCATATATTGTAATGTTAGGCGTTGTGAGTACTATGTAATCTAACATTCCTGTAATGCCTATCGGCATCATTGTCAAATCTGCTTCACAATAAATAAATGCAAAGATTTTAAGTACAGTCCAAACCTAATATTCGCAAGCTGAATTCACGTGAACAGAAGGAAGAAGCCTTGATTACATCAGTAACATGATTAACAGTGTGAGTTGTTCATCTGAAGTGATTTTGATGAAATTTTTTAATGTCATTTTTGATGTCATTTTTCTGTTTTTAGGACGTTCTTTAAGTATTTAAGAGTTTTATTGATCATTTTTGGCTATATTTTAGGTTATCAAAATCCGCCTCCTATTTATTACTGTATAATTTCTACTTTCATGTTTTGAATATAAAAGGTGTTTTAATGTGTTAAAAGTTCAATTTCTATGGAATATTAATTTAAAAATAATAATAATAATAATAATAATAATAATAATAATAATAATAATAATAATAATAATAATAAAAATAATAAACAAGTCTTGATGAAATATAAAATCTGTTTCCATTTAAAGTACTGTTACCTACAATAAAAAAGTACTTTAAATGGAAACTGAAATTTTTTTCCAAGATGATGAGAGAAAAAGGCCACTGTTAAGTGAATAAACATACCTTTAATTCATTTACTGATTTATATTTTGTTTACTTTTGAATTAGTGTCTATCTTTGGATTTGCCTAGAAATTCTTAACTAGTTTTAAAAATATTGTTTGTTATGTGTGATGTGTATTTTGAATTTCTGATTCTAGGCATCACTAACATTACTAGTGACAGGTTATTTATTTTCTTTCTGTGAATTGATAGGTGACTTGGCATGGCCGTGGTGATTATTTTGCAACTGTGATGCCTGAAGGTCAGTCTAGATCTGTTGTAATACATCAAGTATCAAAGCGGAGATCTCAAATCCCATTTAACAGAGCTAAAGGCCTTGTTCAATGTGTCCTCTTTCATCCTATTCGCCCCATCTTTTTTGTGGCTGTAAGTATCACTAATTTCCATGCCTTTTTCATTTTATGTGCTACAAGCATTTGTATGGTTTGTATTTTTCATTGTTTTAATTCTTTGGTTTGTTGAACCAGACTCAGAAAAATGTTAGAGTGTATGATTTGGTTAAACAAGAAATAGTGAAGAAGCTTTTGTCTAATTCAAAATGGATCTCCTCAATTGCAATTCATCCTGGTGAGTTACTTCTTTATTACATTTTATTAAAGATTTAAGATGATTTCATTTATAAAACAAATAGTCCTAAACTATTTGCCAACTGTAGCAGAAATGTTGCTGAACAAATCCACATTCAATGTTTTTTCATAAAGGACACTGCTCAAGGTTCTAAACAATAAAATACTCTTATATCACTGCAATAAATTAAATGATTTAACAAAAACTGAAATTTAACAAACTTCATGAATACAGCAATAATATGAGGTATATGTACAGTAAAACAGTTCTTTACCTACCATGAATATCAGAAATGCTGCTGTTCCATAATGCAACATGCAAATGGTAAATATTTAACGGTAGACATTCTCTTCCTTGGAGACTTGCTGCCGCATGGCATTAGGTGCATCGTGAACAGTGATGCACTGTGTATGAGAATTCAGTTGGTACATATAATATGAGAATAGCTTAAAGATGCAAAGAATTTTTCAGTTGAAATCAAAACTGTTCCTTTGTTTTCATATTTTTCCATAGTTCTTGTGTACCCAACAAAATCACAGATACCTCTCACATGCCCGTAGACCAGTTTTGTTTCTCTTTCTGCAAGCATCGTAAATCAGTAATATAGATTCATGCAATCTGAAAAGAAGTAACATGAATATTATGAGTAATATGGGTAGTATGTACTTCAATATGATGCAGTGGCTCATGCATATTCACTTGTGCACACCCAAATCAATTCGGTGCATTTGCTCTTAAATATCTCTTAAGAGAGAAGTACAAGTTCACTCACAGCATTTCTGAAACACTGTATTTCAAAACGCATACTGTTTGTAAGCTGCAATTGATACTCCGCTGCCATTGTCCTTTGTGACAGACAGCCAGAATACACTCGCAAAATGCGAATGTGTAAAGCTCTTTGTAGACTGCCACATGGCTGAAGGGGAAAGAGACGGAACAACAGTGGCTTATGGATGGATGGATGGAGGATTCGGCGGAGTGTACGATCGTCACTGCACAGACATAGTGGCAATCTCAGCTAGTGCCTTGACGTGTTTCAAAGATATTACACTCATCCAGCACAAGTTTGTAGAAGTAAATGTGAAATTGAACAAAGGAAGTGTGAGATATAGCTCTCATTCCTTCCAATAAAACAGTTCTTCGCTCGCACGCAAAACAACATTGCTGTGCAGTGTTGCATTCATACAAATTGTGTTAATTGAATATTGTATGCATGTTCTCTTGTATTTTGAAGTGAGTTGCAATTACAAATCCATTTCGAGTTAATGAATACCCAAATGCATTTTGCATGTAAATGAGTAAATGTAAATTGTAAAGGAGTGTGTGTGTATGTGTTTATGTATGAGAAGGGGGAGGAAGGAAGAGAGGAGAGAGACATTGCACATCTGACTTGCATGACCACAAGCTGCCACTGATATGAGAACACTTCCATCAACAGTAATGGAGAGTGTAAGGGCAATGTGTTCTATACCTTTACAACATCAAATTGAGAACAAACAGTTTTAAATTGGGAATGAACACAATCGAATTGAGACTAAACACATTCATAATGAAACCTATCATCTTCAAATTGAGACAAAGCAATTTCAAATTGAAATCTATCTGAATGTACGTTGTAAATTTCAAATTTGAGTCGAAACAATGTAAATAAATACAATAAAGTGAAGAAATTGTGGACACATTCCTCAGAACCAACTTTATTAACATTTCAATAGTAAGTTACATTACAAAATGAGCTTAATTTATGACATGAACTCATTACTCAAAATCAATTTTTTTAACACAATTATAACGTACATAACCATATCTTCTAAATTTAAGGCATCAGGAATGAATATTTGGACATGAGCACATATCTTGCACAATTATTAACATTTATTACTTCAGTATTTTGATTTATAATATTTTCTAACATACGAAGACGAAACTCAGTTTGCAATATATTTGCCCTGTCTTCATCAGCTAAAATTTGTGGCATTTTTACACACAGATCTCGTTTAACAGCACCCTTGGGGCTAGACCAGGCATTTTCGATTGAGAATTTCGAGCATTGGGCTGTAAGGTCTGAGCCTTAGTAAGTCATGGTTGCTGAATTCTTCTTCTATGAATATTTCTTCCACACCACAGTGACAGGGAGCATTATCAATTACTAACACAGCATGTGAGTGGTACACAGTTAATGCAACACGCAGACATTGGTGCACAAATTCTTTAGCTTCCTCCTTTCTAAAAGCGCCTCTTCTAATTTGATGGTGAATCAGTCCCATAGCACTTCCGCAACCTATGGCATGCACATTGGCTCCGCAGCTCCCTCCTGTTATGTAGCTGCATCAAGTACCTATTTTCGATCATCGTTTCTTCCTTAAAATAAATGAATTAAAATTTGTTTCGTCTATGTATAAAATTGGGATATTATCCGCTTGATAATTTGAAAGTTGCTGCACATACTCACACACTTTGTTTTGGTCCCAACACTATTCATTTTTTCAGGTTCTCTACGAATGTCTTTCAGCGTGTACATCAAACCATCCAAATGTTTCCACAAACATTCTCTTGAAACAATAATTTGATTGTTTTGTTCCGTTTTTTAGTTTTAGATCTTTAAGTGTAATTCTTGAATTTTCCTGTAATATAAGTAAGTGTAATTCTTTCTATATAATTATTCTATTTTATTGATCAGGTGGAGATAATATATTGGTGGGGACTTACGATCGCAAGATTTTGTGGTTTGACCTTGATCTTTCCACAAAACCATATCAAACATTACGGTTTCATGGTCATGCAGTGAGAGGTGTTGCATACCACAAAAGATACCCATTGTTTGCTTCAAGTTCAGATGAAAATTGTGTAATAGTCAGTCATGGAATGGTGTACAAGTAAGTATCAAATTGATCTTAATATTTTTTTGTTATCATTATATTATTGGAAAATATTAACCTGTTCCATAATTTGAAACAATGACGTGACTAGATGAATTATCCCTTGAGAAGAATAATGTGCAATTGTACTAAAATTGGTAATTGAAAGTCTTGAACATAAATATTATTTAGGTTTTTTTTTGTTGAAATATTGATAATTTCTTCTTAAAACATATTTAATTAAGAATTTGTTTTTGTTCCAGTGATTTGCTTCAAAATCCTCTTATCGTTCCCTTGAAACGCATGAGTTATCATGAGCCAGTAAATGACTTTTCAGTGTTTGAAGTTTTGTTTCATCCTTCGCAACCATGGTTGTTTTCAAGTGGAGCTGATGGGACTGTGCGCCTTTATACATAATGTAATATGTCTAATAAAAATTGTTTTTGTTTTATTCGGCTATTTCCTTAATTTGTGAATAATAGCAATGAAAGTTTTATTTGAAAGTCTAATGTCTAGTTATACTGTTAATGCAGTCGGAGACTTGTGGATACAATAAAATATTTTTAATATGAATTTGATCAGTAATTTTGGTAGGTACATAAAAATATGTATTTTGTCCTGATATGTTATTGCTTCGATATGAAGATTGATACACACTGCACAACTTACCGGGATTGACAGTGAAAGGATTGTAGAGAGAAATATGAAAACTCTTGAATGATGCTGCTAAATGTTCTCTTATGAAGAGAATTGTTAAAAGAGAAACATAGTGAAGTTAACATCTAGTTAATTAATCTGAATCATTAAAGTTATGTAAAAAATAAAGTCTTGTCTGGACTATACTGTACAGTGTAGTACTGTACTGTACTGTACTGTACTGTACTGTATGGTGTTGACTGGTTCATATGAACTCAAGCCCAAGGGCTTTTTGTCGTTGCTGGTCATTAGAACCCCTAAATAATGCCCTTGGTGGATAAATAATTATTTTTCATCCGAGATACTGATGTGTAGTTTGGTTAGTAAGTACTACCCGTTCATGAAATAATTATAGACGTTGTCATTGCCAACAATAGTGTTTACTATAAGAGCAGTTTTCGATGGCTTAGCCATCATCATCAGTTGTCTGCTGGTCATCATCAGTTGATGATGGCTAAGCAATCAAAAGCTGCTCTTATATTAAATACTATTGTTGGCAATGACGTCTATAATTATTTCATGAAAAATGCCAATGATAACGCACCACAACACCTATACTACACGTTCAGCTGATCTAGGGTAATGGAATTAAACAGTAGGCTACTTAATGTTAAACTCTCACTGCTGGGTCTCTGCACTGGAGTGTAGCATTCCAGAAGGTGATTCATTTGACTATATTATTTAATTTAAAAAAATATGCTTTTCAAAAGTCCCTAGACAATAAATGAAATAAATCAGGCTGTTTTAGTTCTTAACATCATTAGACCATACAGAGCAAATACCAGATGTGGATGAAGATTTTGAACGGAGGTGATAGCTAAGGATTGCATCCAATCAAGTCTATTTTTGTGATATTGGCTGTGTATTGTTCAATACTTTTCCACAATACTACTTTCTTATAAGAAAAAAATATGTAAATAAGAAATGACTTTTTTGAAATAATACAACACTATTAACTCATACATCATCTTTAGTGACAACTCTTTTGTTTAGATTGTTCTAAACAGGCGGTTGCTTAGAGTAGCTTTTCATTCTTCTGCTTGCATCACTTTGTTACAATGAGCAGTATTATGAAAACTCTGTAAACATTTTTAGTTTGAAGACCTTAAGTGTATTTCCTTTTTTTGTTCTAGTGAATGGTGTTGCACAAATAAGATTTATTTCCAAAGAATCAGATGTATATATAATATTTTAATTCATACTTCATTCTAAGGGCAAGAGAGATTCTTCTTCATTCTCATTCTATGGGCAAGAGAAAATAAACATTTACAAGAAAGAAGGGAGGTGAAAGTAGTCTTTAAGGTGTGCCTTACAAAATACACTACTTTTCAGTGAAAACTGCATCAAAATCGGTTTAGCCTTTTCAGAAATTAGCTCTGAACGAACAGATAGACAAAAATCACAAAAACAATTGTATTGGTTTTTATATCATATAAGTAACCATATAAGAGTTCAAAATTGAGTTATTTTGAAATCACAGGCACACACCAATTTCTTTACACCTATAATAGTGTAACCATGCTGGAAGGTAACAATTTTGTTTGGTATTTTAGAAAATTGTGAACTTGAATAAAAACAACAATTTTTGAAGGTTGATACAATACTTTCTGCTACTGTTGTGAAAACTAATGATAAAACAGCACATACTTTCTCACCATTAGTAATAGTTATGTAATACTATTTATACCACAATTTCACTCTGAATTATTTTTTGTAATATTCATTTGAAATCACAGAACATTTAATGTGAAAAATTAGCAGAGTTCAAGAAGGTGAAGTATTTAAAAATTAATAAATAATACAATACTAATAGCGTTGGAAAACTAATAGATCAAAAAAATATATAATAGTATTTTTGAAAAATTCAACATGACCTTATTTAAAAATCAGTTTTTGATGAACACATTTTAATGTAAATTGATAATTGTAGTTGTAGACGCCGAAAATTTTTGAATTGTTACCTTTGTTGAAAAATCAGGGTTTTCAACCTACAAAAGAGCTGTATCATTTTCTTAAATGTCCTTAAGATACAACTCCAAAATTTCATAACTTAACTCAAAAATTGTTTTCTATTTCGCGCAACATTACGCAAAAAGTACAAATTTTTGAAAGATTGTACATGACCTTATTCAAAATCTATCTTTAAGGAACAGATTTCATTAAGGGAAACCTTCAATATTTTAGTTGATTAACAGATTTCATTAATAGGTCTTCAGTATTTTAGCTGTAGGAATGCGCCGAAAAATACTTGATTTTTTTTTTTTTTTTTTTTCGAATCAGTTTTTAACCAATATGAGATCTGCGCCATTCTCTTAAACGTCCTTCAGACTATCCAGCAACATAATTGTATTAAATTCGATGGCGCAATTTCTTTTTTTAAAATATCCCAGGGCCTTCATTTAAAATGCCCCCAATATTAAATAACGGTTTCAAATTCAAAGAGCCGCAACATCAGCCAGACCGTTTAGAGATATAAATTTTGGAGAAAATCTGCTGGACGATTTACTCAGCGTTCACGAACATACGTTTTGCCGTCAATAAATTTTTCGGTATCAAGGTCCCACAAAAGGGAATCATCGATGGTATTGGAAGTTTTTCTTCTAAATTTAGCATCTGCATTTATCCACTTCGTTCCCGGGATCCTGCAATAAGAGTTTTTTCGCAAAAATTCGCCGTTTTTCGCACAGCTTCTTAAGAAGTTCCTTCTTAAATGAAAGAATAATTTTTTTTTGGGGGGGGGGCAAGTGTCAAGAAAGGCGGTATATGATGTGGGTAGGCTCCAGATTCTTTGTTTTTTATTATGATTTTGGCACTTTTAGTCTAAAATATTTCAGGCAACTTCAGATCTTAATTTTAAATTCTGTTCACACATGCCACAAATACTACGGAAAACAATAATCCCTTATGCAGGTTTTGAACTCAGCCTTAGTGACCACGCACTCCCCAGGAAGATGGCAGTCTTGATCATATTATTCGATACTATTGTGTGAAATAATTTAATAAAAACTAGTGGTCCCGGTAATACTTCAGTATTGCAAGGTATTACACTCATGCTACTGGTCACGTTATTGTTAATCACATTTTACGGTACGCTCTACAAAAAAATTTCATAGATGACAGATTTTGTCGCGAGTATCGTTTAGAATCTTATTGTTATATCGTTAAGTTAAGCATGCATTCGCTATGACACGGGTGAAATATTTTCTTGCCCCCGATAATTCCGCACGATATTTCACAATCGCAGGGGCAGAATATGCAACGAAGACTCGCTTAATACTTGAGGGTGCAGAGGGTTGCGTAGAGCTTCTGTTCAGGGGCGCTTGAGACTGCATAAACGCACAAAATCAACAACGTGCTCTACGTGAGATAGACATACGCACATTCCCTTTTGTACTATACTTATATCAGGGGCGGATCCAGAGACGAATTTTGGGAGGGGAAATTCGGAATGATTTCATCAAATATGTCATGATACAGATTTTATAAAATGTCGCAGGCTACATTTAGCTCATGCTGCAATACGATTTTATTCGTTTTAATGATAATCCGAAAATATGTTTGCTTGGACATGTTTGTCTCGTGACATGTTAAAATTAATAGTTACTGAACATTTTTGTGTGGGGGGGGGGAGGGTCTTTCCCTCCGCGTGGATCTACGCCTGTCTATATTCTTTGCGCAAATACAAGCAAGAAGTTGACGAAGTCGTAACCGGATGAATGGTACGGCAGCCCATAAAATACGAACACACATTGAGTTTTATATATTACAGTAATATGCGTAAATACGAATGTGTCGTATGTAGTTTACATTGAGTCTATACATGTCAATGACTTGACACCATTTCTGCTAATGCAACAATATAAACTTAAATAAACTGTCATCACATTCTGTAAAAAACAAATGTCGCAGAATTACATAAGTTTTAAAAAGTGTAGAATAAAAATATTGACACATTGTCTTAATTAAAATAATCATTTAGTTTTTCCTGTTGTACCATGGAATTAATTCAGGTATGTTGTTCTCATGCAGGCAGGCGATTTGTCAAGGCTATTTTTTAAAAGATGGCTATTTTTTCAATTACCTGCCAAAATGTTTCCAGGTTGATCTGATGCCAAATTCAATGAGGGAATCTTTGCTGGGCCAGGTATCTGGAAACTTAAGGATAAAGAATTTGAAACTTGCATGATAACAAAGGAAAAAGAAGCTTGGGTAATCGACAAAGATGTCACTACTTTTCTGGGTAATTGCAAGGACCCTGATCATACAGAAATTGTTATAAATACGCTGGATGCTATTTAATAACAGGCATACAGCAGTAACATACGGTTTGAGAAGTTTCAAACGATCGCAAGTCATGAATGCAATGCTTTAGCGGTCTCTTATTCCCGTTTCATTCATCCCTTCCTTTCCGCCCGCTTCTTCCTCTTCTCACGTTCCGAACTTCCCTTTATGTTTGTGAACATTAATTGATTGTACACTTATACGCCATAATTTGTTCATCATGTACTTTGGTTGTGCGAGTTGCAATCGGTATATTGAAATCATTCGATGTTTCGTAGCCTGCGGTGCATTCGTTCTCTTCGTCCAGCGCGAGCAGGCAAGTCCGTATGAGTGTTTGAAATGAGCGAAGTGAACATAGCAAGATTTTCAAGTTTGAAGATTTGGTGTTTTTAAATGATAGTGAGAGTATATAAACGCAATGTAAAGCAATCGAGTGAAAATGTGTCCCTTTACAAAAAAAGTCACTAATTGCGATAATACGTAGTGCATTTCGTTTTTAAATTAGGTGGATGTGTTAAAAAAAGATACTACTAAACGACTTGAAACTTTCCTTTTTTCGGTTGGGGGAGTCGATTTTCCGTAGAGTTCATATGCTGCACTTTCATTCAGTTCGTCCATTTCGTGCGATGTAATCGCTTAAGGTTCAACTAGTCTGGGATAATTATTCGTAGGGTACCCAAATCTTCGTAATGTACACTGCCCGAAGATAGATTCTGATCTTCGAACCACATAACCTTTCCAACAGCCGTGACAAGCACTAAGTTTCACATTGGTCTCCTGGCATGTGCGGTAGTGTAGTGCCTCTATTGTGTTTCTAAGGAGTAAGGATAGGTCCGCGCGTTATGTGTTCCGTTTGTTAGGGTACTGCTCTGGCATTCGCCGGGTACTGATCGGAGAACCCCGAAATACTTGTACCGTAGATCCATTGGGAATTTCATTTAACGTTTCTAGATTCTATTAACCACGCACACGTACATTTTAGATAACATTTCGAATCGCAAACAACTGTTATTTCTCAGCCGTTCAAAAGTATTCGTGCATAATGTGAAAGTAGTATCTCTAATGCTAACGTTTTTGTGAAAAAAACAAACACCCCGCGTTGCTTGGGCAAAATGTATCACTATACCTTTCAAAAGCTCCATCCCCTTCTCTCGATCGCTCTGCTCCTTTCACTGCTCTTTTCTTTCGCTCCTCGATCCTTTTGCACCGCCCCGCCCGCTCCTCGCTTGTTCTCTTCTTCCTCTCCTTTCGGTCTTTTCACTCTTGCTCTGTCCGTTGCTTGCTCTCTTTTCCGCTCGTCTCGCGTGTTACTCACTGCCCACTCCTTTCTCTCCGTCCGCTCCTCTCGCTTGTTTCAGCCCTTTCTTTCCTTCCGGTCTTTTCGCTCCGTCTCTTCGGCCGCTTCCTTGCTCTCCTTCCGATCCTTTCGCTTCTTTCGCTCCGGCCACTCCTCGCACCTTTTTCCCTTTCCGGCCCTTTCGCTCTGCCCATTTCTCTCGCTCGTTCTGCTCCATTCTAACCCTCCTGCACCTCTCGCTAGTATAGCTCCAACTGCTCTATCCGCATCCTCCGGTTCTGCTCCGCGTCACACATCAATTGAGTCACCCAAATGCGCATTTAACCAAATGTTGCTAAACAAACTCACAGATACACACTTTGGGGTTAAATTTCAAATCGTAATACGCTTTATATTTTTCTACAACGCTTAAAAGAATTGGAGTAACATTTGGAAAGCAAGCTAAGCTCCAGTTCTAAAGTTCTTGTGGAACAAACACATTCATTCTCCTTTAAAAATTATAATTCCTAATCTAAAGATTTCCTAAAATTGAAAACCTTACTAGAGAAAGTCCTTTCTTATGTCGTTTTCAATTACATTACTACGAATGTCATAATTTAATTTCATTTATTTATATTTACATCCAATCGTTTACAAACCAACTTCTTTTGAAATTTGTTATGCACGTGTTACACTACAACTTGTAGTATGTAGTAGGTTGTACGCGTGTCCAGCATTACGAACCTTAATGCTATTCCGAAACCTCAGCACAATTACGTTCTGACTTTAAAGAAATTTTACAAGAGAGCATTTTGTAATTTGTAAAGTGACTAATAACGATAAGCAAAATGGTGTCATTTAAAATTTTTCCGCGTCTGATTGAAATCTGTTTTTAACATTATGTAAATCAAACAATGATGAATTCAAACATCAAAACAGTATTTGGCAAATCTAACCTTGTCATTCTCAGGCAGGCATTTGGTAAACTGAGTGACACTCCTTTTAATTTAAGAACAGGAATGGCAATCTGCGTTTTCAACATATCGGTATTGAAAGTGTTGTTCCCTGATTTTAATGCGATAAGGCCTATTGGAATACCTGGAGTTATTACGGGAATAAAGTTATATACTTAATTGCAGTTAGCGACTTCAACTTATCTCAGAAATCATGTCTGGAACCGCCTGACCCTGGTCTGGCCATTCCATGCTTGACGGACTACTTAAGAAAATCGAAAGATAAGCTTCTCCGTGTATATTGTGATTGCGTTTTCCTTCAGCACGCGCTCTCAAGTGACTATACCGATAAGATTACTTCTATTTTGCAAAAATTAATCCAGAAACAGTTGTATAGTTGGACAGCCAGCTTTAACATCAAAAATGGCAGAAAATCAACTAGACATACCAGACGATCTGAAATTTAATGTAGAGAGAGGCTTCAAAGAATGCAAGGCAACTTTGATAGACAATGGCGATATAGAAATGGATTCCTACATTAGAACATGGAAAGAACTTAACAAGTAAGTTATATTTTAATTAAAAATCGTTAGTTTTAGTAACTTTGTGTAACGTACATAAATACGTAAATCGTGATTCGTCGAATCCATTACAGTACTTATATTAACAGTTACCAGCGAACACTTTTTTCTGTATTATGTACAAGTTGTCATCGCAAGATATCCTGGAGAATCCTTCTGAAGTTACTGGAGATAGGGTATTCGAAGTGTGTTTCGTAAGATATTCTGTCTTTTAAACACTCGGACAATGTTAGTATTTCTGTTTATATTTCTCCACATTCTTTTTAGTATATTTTCTGGACACTTTAAAGCTGTAATGAAGTTGAAATTGCTGTAGAATTCTTCGGCTCGTTGTTCCTGTGATCACGGATGTAAGAGGGGAGTTTAAGATTGTGGTGGTAGGGGGGACTGAAATTCACTGGATAGCTATTGATATAACAAATATTCTGATTTTTCGTGAGCTTTAGCTTATTTTGTAAGGATGCTTAGAGACAGGAGGTCATAACATGAACCGCTTGTGACTGGTTGAGCCACAGTGAGCGTGTGGCGAGCTCTCAATTCCATGCATAAATCAATGCGCCAATTCCATGCGCTAATGTTAGCGATTCCTTTGCAATAATCTTGTTTCATGACTATTTCTCGACTGTTTCATAACAAATATTGTTAAAATATGATAGTATTTCAATAATTGTGTAAAAGATCCTATTATTGCCTAAAATATTTGAAATCAATGTTTTATTACTATGTTTGGTCATCGGCACTTCTAACAATATCCGGACACCTCGCCATTGTATCTTCCTATGCCGTTATTTCATGCTCATTGTTTAGAAATATTTTAGTCAAATCTTCGAATAAACCACGTAATAATTACCCATCGTGATTATTGCGAGAATTGAAGTTTGTGTGCGTACATAAATATGCCCAAGATGCGTAAGGTTCACTTTCCACGCCTTGTGATATCCACTTGCCTTTTCTGAAATGGGAGAAGTGTCTGGCGGAAGCAGTTATTGAATCTCTCGATTAGAGAGTAATGACATTGTTAGAGAGCCTAAACTTGATAATGAAGACATTTTTATCTTAGATTATCACATAAATGATAAATAAATGTTGTATAATGATGGATCTTGATTTTATCTTAGAGTATCATTTCGGGTTCAAGGTGTTGACGGGAAATAGATCTTTCGGTGGGTAATTTATAGCTATGTCTGAACAAAATACAGTTTTTGAAGGAGACGAAAATAGAGAAATCAAATTCGATATTGAAGGAATATTTAAAAACTGCTCTTCTTGCCTCATAGAAAATGAGGATATTAATATTGAATGTTACCTCAAGGCTTACAAAGAGTTAGTCAAATTATATCAGTAAGTATCTTGTTTCAATAGTTACTTGATATAATCTGGTTTACATTATATTATAATTGTAATAAGATATATACTAGTTCGCGCTCATTTGAGTTCATGAATTAGTAGCACATATTTGTCCTTGTTTTCGAACGAAATAGATTACTGCGTAAAAAGAGCGTTTCAGTTGCTGTTATTGTGATTTGTTTAAAAGCTGAAATTGGCGGGAAGCTTTGGCATGCGCCTGTAATAGAAGACATTCCTATTTGTTAACTAACTATAGCGCTAAGTCGAAGTCATTAGACTGGCAATCAGTGAGCGTTCACAAATAAACATCACAATTAAACTGACGGAATATTTCTCTTTTGCTGATCCATGTATTAGTGGTTCCCAACGGTGGCCCCTGGGGACCGATGGAATTTTTAAGGGAGTCAGTCACGATCTGATCAAGTGGGCGACCCCCCCCCCTTCCGAAAAATCTAATAAACATTTTTGCAACATTTTAATTCATATTCTTTGTTTAATTGTTATGAAGTCATTTATGTGGAATTATTCGAGTTATGGGTATATTGTATGCTGTATATTATAGAAAAATCAAGGGGGTCGATGAAGAAAAGCGAGAGATTGATGTAAGAAAAAAGTTAGAAATTCGTGCATTAGAGGAAGTTGTGAAATCAAGGTTTGCTGGTTTAAGTATCAGAAGCAAATGGCTAATGTTACCATGTGTCCTACGAAATGTAATGACTCCCTTCCTCTACATTTTTATGTTTATCTGAAGCTTTCTAGCATAGTTAATTTCTGTGAGGAATATAGAATATTATGTAAACCTTTAGGTTGAAACTAAATTTTCACTTACTTATGAAGGTTCCTTAGGTTTACGATTTGTTAGGTGCAAGATAAAAAACTAATGTTAACAGTGTAAATAATAATAGTAATAGCAATAATAATAATAATAATAATAATAATAATAATAATAATAATAATAATAATAATAATAGAGTATATTATAAGTATAAGGGAAACAGCTTTCTGCATTCTGTGAAGCAAGTGTCAGAGTTCGCACGAGGTATCCGACCACTTGTCACGAAGAGAGACAGTTTGCTTATATAGTGTAGTCTTCTTTGCATCCTGTCGTTGTTCAGAAATAATCGAGTAGCCGAATGCGAACTAGGGGATTATTATAATCCAGAAAACTGTTGAGCCGATATTTTTTATTGGTGACATCAAAATTAAAATGTAATTTTTGTTTGCGCCGAGACTGCCTTCCGAAAAGCTAGAAAATCGATGTTTTTGAGTCTGCATTCAGTGAATTATCCCCACGTATTATCTTGAGCCCTCGTCTTATCTGATGCGAGAGGGTGGGGGTGGGGGTTTATTTATTTTGGCGACAGGAATATATCAAATCTATAGTTCGGTTTACAATGCAAAATAGTTTATACTACACAAATGCGAACATTTCTGGTTATCAGAATTTACCAACAACGCTCGTTTCTATAACATATTCATAATTCAACTAATGTTGGTGAAGGAATGAGGGTAGGTATTCCGGGGCTCAAGAAAACGTGGTCGTATAACAGCCAACTAATTACGATTTTGTCTTTAAAATATTTTTTATATTCTTATGGTCTTTTGGTTCACGAAGGAATGAAATTTTGTGTACGCGTGTATCTAAATGGTAGCAGTAATGAAACTGATGTTCAGCCAAAAAATTTCCAGTTCCCAGACGCTTTACGAACGTGATCAAAAGTACGCAATGTCAAGTTCTGGTATATCTTATTTGAAACGCGAGAAAGGTTATGTGTAGCCTGATATAGTATTTTTATGATTATTTTCTCAATTTTTTGTAACTTACTCTCTTTGTATCCTTAATAACTTATTCGATTAACTTTCTTGTAATATTCTTTTAATATTGATTGCTATCAGCAGGTTACTTAAGATTAGTGGAAAACATGTAAAATCCTCTGAAAATATAAATTTCTTGCATGTACATCATGTACATCTCTCTTGGCACTCTTACTAATAATTTTTAACGACGAGATTATGTATAGATTGCGAAATACTTTTCAAAGACGTGGTTGGCGGTGCTGTCACGTAGCAGCAGAGAGTTTGCTTTCCTTGAAGGCAAGGAGAATGCGAGGCCACTGGTGTTAAATGGTGTGAATGGGAGGACTTGAAACAAAGGAGCTAATTAGCTTACTTGTGTCCCATTTAAAATATTGATATTTAAAAATGGCAGTTGTTGAAGTGAGCACAAAGGAATGCCGCAAAGAACTGAAATTTGATATGGGAAAAGTGCACCAAGGGTTTTCAGCATCCTGCATTGAAAATGAGGATGTTTGTATGGACGATTATTTAGAGGCATACGGTGAATTGTACAAGTAAGTAGTTATTACTACTGTTTTTAAATATCCCTGAAGCCTAATTTGTATTTTTGTGTATTTTAATGTTGTGGAGCATGCAATATGTTCTCAGTTTGGGTGAAGTTGATTCCATGACATAACCCCATTCTTTATGGAATTATTTTGTTCATGTGTGATTGAAAGCTTTTAACTTATGTAAAGTACTTCTAAAACTGTAAGAAGTTACACTGCAGTTGATAGGTCTTTGTTGCCTCAATTTTTTTTGTTGACTTGTAAATATTCCAGAGGGTAAATATTTTATTCCTTTTATACTTTTGCTGAAGAAAAATGGATAAATTTCTTTTTGAATGTAAAAGTTGGGATTCTGTAGAGTGAGATTTAAAAGTATAAGGTGAAGTTGGTTATTAATGTTAGTTGTGTGAATTTTTCAGTTTTTTTCAGTTAATGGGGGCAGTATTTGGTTTTGTTGCTTCCGATGTTAAAAGCAAAATTGAAATTCTCGAAGAATTGCGAAAAGGTACTGAAGGTGATAATTTCACTACCTTGAAGAGAATGGTTAAATATGAAAGTGAAGCTGGGCTTCTGAAAAAGTCCAACTATGTATCGGGATGCCGAACGTTCTTACGACTACATCGAGGTTTAGGTATATTTTGCAGTTGCATTTCTTCTTTTATGAGCAGCTGCACACTCTTTGCAAGCTTCTTGTTATCGTTTCTGGTAAATTTCTTGGGTAGGTGTGCGTGAATGTTGCTTACCAATAAATAACAAGCTTTGCATCAATTGCAGCCCAAGTCTGATTGATAAACATTTAATTAATGTTGTTATATGTTATATATTTGCTTTCATGTATGTGGATGTGTTATTTTGCATGTTTTTTCCACGATACTAACCTTTTGTAATTAATCAGCTTTGGTAATCACAGTCCCTTGAAAATAATGGTTATTATGAGAGGTTAATGTATATATCTTTTTGGGAGAGAGTATGTATATTTCTGTTTAATCATAAATGTATTTAAACTGTTGTTTAAATGGTGAAACCCTGCTTTAGCTGTTTTTGCCTTTTCTGTTTGTACGTACATCATGAACCCAACTGCTAACATATTTGTATTAAAATGTATTAAACTGTTGAATGGGATTGTCTGGTTTTGTGACAGATCTTGCAATGAAGTTCACTATTGTGGTCAGAATTTTTGTAATCTGTTAATACATTTGGATTGTGCTGTTCTATACTCTGTTTTTCACTCTTTTTGTGACTTTTCCCTATCATCTATCAAATTTAATTCATTCAACTCATAAAGTAGAGGAATACATGCAGTGCTTCAAGATACCTCCTTTCATATTTTAGTGGGATTAACAGGGAGAAAATCTGCTGGTTAATAATTCCTGCAATGTTAAATTTCACAAAAGGTTGTAATGGTAAATATACTTTCTTTGCTGTGTTGTAGATAATTTTTCAGTTTTTTCCAATCATTTCTATTACACATTACATCACATCTGTTCTATTCAAGAATTCCCAAGATTTCCCCAAAAATTCTGCTTTCAATTTTTTTTTTTTTAGTTTTTAAAGAAATAAGTTTATTTCAGATGTAATTGGCATTTCATTAGATAAAAAATTAAATTCAGATATGAAGTTTCAATGATGTTTCCATGTTCCATCATTTACTTGATGGAACATATTAAGAAGGTGTATGGTCATTTACATTTGAAGCAGAGAGTAAAGAAAACTAATGCAGATATTGATAAATCTTTGTGCTCTCTGTCAGGGATGTGAAATACAATTATATCTGATCTGTACCTTTCCAAATATTGCAAAAAGTCACTGTAAAATAGTTTGTATTCAAAATAACCATTACTATGATAATTGGATAAAAATTCAAAAAAGTACATGAACAAGAAAAATGTAAAACAGGCTTTAAAATTAAAAATGCTCTTAGAGTGAAAAATTATTTCAATCATACTTTTAGTCTTGAGATTTGGCAATTGGCAAGTTGGAATTATGATTAGAAACAATTAAATTTGAATTTTTAATGTTTCATTGACTTCCTTCAAAAAGAATCCTCTCATCAATGAGTGACTTTACCTTGAAGTTCCCTCCTTCACTGATTTTCTTTGAACTCTGAGAAGAGAGTTCATAAATACTTTTATGATATGTTTGAAAATTCAAAGGTTTAAATGAAAACAATAGCACTTGCACCAATAATTTAGTGCATTGTGCTTTATTTATATAAAAAGTGTAAAGAAAGTATTGTTAGGTTTGAGAAAATATTTTAATGAATCACTTGAAAATTGACATGATTTGATTCAATATCTCATATGAAAACTCCTCCTCCTTTTGAAATCTGTTTCAATGTTTGATTCAGGAAAGTTGATAATGAAGACGAATATATCTAAATGCTATTTTATATGTTCAGATTCCATTATTAATAATTTCTAATCCCTGTTATCTAGAGACCAGCGGTATTTATTATGAAGTATAAATATTACAAAATATTTTGGGATTTACTTGCCAATTGGACTGGCTGTTTCATACCTGTTATTCTAATTCTTGAAGCATTGTGTAAATTGTTTTGAGTTGTTCTGATGCATGCGTATTGTTTAATATTCTGAAATCCTTTGGTCATCTTTTTGTTTTCTTGGAAAATGCATAATTGTAGAAAGATATCAGAAATATAAAATAGGAAATCATTCAGGTACAGGAAAAAAGTATCTACTGTAGATGAATGTCCAAAATAAGTTTTTCAGTGTGTGTGGTAAAATTGCGTAGATAGTAAACATTCTCACATTCTTGATTATTCCTTTACTTCATAAAATGTTCACTCATTTTGTAATAATTTCAACAGATTTTATAAGACTCTTCCTACAAAGGGTAGGTGAGTTACAGAATAATGATAAAACTACAACTGTTTGTCAAGAAGCCTACAATGAAACCCTGGCAAAATTCCATCCGTGGATTGTTAGAAAAGGAGCAATTGTAGCAATGTATGCATTACCTACAAAAGATGGTTTTCTTCAAAAGGTAATTATTGAAAAGTTTGCATATTTCTAGAATACATGTACTCATTATTCATCAGTTATCAGTATTAATAATTATTATGAAAAATTTAAGTGATTATCTGTTTCTTTCAAGCAAAAGTATTTTAGAATAACCATTAAAACGAATAAAATCTTATGGCAACATGAGCTAGTACATTTTACAAAATCTGCAATACGACACCTTCGACCAAAATATTTCGAATTTTCCCTCCCAAAATTCGTCTCTGGACCCGCATCTGTATTTCAAACAAATTCACGTATTCACGAGTAATTTTAGATTCGCGCTTGAGAATTAGAGCTAAGCCATTGTATGATTTGCTTACGAGAAGTCAGCAGTCTGGTATTAAAGAGAAGTGGATGAAAGTACAACCCTACTCCGTTGAGATCGTGGGAGCAGTTCAGTGGTTGAAGTGCATCCTGAGTGGCCTGCGTTGAATGGTGTTGAAATGATCAGATAGTTTATTGCGACTTGTTTATGGAGATAAAAGAACGTATGTATTTCAGATGATAATTTACTCCATTCCTTTCGATCGACACCAGATGTCTTATGAACAGCATTGAAGATCGAACGTCCCACTCTAAATTTGAGCTTTCATTGTTTGGGAAAACTATTCAGAAAAGAAAATCAGTTTTATTGGATTAGTGGATGACCACAAACAAACCATTTTCAGTTGTGTGTGCATATTGGGAATCTTTGGAAGGGTGCAGCTAGGATCTCGGAGACTCTGGCGCAGAAGGTCCAAATGGGGCATTTAAGTGATAATCAGAAACTGGAGGTTTGAATCTACATTAGTTAGAAGTATACTAGTATAAATTGGATTTAGCCTTCTAACAAGCGAATGTATTCTTCTCTATTTTGATTAGATTTTGGCCATTAAGACTCCCATCTCAGAGATCCTATTCTGTAAACGAGTTCGATCTTTATCAGTAATTTACGGGATATCGAATGGGCAATTGTACTTTATCAAGTGCAAAACAAACATATTTCTGTACTGTTGCTTTTTTTTACGTCTCATAGCCAACGAAAGTTCTGAGAATTATTTTCCAAATACTTGCCCTGGTTGGGCGGTAGGCGTCGGTCTAATCGCACAGTTTACTACGAAGTGAGACGATAGTGATTGCATAGTCACATCTGCTACATAAACATACAGACGATGCCAGATGATTTGTTTATCGTATTTAGTTTTCTCTTGTGCACGTGCAGTAGTCATTCGGAATTAATTAAATATTTGATTGACGTGTGATGTGTTATGGTTTTTTTTCCCTGGAACATTTTAAAAATCTTTTCAACATGAACCCTTTATTGAGAGTTGGAAAGACCTTACTCTGTGACCCTGGTGCGGTGCACCGTTTGTACCAACCTTGTCTTTGCGATATTGTTCAGCATCCCCAAATATTGTTGCATCCCCAAAGGCAATAGTCATGCTACGCCACTCATTCTTAATGTTGGAATAATGTTTTGTGTTTTTAATTTTATGTGTTTTTTGAAACTTAATGTGGTTTGCGCAGATGGTAGTATAAAATAGACGATAATTAAATGTTAAAAATATTATTTTTATGAAAGTTTAAGCTAAATTCTATTCACATTGATAAAATTCCATTCCCATTGATACAGAATTTTTTTCACGTTCTCATTTTTAAGGTGTGTGGTACCCCAGAAGAAGTTGCAAGAGCCCTGGAGTTGCTGCCTCAGTTCCTTGAAGTTGCGAAAGAAGCTTATGATAGAGCAGACAAAGTGTATTCAGACAACAGTTTACATGATTTGCCATAATAAAGTAAACTGTGAAAATTGTTCAAGGAACATTCCTAGGTGTATGTGTGATTGGTTTTTCATTTTGCATATCAATTCAGTGATACTTGATATGGTTTGCAGTCTGTCAAGCTTGGTTGCAGATAAAATACTATAAGAAATCACATATTGTGAACCTGATTGTGCATATGTGTTTGTGTGGGTATGCAATTTATGTTCCTGGTGTTTTATACGCTGTAATTTTATGTACATAAAATTGACCATGGTAAAGTGTTTTTAGGAGACTAAAACCTTTTATTTGAATAAACTATTAGCATATTGTAAATATTTTGTTTCTTTTAGTTTCAATGAAACTTTTTTCTCATTGCTCCATTTTCATCAAGTGGTTGTTAATAGTGGGCTTCAGTATCTTTTGATAAAATGAACTTTTTCAACTCATGATTCTCCACAGAAAAAGAGAGAAATGCCAACAACCAACTGTCAATTGTTGGCATTTCAGCACTCCATTCAGTAAAAAGAAGAGATCTTCTGGTAAGTGATCGTTGCAGTTGTTTATTTGGTATCTTATGAATTACAATTGATACATAAATCTTGAACATCAGAAATGTACATCCATTTGACAATTATATGTTCTATAATCTTCGTGTGTATTGCCACTAACATCCAAGGCCACCAAATTATATGAGTTACATGAAATGCATATACTCAGCGTAGACCACAACCCCACACTTGCTTGTAATACTAGGGGGATTTCTTCCCAGAGTGGGCACCTAGGCATTGTGGCCCTTACACCCCCTCTCCTTGGCACTCTGATCGGCAGGTCCTAGGTTCGAGACCCAACGATGGAAGGATTTTCAACATTAGCTTGTAAGCAAGGTCGAATTCAGTCGCTGTCTGGAGGAGAATTCTAGCGGCCTGCGGCTCTGATGGATAGTTATCCGTGGTTTCTCCGATCAACACCAGGCGAATGCCGGAGCAGTATTCTAACAAACGGGCCAGGGACCGCGCGAGATCTCACCTTTCTTGCGGTTTTCTCACCCCTTACAAATACACTTACACACACTACACTACCACACATGCCGGGAGATCCGTCAGGAGCCAAGAGCTTGTCCCGGCCGGGACGGTACCCCGCTGGCGGAAGGTTCCTGGTTGGGGAAAACCCTGCTAGTCGACGGTAGGTCGGCGCCGGATCTTGCCATTCAGCGGGGGAAAGATCATCGCCACCTCCCAAGCAAACACATGCATTACACTTACGGGACTAACGGCCCTGGTAGTTGACATTCCCGGAATCACTAAACAATCAATTAAACCCACCCCCTTGGGCGCACAAGTACGCCTTTGGGCGGGACGTTGAAATCTCACGAGGGAGCTTGCGCTGAATGTTAGGTCACAGACTTGTGCAGGCAGCAAATTATGAACGTATGATCAAAGGAATTGATGGAGAAAGTATTTAGCTAAAGCCCGTTTGCGATGGTAACTTTTTTACGAATTACTCTTTTACATATTTTAAGCAAGTTTACAAAAAATGTATTTAGGTGTATGAGTTTATGAAGGAAGAAATATATCCTAGATTTGAGTCCTATTGGTACATGTTGAATCCCAAATTCTCGTCCTCTTCTTGTTACACGACCTAAAATTGGATTTTCGTTTGTTAACGAAGCTTTTTCTTATTTCTCAATAAAGTTTTTATCTTTATCAATTGGCCTTGAACAAACGCTGTGAGAAACGTTCTTTGATCTAGTGTTACGGAAGAAAAACAATTGTCTTCGAGCGTGAACAATCTCTTTTACCTTGTTGCTTCTTTTGGAAACGTAATGTTTGCCACAATATCTTCAATATCCAAGTCAAAGTACTGATATGTGAATTACATTTTAACTCGAATTTAAAATTGCCTTGCTTGAACACATAGTGGCAACATTTACTGTAATGACAAAATTGAACGTTTTGTGAACTAAAATAGTTTTTTTACGAAAAAAGATTGTTACCCGTTGCCTTTGTTTACGGGTAAGAACCTTTGTAAACTTTATAAACGAGGTCTGCTATTTTCTCGTTCCCTTATGCAAAAGTGCCGATCAGTTTATTAAAAATTTGGGTCTCTCTTGTATTTAAACTAGGGTTTCCTGGTCCTTAACTTTTAATTTCCAACTTTTTTTTTACGAAAATACGATTTAGTCTGTCAGAGATCAAAATATTCTCTACATTATTTCCAGGATTCATTTTCAACAAAAAGTAAACTTCGACACTTGTAACATTATACTCCGCGTCAACAGTAAATATACCACACACCTAGCAGAACAAAGCCAAGCACATATTCGCACTAAATGGAATGGAAAATAGTTTTGGAAACGTAAGCTGTCGAAGTAAATCCCCGCCACTGATGGGAACTCGCCTTTTCTGGCACCAACTGCTTAGCCCCTCAGCAACCAGCCATCTAAACAATGCATTGAGAGCCACCAACGCATCCATTGCAACTGTCGTCAAAACGCTCGATAGTCCATTAACATGTTTTAGCGGACTCCCGGGTTTAGATTTTGCCAGTGCTCATAAATATTTGGATAAATGTCCTTTTTGTTTCCCTTGTCCCTTTCGCCCTCTTTTTCGTTTGTCCATTGGCTCTTATTGTCCCATTTGCCCCCCTTTCCCCATGTTATCCCTTTGCCCTCTTCGTCCTTTCCCTGTCTTGTCCCGCTTGTTCCACATTGTCCGTTTGGTCCTTCCGCACAGTGCAATTTTATTTAAAAATAGTACCAAAACCCTGCACCCTTGCTACAGAACATCGAGAGCAATGACAATTCTTAACTCAGGAAAGTGTTAAATTATTTTTGAATAACTAGAAATAACAAAAACCTTGCATATAACACGTAACCATTAGTCTTTAAGGACTAATTTAGAGGAATTGTTACATATATAGCTAATTTGTGCTGAAGGTATACTCGCAAAAAGTCTCATATGCAGTGGCGCAATAAGGATTTTTTAAATGTTAGAGACTAAGGATTAGCCCACTATTTTTTCGTATACAATTTTTTGCATTTATGCTGAAATTGAGGTAATTTTGATAATAATTAAAAATTTTTTTTTACGTTTTCAAGTGATTGGACGCATTTCGTCTTCACTTTCATCTTATTTTGTTATTGTCCATATCAAAAAATTAACGTACAAGATAAAAAAATAGAAATCGCAGTAATTTACTTAGTTTTATCAATTCTATTCGTATAAAATATCAATTTATTTTGTACAATAATTGTATGGAAAATTTGTGATTTAGATTGGAGTTAGCCAACAAACTAAAACTGTAATTGTTAAGTATATTTTCTATTTATAATTACGCAAGTTAGCCTATAACATTTAACTCAAAAGCATCCGTACATGAGTAAAAGCTGACCTTGCCTCGGTTTCGGGAAAGGAGGGATGTGAAGCCCCATGAGCGTCTCCTTCCTGTGGGTGCGCCGCTGCTAGTATTCATAGCGTTTCTAAGAACCCCAACATTTTAATACATAAAATGTAATTCACATGAAAAAAATATATGTGTGGCGTAAAAATTGGTACTACTATGAAAAAACTCGAATTGATCCATAAAGTTACATTGCACCTTCTTTCAGACGAAGAGAGAAATTAGGTCTTCTTGTCGGACGCCACGTTCTTGGGAGCGTTGTAAAGGCGCTTTTTGATTTCAAAATGAGATCGTATACATCGATATTGCATCGATCTTGGATTTTAAATGTTATTAAATGGAAAATGTATGTGCTTAAATCATAAGAACGTTTTGACTTTATGAGTGGGTTGTGCCCGAGCCGCCTCTGGTATTTGTTGGTAGGGGCTACTAACTTTTAGCGTATGTACTTTTTCAAATGATCCGTAACTTATTATTTCACACAAAAGAAATGTTGAAATAGACGAAAGGGCGATGGTTGATCGTGAACGATAAGAACGCTCTGAAGAATACGATAACGCTCGCGTAACTCCGAGATTTTGCATGGCGCGCCTTCGCATGTTGTTTAGACCCGGAGTCGGCTCAACCGCGATTGGGCAAACGCTTTGATGGGCGTCCTCAGTGTGCGAGGCCGTTGCCGAATCCCACACAGACGCAGGGAATAACTGCTAGGCGGCGCGACGACACGCTTATCTGTGCCGGTCGCTTCAAGTCGCCTCGCCAGTAGGGGAAGAGCCGGCCTTGAGAGGCTTCGGTTAGACAACGTGAGCGACACGCGATGGCAGAGGAAGCGGCGACGACCGATTCTGCTCTGGTAAGTGCGCTTACACGGAGCACGTGAACATTGCGAAGAGCCTTTCGTCGTGTTGGCGTAGATACCGTCTCACGTGGCGCGATGTTATGTAATGATAATGAGACCCGAATGCCAGTGGTGTTTACAGTGCCCCGTTTGAAGCTTTTCTGCGGGTGACAATTGTTTGAACTAAAGAAGTTCCAAGGAGGGATTTCCTTTTACATTTTGATGGCCTTTCGAAGATTTATCGCATTTTTGCTGCCTGTGAAACAAGTTTTCCAAAATTTTAATTTGCCTCAGATAAATCGACTTAAATGTGTGATTGTTCCAGTAATTCTCAATCACGTACTATTCATGAAAAATCGTTGTAAATAAAACATGCGTCATAAGTATCTTATTTTAGAAATCTGGTCCGCAATTTACCTGTAGAATTATAAAGCAAGTTTCGTGAGAAAATAAGGATTGTTTGGTCCGCAATTTACATCTGGCCTCAAGACTTCAGCTCTCTCTCACCCCAGAAGCCAATGACACATCCAAAAATATAGCTTTCACTAATTTTCTATACTAACGAAATTAATTCAATATATCAACAGTTAACGGTATAAATATTAGCAACAAGTCAACAAATATACATTTCATATTGAAAATATATGAAGATGTTATAAAAAATATTGGCTGGACACTATCTTCGCCCATAAAATACTGGGTGCGCTCTGCATTATTATACAGGAATTTAGTAGAAAAAAAATCATTTTTAAGCCTAAAGTACACTACAGTACTAAATATTTTATTTAAGTTATTCCCGTTAAGGTCTGGGTGGTTTATGGAAAGTATCTTATGGGGAACTGCTAACAGCACTCATGCGACGTTTCGCATAAGATATTGTTAATATACGACGCGCGTATGGAGATTTATGCAAAATAAAATGCCAAAAGGTATTTTTACTTCAAAATTGTTCCGTACACACGTAAGTGCTCCTTGTTCTATTTGTAGGAAAAATTTTAAAAAAATAACTTGGAACGGTTTTTGAGAATTTAAAAAAATATAATTTGCGTTGATTTCAAGCACAGATTTCGCGTAAACTACTCGTCTTTTTAAAGAAAGAAATTGTACAGACATTTTTTAAAGAGCTGAAATTTTAGAAAAAATGTTTCAGGCAGAAATGTTTATTATCAAATTTGTGGTTTTGAATTGTTAACGTTTTACAATTATCTGAATGAACAGTTGGAGCGCCACTAGATTTTGCTAAGGCTCTCGGCCGTGCATGTGAGGCTGTGTCTGGGAGAGTGATGCCGAGTTTCGTGCATCCTACGAGATCATCTTCACTTCGATCGAGCCCATATTTTCTCCGTATTCACTTGACGTTCATCAACTTTAATACGTTCCCCAGCAATACTATTCGTAGGTTTTTTTGCAAATTTATTTTTATAAATACGGTAATAAAAGTGGAAATGAAATCTGCCGTACAATTCTTTTGTTTAACTCAGACATAGCAACAAGTGTTGCCATCTCCATAATGGAAATTAAGTATAATTTTCACAATTTCCTTTTTTATTATGAAATGGATTTTGAGAGCAAAATCTTGTTTCCCATCTTGAAATGTCCTGCGTTAGTTTTCAAATGGTCTTGAATGATGTTGACAATTTTGCGGTCTTAATCCACTAGTTGGTGTCATTTGCGTTAAACACAGTACACTTTTCAGAATCGTTAATTCCATTATTTTTATCAGCAAATTTTGAATTATTGAATTATTATCATTTTTGATAATAATCGCTTGATCCGAGATTTCTTCAATTGTTTCCTCCTCTGACTTGTCCTGCTCACTATCAGGAACATTTTGCGAGGTTGAAGGTAATGCAGGTGGAAAAAACGAAATTAATTTGGACAATTCTTTAATGATTTCCTCATTTTTCTGTCTCGATTTCTCGCCTAGTTTTCATTTCTGAGATCTACTTGGATAATTTCTCTTCATATTCAAGTATGACTAGACCCCATTAAATCTACAATAAAATTATTTGTTATAGATGGACATTTACAATTGGAGCGAAATAAAAAATGATTTAAGTTAGTAAAAATGTTTCTCATTCAAAGAATTAGTATATTAGCCAAAAGAAAAAATGCAACACTTTATACGTTATTTTCAAGTTTAATTTTTTATATGCGAAGCGCCATGTTTTCGTTTCAAGCACCATTTGAATTACCCGCTCTGATATGTGCACAGGTGGCTAGCTTCCGGCGTCGCGGCCAGGAAGCGCTGGAGTTGGCGCGGAAGGTGCTGCACTCTGGGCCGTGGCGCTTCGAGTCGCGGACGCCAGATGGCGACCAAGTGCACTCGTGCGCCGTGCCGGGCGTCGGACGAGTGCTTATGATCACGGTCAGTATCACGACGCAAAAATCAAACCTTCCCGTTGTTGGTAGGGAAGCGACATCGCCAAAAGAACATCGATATTTCTGAGGAGAGGGGAGGGGTTTGGTTTGAAAGTGTGGTTTTGTTTATTAAATTTAATTGAGATGTATCAGATGGATTTTTGAGTGAATAATAAAAAAGTAATACTATAGGCTTCTTAATTCACGAAAACTCTTTTTTAAAATTTTTTGTTTATTTTTCACCCTGGGTAAATTAGAATAAATGGAAAAGAATTTCCAATTTATGGATATCTGAAAAGTATTAAAGAATTTTGTAGTGATAGACTTCTTTTTCATAAGAAATATCGACCACATAAGAAAATTCAAAACAATAATCGATGTTAAATGCATTGATTTTCTAAAACAATCAAGCGTTTGAAAACATCGACATCGATGTCTAATCTCTAATTATGGCCAGATACATGTACCTACACCTATGCACGCCGCAATAAAACTGTACCAGGACCAACAAAGGATTTATTTTAAATTTATTATCAATTGGAGTTTTTTTCAATTGGCGCTAATGGGCATTTATTAGCAATTTGATACAATCTCTGCAATGTCAGCACATTACGATTATTTGAGTTTTGGTGTGACAGAAAACTGCCCATGCGTCGTTTTTCACAAGAAGAGCATGCTTAGACCTCAGTCACACGAGCGTTACGTTGAAGCGCGTTAAGTAACGCGCGTCGTATATTAACACTATCTTACGCCAAACGTCACACGACCGCTGTTTGTCGTTCCGCATACGATACTGTCCATATGCCGCCCAGACCAACTTGAATCAGATATATAGTACAGTCGTGTACTTTAGGCTGAGATTTTTTTTTGTCAACTTCATGTACATTATGCAGAGTGAACCCATTACTTTTAGAGGAGCAGATGCATTTTTATAAAATGTTCATATATTTTCAATATAAACTGTGTATGTCTTGACTTGTTGCTAATATTTATAACATTAACGGACAACACCCCTCAACGCGCGTGCGCAAACACATCCACCCATCCACCTACCCACACCCATCCCCCCCCCCACACACACGTCACGCTTATAAGAGAGACAGGCGCTTATTAAAGAGCGTGGAATACTTTATATGCTATTTACACAATTTAATTACTTTACTATATGTATTGCTCATGCTCAGGAAACTTGTTCACCACATGGGGGAGGTTATGTTGTTGAACATTTTGAATTTTAGCATCTTTACCCAAATTAATGCAATGTTTAAAAATAGCGTGAACTGATATTGAATTGATTCAATATATACTTTATTTTTTTACTTCAAAAACAGTTAAAGACTGTGTGTGACGTGCTCTGGGGAGAAGTTAATTTTAAGTTACATTTATGTCCAGAAGCAAAACAAGGGGCACAAGAAGCAAAACAAAAGCAAACATTCTCAGCATTTGCTCGAAGGTCAGGGTAACTGGACGAAAACCTGATCGAGATGGATCCATACCCTTATCGTGAAATTATCTGTGTTCTTGATTCAATATCAGTCAGTTCACTACGTTCATCCTGAACTATGGAGACTCTTGTTAAGAAATATTTCTTTCCCATATCATTATCTTTCAAAAAGAAAACCTCATAAAACGAATGAGTAAAAGGCTCTTACATAAATTGTAAAATAACCAATACATGTAACGCGTGCCTCTAGATTGCAGTAATTAGCAGCTCTTTAAAAATTGCGTTTCTTATGCCACCACTTCAATCTGTGGTGCAGCTGTTGAGCTGTTCCACAAGAGCATGGACATTGTATTTCTACTCCATTTTGCACCACCACAATGAGGTTGCAGTACTTAAAGATGACATTGCGTATTTTTAATGTCTTGCAGTTGGCTGTGGTGACATTGTAGATCATTCTTGGCGAGCCCGGTGCTTCTCTTCTTGAGAAAACTTCAATTCTTGAACTTTTCTTTCTTTGAATATTTTACATTGTATTACATTGTTGTTTTTTTCATTATTTTTTTTCTCTCTAGAAAAAAAACTATGCACCACGATTACATCGTTTGATTTGGACGTTTTAAGTAATAGCGGATGTAGTAGGACAGAAATTGCAATATTTCAATATACGTAAGAGTTACAGTAATGTGAGAAAGTATGTGGTATCGTGACCCCTCTAGTTTATTTTGCACTCTTCCGTATCAAACGGAATCTCTTGTCGATGATGTTTAGACATAATTGTATTTTGTCATAGATTGGGATAGAAGGGAGTCGTTATTCTTTGAATTCTAGCAGGTAACGCTTCCTAATTATCCGCCTCTGTGCTCCACTCGTACACGCAGCATGTCTCCACTTGAACCACTTAACTCGTATTGAATCTGTCACCGTTCTTAAATAGATTACAATGTGGCGAAGGAAAAGGTAATATCATGTGCGATAACGTGGCAGATCTACATGAGGAATAGGCATGAGGAACTCTCCACTTATTATACAATATTTACTCCATAAAAGTGAACTGAATGTGTATGGAAATATAATTAATTACCGTTAATAAAGGATACACTCATTTCGTTTCTAAATAATGAATGAAGAGAGTGTCATTAATTATATATACGATTTATCGAATGCAAAGTTTCTTTCACATGTTGAATTTGCAACAGGAAATCACATATAATCATCCGTGAACTTAAGAGAAACTGCCTCTTCTACGTATTGTAACATGATTAGGTCTTATTACTTGTATAGACGTTTCAACTTCGCGTTACCTTTATTTGACTGTTTTACATTCCGCTACCGCTTACGCAATAGAGAGAAAGTTATGTAAAGCTGCGCGAAAAAACTGAATTTTCGGTGGGAAAAAATCGTATTACAGGATCCTAGAAACGAAAAACTGATAAATCCAGTTGCAATAATTAGAAGAAACAAATCTTTTAACACGAGGAGTAGACAGAATCCAAGTTTTATGGGTCATTGCTACCGAAAAATCGAATGACGGCAAAAGATCTGTCCGTCCGTCCGTATGACCGTCTGTGAACAATGCTAGCGGCTAAACCGTTCAGCAGATGTTCCCCAAAATTCATATTCCTTAATCTATTTTGCTGATGTTTCTGCCTCTTGAATTTGAAATCGATATTGTAGCTGTTGTTTTTTTTTTGGGGGGGGGGGAGGCACTTAAAGTCGCGGGGCATTTTCATTTTTTTAAATGGCTCCCTCGTTTTTGATTACATTTTGTTCATAGATAGTGTAAAGAGAAGTGTTTAAGAGAATGGTGCAGGTCTAATTTTTGTTGAGAACTTATTTGTAGAAAATTGCAAAAATTCAAAATTGTTTCGTCTGCGTTTGTCGGCGTCTTCCTAGAACCACAATTATTAAGATGGAAATTTTTTCCTGAAATGAATCTGAAATCTGTTCCTTAAATAGATTTTGAAATAAGATGTTTTGAAACTTTTGAGTACTTTTCGCGGAATTTTCGAGAAAGTAAGGGCGAGAATGTTCGTGCTGTTTGTAAATGCACCACTAGTTACATTTGAAATCTAGACTCAACTGGCGGAGTCACTAGTACCGAGCGTCAGATGCTCAGTTTTCTCGGCCGAACGATTTCCGCTCACGACGACGAGACGAGTGTAAACCCATCATACTGCAGTGCCATCTAGTGGCTTTTGTGTTAATAGGTTGATGTTCCCGGGAACGCCAACGGCTAAGGACATTAATCCCGTTAGTGTAATGAATGTTTTATTCCGGGAGGAGGCGGTGCGCCTGTCCGCTGCTCTGAGAGATCCGGCACAGACCCGCACGTCGGCTTGCGAGGGATTTTCTCCTCCAGGTATCTTCTCCAGTAGGTCACCGCCCCAACCGGGACAAGCCGTAGGCGTCCGACGGGTCAGCCGGTGTGTGTGGTAGTGTAGTGCGTGTAAGAGTGTGAGAGGAGGACAAGGAAAGTTCGCACGCGGTCCATGGACCCTTTGTTAAGGTACTGCTCCGGCATTTGCCTGGTGTCGATCGGAGAAACCACGGAAAACTACCGGCCAGAGCAGCCGGCCGCTAAAATTCTCCTCTAGGCAGCGGCTGAATTTGAACCAGCTATCTGGCTAGTGTCGAAAGTCCTCTCAAGAAAGAGTCGCTGCAGCTAAATACTCAGTTTGGCGCTCGGGCGAAATGATCTCGTACAAAATCAGACTCCCATGTCGTCATTGGGGTACTTCTTTAAAAAATATGAATACGATTACTTTGCTATATAGTAAGTCCTTAGTCGGACCATTTTCTCCAAGATGGAGTGACGTCACTGACGATTATCTTAAGCTATCACCTCTTCATAATACATAACTGTACATTTTATTGGACTATTTTAACTTTGCTATTCTTTTTTGCAGGCATTTTATAATTGTTCAGCGCACACTTTGAAACAGATATTAATAGATGGTTTGGAAGATTATCCCAAATGGAGTAACGCGTATGTTAAAGATTCCTGCAAACGACTGATGGTAAGAATTCTTTAAAATATTTTTCTTATTGTGTTAATACTTGTAAATTTTGGAAAAATATATGTATTCTATCTTATTGTCGTTAATAAATCCCGATTTATGTTAAGTGAAAAAGTGCTTTGAAACCATTTTGTATATATCTGAAGAAAGAATCAATATGTCGAAGTGCAGTTAATCGGTTAGCAGTCACGTGGTCCACAAGTAAGCGTTCACTGCAAAAATATCTATTAGTATAAATATCCGCTTTGTTATCGGCCCAATACTGATTCGTCCAATTTATTAGGTTATTTTATGCCTATATTGACTTTTTAAAGTATTACCTGTGAAAATCATTAATTGAAGTTCAATTTTCTTCTACCACAGGATCAGCACGCAGTTTCATATGGCATGAAAGGGCACGTAGATATTGTTTGACATTATTGATACCCTTGTACTGTTGTTCTTGACTCATGTATGTGCTCCGTAACCATCCTTCTCTATGATCGCTATTTGATACACACCGGGTTTTGCAGATTCCTGTTTCGGAACACCTCCAATACCTTTCATTTCCATTTCTACTTCTGGAATGGAAGTGGTATGTAAATCCATTACTCGCAGAATTATCTTCTTCTTCTGCGAAAAAATGTAAGATGCCATGACGAATTACCTTAAAAATTGATTTTAATTTGAACAGCAACACGTTTCTATTGTTAACAAGAATGCTAAGAATGAAATATGAATGTTATTGTTGAAGACAATGCATTTCGAACAGAACCTTTCATTACTCTTATTTTAGACAATATTCAGTCGATTTTCTTATGGACATTGTTGCTGTGGACATTATGGCGTGGACATTTTTGTTGGGGACATTACGTTCACGGCTTTAGGGAATGAACATTATGGTGTGGATATTTTTGATATCGGTTTTGTGTTAATTGGACTATTAGAGACTTATTAAAAGATTGTATTAAAAACCTGTAGCCTTTTTTTTGCCCCGGCCGGGAATCGAACCATGGAAAACTACATGTTCATGAGCCACACGAGATATCAGTAAGAAGTTTGTTAGTTCTGAGTTAAATATTGTTAGTTCTGAGTTAAATATATTTCCTTTCATAAGAACGTTATCTTCATCATACGATCATCACGACTATGAGGAAAATTTGAAGAACCCGAATTTGAAACCGCCTTTTCGCATTTTGCGAACTAACAGCGCGTCGAACGAAACGCGGGAAATTCTAATTTACAATTTCGATTTTATTTTTGCATTTTCGAAAACACAGAATGTTTGCATAGAATATACCACCGAAAGGTATCAGTGGTGTAATAGCGTATCGGACTGTTATATCCCAGTTCGGGGGTTCAAAGCGCACCGAAGCCGTGGATTTTGAAGGGCGAAAAACTTCCATCGTACGCCATCCTTCGGAGGGGAAGTGAAGGTGTCTGTTACATGTTGTAGATTTACTGCATGTAAAAGACCCTCAAGCCTAATGAGGCCTCTTGAGCAAATCGGCACTACCCTGGTTACTGTTCTTTGCTACATTCATGGAAAAGAAAATTAAGGAAACCTTTTGCATCCGCTTTCATTAGCTTGCCCACACCCTGCACAGGTGTTTATAACGCGTGGGTCGCTTGCAGATGCTGGGCGACGACATGGACGTGACGCGGGTGGCGACGAGTGCGCGCCTGGGCGGGCTGGTGTCGGCGCGCGACTGGCTGTCGGTGCGCCACTGGTGCGACGGCGTCGACGAGAAGGGCGTCCCCGAGACGGTGTCCTGCGGCGTCGCCGTCACGCATCCCGACTTCCCGGCCGGCAAAGGCGGCATGGTCAGGTGAGCGGCGTTTGCCTCCCTCAATCGACTGGCTTAGCAGCTTTGTCCTACCCGTTGGTACGCTCGCCCAGCCTGCTCCCCACTCCCCACTCCCCACTCTCCACTCTCCACTCTCCACTCTCCACTCTCCACTCTCCACTCTCCACTCTCCACTCTCCACTCCCCACTCCCCACTCCCCCGCCCCGCCCCGTCGGGCACATTCCACACCGTGCTGCCCCGCCTCATTCCGGCCCGCTCCGCTATCCCCGTCCTTCGCCGCTCTCCAATCGCAGGACAGGAGGACGCTGACAGGAGGAGAATTCTAGCGGCCGGCTGCTCTTATCGGTTGTTTTACCTGGTTTTCCCGATCAACACCAGGGGAATGATGGAGCAGTACCCTATCAAACGAGCCACGGCTCGCGAGCGATCTCACCTTCCTCCTCCTTGTTCTATCCCCACCTCTTACACATACACTCACACCCTAACACGCACTTCACAACCAAGCAATTCGTCGCTCCATTCCGGCCTGCCCCCCCCCCTGATCGCTCTGCCCATCCCGTCCCTTTCGTCCCGTTTCATCTCGTTTCATCACGTTTCGTCTCGTTTCATCTCGTCTTGTCTCATCCCTTCATGCTCCTCCGTTCTATGTACCTTACTCGCTCCGTCTCACTCGCCCGCCTTTCCCCGCACTATGCCGCCTCTAACCGTCCCACCGCGACTCGTTCCTCGTTAATCTCAGTCTTTGACCATAAAAACGCCGTGCCTTACTCTGCGCCTCCCCCTCTGCCGCCACTCACCCCGCTTCACCGTGCACAAGATGAAAGCTTCGAAAACCGAAAATTCGGAGCCATATAGTAAACTTCAGTGAGGGCTGCGCAGTTTGGCTACTTCGCGGTGGCGTGTGCGCAGGGGGGAGACGCTGCTGAGCGCGTACGGCATCGCGGACGCGCCTCCCGCACCGGCCGAGGCGGGCGCAGGGCCGCGCTGCCGGCTGCGCTTCCTGTGCTGCGCGCGCCTGGGCGGCTGGCTGCCGCACTCCGTCGTCGAGCGCTACTTCGCCGGCGGCCTCGTCGACTTCGCCGGCCAGCTGCGGCGCCGCCTCGACGCCCAAGACGCGCCCTAGGTATACCCCTTGGCGTATCGTTTTTTCCGTCGCGAATTGGCTTTTCTGTAGACCTTGTGAACGTGCAGTTATACCCAACAAGGCTCAGTTATATTTTATTCTGGGGGTATGCACGATGCATTATTGGTGGGGGGTCAGAATTTCTTCTGTATCCATTTTTACGCCGCAGGGTTGTTAGCCCTGGGAGTATGAAAGATGAAATGATAATGCGGAATGACGACACACTTATACAAATACACCCATGCTAGAGGTGGGACTCGAAACCGCGACCTTCTGGTCCGAGACCGCTATGGCACTACAGCCTGAACGGTTTCAGCCATCTGACCGCCCCTTGGCATATTATTATACTCCTTATTACAGTAGAATCTCGGTTTTCCGAACTAAGTGGGGGCGTGGTCTGTTCCGATTCAGAAATGTTCGGATTATCCGTAAAATATTCGGTCATTGCCAGAAACATTCTTTTGGTAGTAAGGACTCCGGAGATTTTTTTTCACATTTTTATCCGAAAACCGCAGTAAGTGGCACGCAAATAGTATGAAACTGTAAAAGATTTTCTGTGACATTTTATAAATTTTATTAATCGAAATGGACAGTAAAATGTTAATGTTGTCAATTTTAAGTACCTAGGTTTCTAAACCATATAACTGATTTTTATTGCGTTGTTACTCATAAGGTGAAATGATTTACAGGATTTAATTATTTGTTTCAGGTCGCTGTTCTGAGGTCTCCCAATATGGTTGTTCTGACTATATTTAGAACTGAAACAACTGCGAGAAGAATGCTGTATATACATTTTTTATAAAATGGCATTGAGATGCTGTTTTTAGCATAAGGGAGTTCGATTTAAATTCAATTGATGACAATATAAAATGACAAATGTTAACCACAAAAGTTGTGTGCTACGTATTTTCTGTTGCCCGGACGTCACCCGGACGTCCTAGCAAAAATGCGCGAGCAGAAATAAACCAACTAATTCACATGTGTTCACTCTTTCGTTCGAGGAACACTTCCTAATATCGTGTTGGACCTCCTTTTACCGGCGAAGGGCAGGGACGACGTGGCATGGACTCAACAAGTCTTTGAAGTCCCCTACAAAAATATTGAGCCACGCTGTCTCTATGGTCAGTGCGGATGTGTGGCGGATGCAGGATTTTGTGTACGAACTGGCCCTCTCGATTATATCTCATAAATGTGCGAAAATATTCATGTTGGGCTATGTAGGTAGCCAAATTATTCGCTCGAATGTTCTTCATTCGCGAACAATAGTCGCCCATCTAAGCCCATGAATGTCTCCAAATTGTCCCCATGTAGCTGAATAGAATCATTGGTTGAGTTTGACCAGTGGTCTCAGTCCATCCCATTTAAAACAGACCATATCTTAGGACAGGCTAGTGGGTTGACGAACGATGCTCATGGGGCAACCGGTGTGTCAGAAAGTTGTAGTGGAATATCAAAAATCCACTTGTGACAGTGGTCACGTGGTGATACACTGTGTGCGTAGGTCTTCGATTTGTGGTGAGGGCCATGAGATAAGCAATTAATTGCAGATAGTTCGCTCATGCAATTAGGAGACTATCAGATATATAGATATTTTAATTCATTATTAGGTAAGCTCTTGTCTGTGATGTGTAGGGAGATTCCCACTACGTCACAGTGCACTCGGGAGTCACTGCATGGTTGCGTCCACCAATTATCTGTACCCCTTGAGCATAAACTTCTGGGACCAGAGCGCATGAAATGCAGTTGCACTACATCTTCGTAACTGATAAGAGACTTCCTTTACTGTGGTGCGTGAAAGGAGGAGGAGTTCTAGACGGTCTCTAGGACAAAACGATTCTATCACCAAAACATGAAGAAGCAGAGAAAAACAAGATTTTACTAGCAACTTGGGCTTCCGTTTTATTTTAATTGCAAAATTAAAGTTGCTTTCCAACTTCTTGTTTATTGTGATTGTTAATAAGGTATAAAAAGAGTACATGGCAATGGCTGGTTTTGTGGAAGATGTTCTACAGCCCAATGCTGACATTTTGATTTTCAAAACGCAGTTCAATACTGTAGGTTTTCTGTACCCTCCACCATTTTCAAGAAGTACAATAATACTTCTGACAACCAGAGGAGGATGATTTCACACTTATGTTGAATGGTATTACCCCAAATATTGTTAGGTGCCGGTTAATGTGCGCATTAACAAGCTGAATGAATGACAATGAACGGATCATTTCGAACTTCAACCCGTTGTTGGTATTAACCATAGGACGCTGTTTGAAGTAAAATGATCGAGTGCTAGTCGTCTATTGTGGGAATAGTAAAATATACAAATGTACAATACAATATAAAGTAGAAATGTGCCACAATACAATATACAATATATCTTGCTCAATCCTCCAGTCATTTTAGAAAGCTCAATAATACTTACGAACCAGCAGTAGAGCTCATTAAATTATTGTAATCTTAATTTTTTCCATACCATATTAGCTTAGAGCAAACTTAATGTTTATAATATCTCAGAATAAATTTTCAAATATGTATGTAGTGTGTTCAAGATGATTACTTTTGCTAAAGACCACGAGGTGACAAATCTGGAAGTTATAAAAGTGAATCGTTGTGACGTTTTTTAGGCAACTCTTTAGTAGGCAACTCTTCTTGCATTGGTGTTTGGTCGTTGGGCACACGAAATCCTTTCACAAGAATGTGCTGGTGGGATTTCGCACATGTTCACTTGCAAAATGTGAACATCTTCTGAACACAGGAAACACTTAACTATATAATAGGTAGAAATAAAATCCCCGAGGCACTTAGTTGAAAATATCTGGGCGTAATAATTCTAAGTGACCTCAGCTGGACTAAGTACGTAAGATATACGAGTAGTACACTAGCTAGGAAAGCTCTTCATATTGTCATGCGTATATTACGGAAAGCTAACTCTAATGCGAAAATGCTGGCCTACATATCTTTGGTTCGTCCCGTTGGAATGCGGAGTAGGTTGCTGGGATCCTTGCAGAGAAGGTCGTATCCAAGCGTTAAACCGAGTGCAGAAAAAAGCGGCTAAATTTGCTAAACAAACAGGAAAGTGTCGACTGGAAATGATTAGTTACACGTAGAAAGGCTCCATGATTGAAGGTTATGAAAAACAATTGTGATGACGGAGGAAAAACTTTTCTGTCACTGTGACAAATTAATTTTGAGACGGATATCTACCTCAGACGAGAACACAGGACAGGACTTGAATTGAGAGTAACAAGCGATGCTGATGTGATGGACACGAACGCAGCCTGGAAGATAATCATACTTTGTGAGACTCGACGCTGTGGTCCGATGGCATTCTTAAGAGTGGCCAATCAGATGAGCCACAAGGCTAGATCAGAGACGTACCGCCACCAAATATTCTGGAATTGAGGCCGGGTTCGAAGGTGGGAGTGAGAAACCGAGGGTGGACGTTGCAGGCGCGAGCCATGGGCGACATTCCACTACTGGTGATAGTACTTCCTTACTTGGTTGCTCTCTTAGAAGCTTGCTACTCACTCTACTTGACCTGTCGTTTTGATTAATAAGTTCAAATATACTAGACATTTCGTTCAATAAATGATCAAATGTAATCGAAAATTACAGTACAATGAAATTTTTACAAACTGAATAAAACGTTTTACAATGTTTACATTGTAACATCGTACTTAACAATCACTTTAATTCAAAGTCAGTAACAAAGAAAACAACTGTCAGTACAGGCTAACTCACTTTCATTACTGATCGTGACGGGATGCTTGTACTTTTAATCTAGGGGAAAAAATTAGTTTTGACTACAAGCAAAACGTAAACCTGATTTCCCATTAAAGAAAAATACATCAATGGAATGGAAGTTAAATGTTCTTTCGTAAACAAATATAAATTTAAAATTCACGTTGCTGTTGGGTTAACAAAACTATATCTTACTGCATGAACACATTTTTAAGTGATATGAAACTGCTCTCAAGTATTGCTACAATTGTTTGTTTTCTTTACTTCCACTGTAATGTCTTAAAATGTGTCCGATATTCTTGATTTGAAATTCACTATTGGACGAAAATACTATGCAGTAATGTAACTTAATTGTGTGCTTGACAGAAAAATTGGACGAACTTTTTATTCGACGAAAAATTTTGTCCGAATATTCCTGAAAGAGCATTTATACAGTATATTTTTTACACAACCAAGAGCAATTTAGAATGCTTTGAGTACATCACAAGCACTCTACACGACACAGACTCGAATCAAGACCTACAATGAAACAAGCTACAGTTTTCTTGAGATAGACGGTTGCTACTGTACACATGGTAGGGGCTCTGTAGAATCGATCTCATTTTTTACTGTCTACTTGCAATATTACGCCATCGTTTGAAAGACTTCATTTGTTTATATGGGAGGAATTTGATTCCTTGAAAGTAAGAGAAAAAGTAATGGTTACAAATGGTATTATTTGAATAACAATAAAGTTTTTAAAAAAATTGACTATAGTTGTGATCCAATCAATTGCAATTAAATCGATATTATCGAGTTGTAAATATTGATTTATTTTTCTTGAAAATGAGACATCCTTGTACAGTTGGAAAAAATCCAAAAATATAAACAGATATTGTATATATTGCATAATTGCGTAAGATGCATTACTTTTTCGTAGGTTGCACTACACTGCGTGTTCTCCACTTCTTGAATTTTAGCGTTTTTCATTTTATAAATTCAAACTACATAAAAATTATTTTTGGAATTGCAAAGTGTTTTGCTTCTAATTTAGAAAATAATTTCAATTTAGAGAAAATACAAAAGGGTTGTGGCAGCCTATACTTTTTGTACAAATATTTTAGTCGACTGCTTATTTTCAAGATTCCTGAAGTGTGTTTTAAAAATTACATTCAATTCTGACCGTAATAACAGCAACACAAACACAAAAGTCAAACATATTTCAGTTACAGAGGAAATTAACTTCTTCGTTGCACAGCAAAAAGAACGACAAATCCTTCCAAACAAAGAAAACTATAACTCCATTTACAGGACCACGTTAACGTTGTAATTTGAAAGAAACAGTTGGATAAATGTAACACGTCTCTTAACCTAACGTATCATATCTTTATTGACAACAATATTGTAACGGAACATATAACAAACGATGTAAGAGAGCAATGAAATGGAACTTTTTTAATAGAACATTTATAAACCTCCTTGTTCCTTATTGCACCCTCAGAAAAACTATTATAGACACAAATATTAAAGTGGAAGTTTACGAATTGAACTGAGGCTTTGAGACTGTAGTTACTCATGTAATTGGACCAATATTAGATTTCATGTAATTCTAATATATATTTCAAATGCATAAAAATTAATATAAAATACTAGTGGAGATTTTTTTAATATTCCAAAGCCGATAAAGCAACATAATTCGGTTGCTTTTGTAGCATTCGCTCTTTTCAAGAAAAGCTTCTGCGCAACCACGGCGTTGTTTTTTATGTCTCATGTCAACATTATCTGTTCTACAGCCTTACTCTGACATTTCGATGCACAAAAAGCAGTATAGAACTGTAGTTTTCTGTACCCTCCTGTCACATCAAGAAGTATAAAAAATACTTCTGACATCTTGAAGGGTTCCCTGATTCTGTGTCCATCAACCTGTTTGGATAGCAAAGAAAATTATTATAGAGGAAATACAAACGCGGAGCTCATTTGTAGTGCAATTTTGCGATTGGAACCGAAAAAAATTGTCTACAGTTGCACTCGTATTTCGTCCAACATTTGCTGTTTTTCTAAAGTAATACGAATACATAGAAATCCAAATATAAGACTACTTGTTTTTCAATCCAAAGTTAATAGGTACATCGATACATAAAAAGCAATTTAATCCTGTAGGTTTTCATACCACTCGCTCTTTTCAAAAAGCACTTCTGTCCATCCACGGTGTTGTTTTCACAACCCTCACTTAGGCATTCTCTGTTCTACAGCCTTACCCTGACATTTCGATGCACAAAATGCAGTATAGAACTGTAGTTTTCTGTACCCTCCTGTCACATCAGGAAGCATAAAAAATACTTCTGACATCTTGAAGGGGCTCTGATTCTGTATAACATCATCCCGATCGGGTAGTAGTGCACTATGTTTTTGAAGATACGCTTGTACACTTGACTTAATCGCAATTTCTTCTTATATGAAATAGAAAATTTGAAATCATGACGCGCGTTAATCAGCCTTAAGAGAGCTCTTATAAAGGCTGATAAATATAATAATAATAATAATAATAATAATAATAATAATAATAATAATAATAATGATTGTTTCTTCAACTGTGAACAAACATTACAATCAAGCCGCAAAAGTCGTCGGGATGCATTTGTGACCTCGATGAATGCAAGCGTGTTCAAAGAAATTTTACTTTACAGATGAGCATTCGATTTTCTTTATGGGAAAAAGGTTTTTAATTAGAATGATGCATCAAGCGATCATCACAAATATGCGAAGCCCTTATATACATAAAATAAAATATACGTAAAAATAATAAAAGTATGACTAACATAAACAGTTTCAGTTTCAGTTTTCACAAACAGTAACAGTTTCAAACATTGTTCATCAGATCTATACGACATAAGTCTTTGAATATTGAAATTACTTACACACACAAGAAAAGGTATGCAAGAAACTATGCTGCATGGAATGTGTTTCGACATCCACAGTTCTACGATGCTTACATCATACAATCTCTTGCACAAAAGTGCGTGATTTCTTTCTTCCACAATCGAAATGTTCAAAACGTGACAAATCTTAACTCCATCAAAGCACGACACTACTCTGAGGTCTTCCAAGCCAAGCTTGGTCTGTGTCGCCACGGACACGAAATGAAGAGACGTTTTAGCTAAACGAATGTTATTTCAAGAGCGTGTTTTGTTTTTTGTTTGTTAGGTGTCTCCTAGGATTCTATTCATGTAATATAAAGTGTTGACCCGTCGTTTGGATTCAGTTTTATATAACTAATATTAATATTCTTAAATATTGATAGATGTTCTTTACGTGGGGCTTATTATTTATTAGTTTGTTGTTACGGTTCAGTAAAGTGTTTCTGAGGAGTGTGGAACATTTGTATCTATCTGCATTTGTATACACCCAGTTCAAAGCACCCAGTTCGTACGTAAATTAAAAGTTCAACAGAGGTAGACCGATGAAAGGGGAATCATGAAGCTTTTGCTCCCCGTGAGATACCGATGGAAAACAATAGTTTTTTTAACAAAATATTTTCAATAGTATACCGAAATTTAGTAAATATCCCGTTTGCATTCGTTATTATAAATTAACAAATAATCATTACTCATAAATTCAACAAATGCAAATTTTATAAGAAAACTAAGTCGACTAGTTACTACATCCACAGCCCTCCCAGAAAAATTATGTTTACGCCTCGTATTGTGAATTAATGATGGGTATCAATACACTAGTATGTAGTATATTCCCAAATTTTAGAATTTTAGCCAACTTATTCGAAGCAACTCATATTGATTGCATCATAACCTAGAGAGTATTCCTATCATAAAGATAAAATTAATGCAGTAGTATGCTAAAAATGGCTAAAGAGTTATGTTTTTATCTCCTTGAACTTCAAAAGTTTTTGATGTACATTCGTTCTTCCGGCAGTTAACAAGTTCGTTTTGTAGTGTTGAAAATAAATTTTCGAGCGTTGAAATTGAGGATGTGTTCGACTTATGCTGGAAAACGTCGTTCATACTATATGATCATGGTTTTTGGATTCTTATGAAATGTCAGCCAGTTAAAAGTGTGATTTAGTATATATAAACGAGAGGAATGGTGTAAAAGGAAACAAATGGGAGCAATGCAATGGATTAGAGAGTGTAAGGATGTGGATATCAATGGTGCTTTCGTAATATAATCCACTATCTGGTTATTTTTAAATAGTATCTGATGGTAAGTATTTAACGAAAACGTTCTCACCTGAGTAATTAAGTTCTTCAGCGTTGGAGTTGAAACTAGGATATTTGCAGTATTATGCTCAGATTGTATGAGTCTTAATCGTTGTTGCGAACGTCGACGATCACTGATTGTATATACACGAGAAGACAAAGCTGCCAGTTCAATTAATACATTTTGTCGTGTACTCGTAGTACAAGTTGCATATCACTCTTGACCAGATAAGCTTTCGTCTCGTTGCTAACAACAACTTCGTTCTTCGGTGACGGTCAAAGACGATGAAATAGAAATAAACTAGTTCAATGCCCCCTGAAGAAACGTAGCCCATTGACTGGCAGCCATCTTGCCAATGGCGTCACAATGAGTAGACACATAATTACCATCCCCACCCCGTCCCGAGATATTCCGATTGAAGATCATAGCTGTTTCCACCCGTTATTTCTATCTGGCATTTCATTTTCTATTAAAGTATTTTGGTAACGAAAATCCAAGGATTTAAATTTCCAGAAATAAATCCTTTTAATACCGGAAAATATGTTTCCTTCAAAGAAAACAGTCAAAATCCTTTTTCCCTACAAACCTGCCAACACAATTGAAATCAGAGGTTAATAAAATTAAATTTTGAATAATTTTTAAAAATTTGAAATTACTTTAAAAATCATATTGCAATTTACATACTACACATTTTTTATTGTGTAATAGAAAAGGAACAAAAGGATTTGAGCAATTGTATCTCAATATTTGTATATACATATTCTATTAAAGCATCTCTAACATTATTCACATTAAACATTTTTATAGAATAGGTAAATTAAAATAATTTAGTTAAGAAGTGTATAGAACCAGAAAATGGTGCAAGTTAGCATTAAATAAGGGATATCAAGTAAAAAATATGTTTATGCTGCCACACATTTTACAGAAAACCAATATTTATGCTTATGAATTTGGAAAAAGCTCACAATAAATAAAAATAAAATAATTCATTCACAAAATATAAAACTAATTTCTACACAAACATGTAAGAATATCCCACAAAAGTTTCTGTCTTCAAATGGATACGTTATCCCACCCCTGTCATTTACTAATACAAGTCTGTACAATACTCGTATGTAGAATACCCAAGGAGTCTTGTAACCTATTTTTACAAATTTAGACACAAATACATCATTTGTTTATATTTGCTCCTAAAATTAATTTTAGGAGTGAAGTGTAACCTGAGTTTCATTAGAAATTACATTTAATAAATTGTACTTACCAATAATTTCTATAATTTATAGCCTAAAATCATACGTAAGTGCGTGGGCGCTGACTGGTTTCACTGAGAGCGCTGCTGTCGCAGAATAATTTGAATGGCGCTGTTGTAATTTAATACTGCATACCTCGTGAACATCGTTAATTTCTTTATTACTAATATTGTGATATGAGCTATGTAGTTGTTTAGAATCATAATGATACGTTATTTTCAGTGAGTGTATTATTTCATTTAACGAGAAAATATGTGAAAGAAAATGGTTAAGAGTTGTACATCATATACTATTGCCACAAATTCATTGATCCAAGTACAAATTTAGTGTTCAAATTCACACAGTTTGGCTCTTCAGCACACGATATTACGAGGGCTATATCTTATCAAAACTGCTGTTTCTTAATCAGTAATTAATTGTAAATGTTAAAGAACCAAATGTCATTTTTTTATACGAATAAAACAGAAAATTGTGTGGACTTTTCGTAAGAAAATGTTCGTATTATCAGCGAACGTTTTCTGGAGCCTTCATTCCGCTAGATACAAGGACTGACGGAATTGGCTATTTTGACGATGTACTACTACATAAAATGTGTAGCCTTTTTTATGGAAAATAGTTTCCACTATACGGCAGCGAAAATGTCTGGTGATTTTGTCAACAACACTCGTCGGCAAGTGCTAGTGTCAGATTTGAAATCAGCGCGAATCATTTTTACATTGGGATCCTGGACCCCTTTCAATTAATTCCGTGTCCTAAACTGTCAGTCAGTGGGTCGACGGAGACCCCAAGAGGCGTATTGCTATCCAAGGAATATCTGCAGCTATGATGCAATCAATGTGTCATTTTCAATAAATTTAGGTTTATATTAAACTAAACTGGTGGTAAAATAGCACGCACATTTCACGCAAAATTACATGAAAACTCAAATTTTCGAAAAATTGACCTTATTTCAAAATATATTTTTAAGGAACAGATTTCATTTAGGGAAAATCTCTATCTTGATGATTGAAGGAAGACGCCGAAAAATTTTTAAATTTTTGCATTTTCGAAAAATGAGAGTTTTTAACGAATATGTAATCTTCGTCATTATCTTAAACGCTCTTCACACTGTCCAGCAATAAAATTTATTAAAAAAAGATGGAGCCACTTTTTTGGAAAATTATAAAAATATCCGAGAGGCTTCATGTAAAGTACCCTCAAATATTAAAAAATGGATTTTCAATTCAAGGGACCACATCATCAGCCGGATCAGAATATCAATTTTGGAGAAAATCAGGTGAAAGGGTTAGCCGCTAACGTTGTTCACAGACGGACGCACAGGCAGACGTTTTGCCGTCATTCGATTTTTCGGTATCAAGGACCCATAAAACTTGTCTACAATTCTACTTGTCTACTACTACTTGTAAAAAATAATGGTGATACACGAATACATATTTTCGAATGTAATTGTGTAATGGTTTCGTGATATTTTAATATTGCAACTTTTATCCCACTAACACCAGCCATTTGAAAAACAAACAGTGTAACTCGGAAAAACTAGTAATATTTTGAAAAAACGTGTACATGTGATGTTTTAAAGATATGAAATTGAGGAATGAATTGATTGAAGTTGTTGATAGGTTCGGAAAACATATTACACTCTTGCAGTTAAAGAGGTACAGATATTTTGAAAAAACAACACTTTTCCCTATTAGGGCCTCTCCAAAAATCCTTTAAAATCTCATTAAAATCCGTTTAGTCCGTTAAATTTCTTTAAAATCCGTAAAAAACTCGACGGTTTTCTGTATCATTACATAACCTTCTCTTCTACATATACGAGAAAGTAGAAATAAAAAAGTAACAAACAACACTTTGAGACAAGAAGAGAGCAGATATGTTTTACAATCCTCACCATTATCACCATACCAAGTATTTACTCATATATACTATAATCTATATGTATAATATGCATAAATACTACCAAAAAGAATAAAAAATAGTTATATGAGACACTTTAGTAATGCATTCCAACTTTTGAACAAAAGAACACGTTTGCATTCACGCCATGTCCGAAAAATACCTTTTCCCACCCTCACAGAACCACTTTGTGGAGATTAGAAAAAGAAGTCATCATTCAGTTAAATTGTATTTGTAATTGTTTTCACATTTTAATAAATATATTTCAAGTATTTTTTTCACCTCTTCGGTGTTCGTCTGTGGATAATTCAAACGTACAAATAAATGAGAATATTAAACTTAACTATGGAAATTGATAAACGGATGGTTATTATGAGCAATTTAATTTTTTTATTACGAGAATTCCCTGCGAATATCAAACTTTTTAGTGACGTACTGATCTGCACATAACCATGGATATTTATTCCTTCAGGGGGCTTAGGGCAGGCTAGTCATTCTCTTGATATACTCTAATTACATGAGAAAGTATTACGTATATCAACTTCCACCACAATTTAGTGCGTTTTCATCGTTTCTGCATCCAGGGGTGTTCCCCGCTTATTACATAATGAGCACTGTTCTTGCATAAAACAATCAGGTTTCACTTCAATTCTGATGGTGAGTCTTTTACAATTTTTATGTTTGTTTTACCAAGGAGAATTTGTTATTGGATACCGCTGTAATTTTTGCGAGTGAACTACACTACTTAATGTTTCCACTGATGCAAATGGATAGAATACTCTCAACCAACTGTACAGACAATGCTTGGGACGAAAATAATTCGTCCCGATTGCATTTGCACAGAATATTTCGATGCGTCTCTTCAACAAATCCCTCACATTTGTAAAGTTAAAATACCATTATCCAAGTCCACGAGAAATTTTCTCTCTTTAGAGAACTCATTTATAAAGATTGCTTGTCAGAGTCGCAAAATTCATCTACTCTTCTGAAATAATATAGGAGAGTATAAGTTAATTTTTAAACACTATAGTTTTAAAACACTATAGAACACTCATTTGTGTGGGTCGCATGCTGGTTCTCTTTGGTGTCATGTGTCGTAATGGTCTACTAATCTATATAGATCGTATGTGGTGGAATTCTCCTAAGCGAACAGAAGTATTTCAAGTATTTATGCTTCTGTGATTAAAGGAGAAACAGTAATCTTCAGACAGACACTGAATTTTGTATATCAAAATATCAGTTTTGAATGTGGAACATCTTTCAGATAGTCGTTTCCTAGTTTCTTTTTATACCTTTTTTACGAGATCTCGCGAGATCCCGCAACATTTCACGAGATTTTACGAGATCTCGCGAGATTTCACAAGATTTTACGAGATCTCGCAAGATTTCACGAGATTTTATGAGATCTCGCGAGATATTGCGAGATCTCGTAAAATCTCGTGAAATCTCGCGAGATCTCAAAAAATCTCGTGAAATCCCGCGAGATCTCGTAAAATCTCGTAAAATCTCGTGAAATCTCGCGAGATCTCGCGAGATCTCGTAAAATCTCACGAGATCTCGTAAAATCTCGCGAGATCTCGTAAAATCTCGTAAATTCTCGCGAGATCTCGTAAAATCTCGTAAATTCTCGCGAGATCTCGTAAAATCTCGTGAAATCTCGCGAGATCTCGTGAAATCTCGCGGGATCTCGTGAAATCTTGTGAAATCTTGTGAAATCTCGTGAAATCTCGCGAGATCTTGCAAAATCTCGTAAAATCTCGTGAAATCTCGTGAGATCTCGCGAGATTTCACGACATCTCGTAAAATCTCGTGAATTCTCGCGAAATCTCGTAAAATCTCGTGAAATCCCGCGAGATCTCGTAAAATCTCGCGAGATCTCGTAAAATCTCGTAAAATCTCGCGAGATCTCGAGATCTCGTGAATTCTCGCAAGATCTCGTAAAATCTCGTGAAATCTCGCGACATCTCGCGAGATCTCGTAAAATCTCGTGAAATATCGCGAGATCTCGTAAAATCTCGTGAAATCTCGCGAGAATTCACGAGATTTTACGAGATCTCGCGAGATTTCACGCGATTTCACGAGATCTCGCGAGATCTTGCGAGATTTCACGAGATTTCACGAGATTTTACGAGATCTCGCGAGATTTCACGAGATTTTACGAGATCTCGCGAGATCTCGCGAGATCTCGCGTGATTTCACGAAATTTTACGAGATCTCACGACATCTTGCGAGTTTCAACGAGATTCAGAGATGCGCAAGATTTTCACGAGAATTGCGCCAAGATTTTTACTGAGATTTTACGAGATGCATCGCGAGATTTCACGAAGATCTCGCGAGATCTCGCGAGATTTCACGAGATTTTACGAGATCTCGCGAGATCTCGCTTGAATTCACGAGATTTTACGAGATCTCGCGAGATTTCACGATATCTCGCGAGATTTTTCGAGATTTCACGAGATTTTACGTGATCTCGCGATATTTCATATATGGGTATGGTGGGTAGCTATAACCATACAAAAAATTCCGAGTGGGTAAAATACCCACTCGGTGAGTGAAATATTTCATAAAAGTCAAATTGCAGAAATGAATGCAGTTTCTCGGTATTGCGTCTACTCAAATATATTATCAACTATGTTGCAAGATCGGCTCAACAGTATTGGAATTTCACTTGTTTATAGCGACATGACCGACAAAATCGATTAGCAAAAATTGTTAAATGAGTTTATATAAAACTAGTGGTGGTACTGAATAGCACAGACTTTCCCGTATTAGTTTTCTATTTCCTATGGTCTCGGCTAGGTATTCAGACTTGCCATATACGCTTACCAGCTGTCATCTATCGCCGCTCAAGGTATTTTTTTGTTGAAATTTTCTTAATTTTTCGGTTTCCTATTAGTAGAACGGAATTATTATTTTAAGAAAATTAAAAAAAAACAGTTTAACCTCGTTCTAAATGGTTAATTTTTTTGAAACATTTAGAGTTTTTTTCACAAGAAATTGAGTTTTTGAAAAACCTCATTAGAAGTCATTTAAAACACAATAACACACGAATACAATAGTGTTTACATATTGCTGGAAATGTGCATATTAGTGGTGTGATCAATCTTAAAAAAAAATACATTTGTGTAATTTTTGAAAAAACAAAAAAATATCCCAAAATGAACTTTACGTCATATTAAAGAGAGCAATAAGCACCAATTAAGATTTGTTTTAAAGTACTGAAACCTAATTGTGCTGAAAGATCTGTTTTAAGAAACAATTCGGAGCCATTTATGAAAAAATGGCATTTGAGCGTGTCTGAAAATGGGGAATATTAAGTTAGTTTTCATAGAAAACTGTTGAGTTTTCGAGAAACTATATGACATTATTTAAAGCAAATGTTCTCATAAATATAATAATTTAAACAAATCGCCGCTGAAGTAAATATAAACGACATGAGAGACAAGAAAAAAGAATTACATTTTTGTAATTTTTGAAGAAAAAAAAACAAAAGAAAAAAAAGCAAACTGATTATTACGTCATCTCATAGAGTGCATTTAGCCCTAACCTAACTAAAAGTTTAAAGAAAGAATTGGAGCTTTTTTTTGAGAAAATCTTGTTTTTGTCATTTTTTAAAAAAAATGTTCAAATTCACACAATTTTGCGTACAAACGACTATTTGTGCAAAAACTACTTAACTTTTCAGAAAAATGTGTATGACCTTAATGAAAGAATTGACTATATAAAACAAATTCCATTTGAAGAAAAATTATCTATCTTCAATTTTATAGTTGAAGGAAGAAAGTTGCAGTCACACCGCAAAAAATTCCAAATTTTACAATTTTCAAAAATTCAGAGTTAACCGTGAAATTCGGATCTATGCCACATGAATATTATGTACACAATTTATTGAAATCTGTAGAAATAGTGTGAATTGGTTTTAATCTTTATCGTACAAAAATATGTTTTGAATACTTTTTAATCATTATCAATTAGTTTTCTGCGAGTGAACAGCCCTGAGCAGTTGAAACTCTTTTTGATAACAAATATTGCTTCTCTATGTATTTAAGTTTTTGAAGCGATAACTTCAGAATCATAGAAAATGAACTCTTTTTCAAACAAATGGAGTATGCCGCTAAATTACAATACTTCGCCCTTTAATAATGACGAATTCAGTGTCCCCAATGCAGCCTTGAAAACGCAGCTGTTGAGCCGTGCCGTAAGAGAGCCGTGCCGTAAGAGAGCGTTGTATTCTTGCTCCATTTTGTGCCCCCACAATTAGGTTTCAGTACTTGAGAATGATGGTGACGACATTGTGTGTTTAATGCCTGGCTGTTGGCTGTGGCGTCCCAGTAGATAATTCTTGGCGAGCTCGGTGCTCCAGTTCTTGAGAAACCTTCTATTCTTGACCTTTTCTTTTACGCTGTTTTTATTTGTTGCATTATTGTGATTCTCACTATCGCTTCTGGTGGTGGCAAATATATCCTTGAGAATAATCCACAGTTTTCAAACATAATCATAAAATTCCAGTTCTTGATATGAAAGAAAAAGAACCTTCATGTGGTTACATACCATTTATTTTTTTCCATTCAAAGCTTCACCTACAGAAATCGATCCTTTGAGGTTACCGAAGAGCACCACCAAACATGAGGCTGAAACCCATTTTGTAAACCATCTAACGCTGACTTTGACACAAAATCTCCTCTCATGGTTACAAATCAAAAGAAGTCATTTTTAGGATGACCAGCCGTTAAAAACGGAATTGTCCTTTTTTATTAGGTGTCCCGTTGTCCGTACAAAATATTAACGGGAAGCGAAATGTCCCAGTTTTTCATTCTTGGTTATTACTTTCTTCTCCCTAGATACACTCTGGTTTTCGCTACTTCGCTAGTTCTTACATATCAACAAACGTTTATCCAGAAAAATTTTAGGAATGGGAATAAGATAATGTAGAGAGAGATAAAAAAGGTGTGATGTCTTCCACACATTTAAAAGCAGGGGAATTTCATGTTAAAACATAGAGGTGGTTGTGAGGTTTACTCTGGCTGTACCAGGGAAAAAATGCTGTGGTGGAAAGAGTATTTACAAATGAGAACTCGCTTTGGAATGATGAAAAAAACTTTTACTACCGAAATTAATTAAGCAATTGTAATTTGAAAAAACTCGTTTTCAAGACCCGAGCTGTAAGGAATTGTACAACCTGTTATTATTTATTTCCAAACTCTTGCAAGATATTAAATCTTCTGATAAATACAACGTTTATACGAGTAGTGGTGTTCCTGAATGAGGAGCCACAAGTTCATGTTCAGCAGGTTGTTCACAAGTTGGTTATTAAAATATGTCTTTTTACGTATAAAACGTAATTTGTACTTGTCTCATTGAAAAAGAGAAGTCACGTATGAAGCACACTTTCTTTGTAAACTAACGTTCTGTTTTGTTCCGTTTTTTACTTCCATATTTCAGAAATATCCTGTTTTATGTGATAAAAATCTGGTTACTCTAACTTAATTGCACTTTTTTTTATTACACACGTTAACCTCTCTCCAGGATAGAATACGACTGGGTCTCGGAAGAGAACGTGTAGCAAGGTCACTAATGGCCGATACACAATTGATAATAATAATAGTAGTAGTAATAATAATAATAATAATAATAATAATAATAATAATAATAATAATAATAACAATAATAATAATACTAGCCGATACGATGGCCGAGATCACTAAGGCAGCAGTGCCGTGGCGGTCGTGGGCGGAAGGATCGCGGGTTCGAGTCGCGCCTCGAGCGTGGTTGTGGTTGTGTTTGTGTCTCTGTATGTTTGTGAGTGTCCATTCTATCCCTCATCATCCCCATCATTATTATCATTTCACTTCATCCCCGAGGGCTAACAATCCTCGGTGTAAAAACGGATTCAGCAAGAAAATGCCGATCCCCCTTAAAAGTCACGTGCACCTACCCTCGATAAACATAACTGAGTCCGATCAAGGTGATTTGCACGATCGCGTGGCCAATGCGCGACAAAAAATGGATATAACGATAATAAAAATAATAATGTCGTCCCCGTGGCGCAGACGGTTGCGGCAGCCGTCGTCTGTGCCGAGGAGGCTGCAGGTTCGAGTCCTGCGTAGACATGGTCGTATTTGTGATTGTCCCTTCACCTATCATCATCATCATCATCATCATCATCCTATCATCTCATAAGTCACACTACAAGACGTAACAACCTTGTTGTAATCCAAGGATACTGCTGAAAAGCTGATCCTGGAAGAATTACACACGTTGGTCGTGTAGCGTGGTCAGTAATGGCCTATACGCCAATAATAATAATAATAATAATAATAATAATAATAATAATAATAGTAGTAGTAGTAGTAGTAGTAGTAAAAAAGGGAAAAGAGTGTATAAAAAATTGGATTGTGTATGGGATGCTAGTGTTTAACCTTCCGCCTATGTGGAAATGAAAAGCACTAAAGCTCATATACGTGACTCTGAGTCTGGCAATGTTCCTTTGAACTTTTCACTTCCGCATAGTCTAAGTTGGTGTATTTTGAATAATCATTTGATATTTACCAGATTTTGTGAAACCCACTAAACCTAAATTGTAGATTTATTTTCAGTCTGAAGAATAGTCTAACTGAATCAATATAAACATGCGAAACAAATTTTTACTTGAAGATAAAAAAAATGAAGATCGAATATTCAATCTTTGCCACTGAAGAGTTACCATTATGCTCACTTCAGGGAGAATTTCTTTTGTAGAATGCATGTTTTTATGACTTAAATAATATTGATAAATCTTACACCACCATTACACAAGACGAAAAATCGAGAATCAAAGGAAATAATTGTCTCTTCCAGTTATGATTAAAATAATTCACCTTTTAAAGTACGAATGTCAAAACCGTAATTCAAAATTACTAAAATAGTCAGTTATAACGAATTAATAATTTTTTATTGCGTTTAATAAGGAATATTGCTAAAAATATGGGCTGTATTGTGGTTTTAACAAATATTGTGATTCTTCTACTAAGTAAATATTGATTCTTCTCCCAATTACGTAATTCAACAAAAAAAACTTTTCATCATGGAGCAATGTTTCGTTGCCCTCTACTCAGCATGTTACATTTGTTGGCGTGGTTTACGGTTTTATCTTATTATCCTTGTGAATGCCTCCCGCGGCCTTGCATTCACGGTAAATGTCAGCGCAGTTCGTGTGCTGCCCCTAGGCCAAGATCATTGGCGTTCTCCAGGACACAAGACATCAAACAAAACTTCGGATGACGAACATATCTACGTTATCTGTTTATACCCATGTAGTACATCCGCTGTTATAGTCTTTGAAAACATTTTTTTCTTAACATTTCCTGCCAATGATAGATTGATTACTAATTCCGGACGCGTCAACGTCTTTGGTCGTTATTCCCGTTAGTTTAGTGCATGTTTTCATCATAGGAGGCGGCAGTTGGACGGTGAAAACCGGCGACAATCTACACGTTGCCTTTGCGAGGTTTTCGGCATTCAGATATCTCCCACCAGCGAGGCACCCCTCCCCCAGTCGAGACATTCTCTAAGCTCCATACGAGTCTCCCCACCTGTGTGGGATTGTAGTGCGCGGAAGTGTGTATGGGTAACTTCGGAGTGAAGATAGGACAAGGAAGTGGAAGAAAAAACATATCTCATACGCGATTTTTTAGGCACTGCTCTAGCGTTCACCTGGTGTGGATCGGAGAAACCACTGAAACCTACCGGTCAGGGCAGCCAGACCCTAGAATTCTCCTCCAGAAAGTGTCTGAATTCATCCTCGCTGTCTAGCAAGTGTCAAAACTCTGTTGAATCTATGGGCTACCTGAGACGGTCCGTTGTCGGAAGAAACAGTATTTTTCGTGCCTTCCCGAATATAATTGCATGAATTTAAAAATAATGTTCCATTTTACCCAGATTATTCTCCAGATTTCAATTCTTTGAATATCATTTTCTTTCAATGATACGCATTTTCTGGTTTGTAGAGATCATATTCAAGTATAAAAACATTCACGATATTTTGTTGAACCGTTTTGAGATTTGAGAATTGAGATTTGTTCTGAAATTTGAGACTTTAGTTTACATCAGAAGATAACTCTAAGCGTCCGGAATACGTGACAGATTTACCCGTGTGGAATTTGCGTCTCATGTTTAAACGTACCCTCGAAGGCTACCACAAACATCTGGTTATGCCTTTGTGAATGTGTTGTGCTTCATTTCTTAAGCAGTTATTCAACCACAAGCTCTTTTGCCTTATAAAATGCGTGTTTTTGTCCTCTTGTTGATTAACTTCCTTAAGAACTTTTCTCGTAATCACTAATTACTCTCTTTCCACTATCAACCTGACACCTTTGACAGCTTTGCACAATGTCTGCACGAAAATGTAAAAGTAAATGTTTTTCCATTGCAGGTTATTATCACTTTCCTCTCTAAAACCTGATTTCCTTAAGTCTATGGCCTTACGTTTCCCCATTATGCTGGTTTGTGCCGTGATTCCCATAGATAAATTCATTCCGTTTAGAGATTATTTTGCCAGACATGCTAGCAGATTTCTTCCTTGCCGGGATTCAGTCATGCACAAGTTTTACTGTTATTTAAATTAATTTTATTAAGTTGCACAACACTATAGACACGAACTATGAGTAAAAATAAGGGGAGTGAATAGTATTATCTGACCTCGAAAAGCCAAACAAAACAGAGCGGCAGAAACAGGATTCCTGTATAATGTTGCTGGCACTGAAGCATGCGTTTACAGCCAACGACATTCAATTCAAGCACAAAGAGGCCTTATTCGGAACGCGTTTGGCCAGCGCGTTTGGTGTCAGTAAGGTAGGCGGCAAGGACAACCTTGGATTATTTCTTCTTGCGTGCATTCTGAAATGAAAGATTGCATGTTCTGAAATTTTCAAGCTTTCATACACAAACGATGAACTGCATCGAACTACGAAACAATGTTTCATCGAATGGTGTGGTTCGACTATAAAATTACTTTGCAATCAATTTATCTTATTATTAATTGTGAACTCAGAAAATTTGTTCATAAAGAAACTGAACATGATTCACGTCCTAATTGTCTTTCTACTGATAAAGAAATTAAATGAGTAATTACGACAATTTAGTAGTCTTTTTTACCGTGTCTCTTATGATTATAAATTTTGAAACCCATGCACTTTTATTTTAAGTATATCTTTCAAAATTCACTGAATCGAGCTGGCTCCAAAATAGTTCATAATAGACCAACGTGAAGAATCATTTCAAATCGAGACTCATTTTGCAAAAATGCGCGAACGCACCATGAGATCTATTGTTGGGCACAGGCAGACAGTGAAACGGACAGCAGACAGAGACGAACAGTAAGGTGGAAAGACGGGACAGACAGGTAGAAGTGGATTCGTGCATTAGCAGAGTGTGATTACGACTCCTGCTGAATAGGGATTATTTTCAAAACAAAAATATATTATTATATTAGCTTAAAAATACACAACGTTACACAAATGTAATATTGTAATATGGAAATAACATGTTACATTGTATTATTATTTTTTTTAATTGCAAATGTTCGTTTTTTAGTGTTAGAGTTGAGTGGAGATCAATATCAAAGGAATTCCATTATTTGGGCATGTAGTGCCCAATAAGATATTAGTCCGGCTTTGCAGACCAACAGACAACATGTAAGAAGGCAGACCTACTCGTAGATAGACATGAATGAAAACAAACATTTTTTCCTTTTCCCCAAAACGTATATTTCCGTCAAAATATTTTTTACAATAAAATTATGTAGTACAGGGGTTTCCAAAGGGATCGGAATAGACCCTCTGGGCTCGAAGAAATTTGCAGAGGGTCAGAAATGATTAAAGGATTGAATAGTTGTCAATAGTCGAATATCAACCGGTTATTTATCGATGAAATCAAGATCCCATTGATTCCAAAAGTATGCAGTAAAGCACTTGATAATTGATTTCTGATATAAAGCAACAATTCAGACTCTTATAGTAAAAAATTACAAATTCGCTCCTCTTCTTTCCTATCCTCCGTCCATCATTGGGTTGAATGTTTAAAAAAGTAAAGGAATTATAACTATGTATTCACAACGTTACCCTATCGCGCAGGAAAATACTAAATTCCGTAAAGAAAAATGTCAATGGGTCGATGAAGCAAACAATTTTTTAAAAGAGGTCGATGAAATAAAATCTCTAATCTAGCATATATTTTATTATTACATTATTTATATACGGTACGGTCCAAATACATGTTAGAACGTAGTCTTCTTTTAGTCGACCTGGTGATATGCAAGTTTGTCAGCGTCTTCTTGGGTTTTGTAGGATCATGTCGATTATCAACATATCGTTTGTAATTCCTTCTGACATTATTTTTATTATTATTATTATTATTATTATTAATTTTATTCTCATTACCGAGTGTTGTATTTGAATTGTAGAGCGTTTCATTTTCATTGCTTTCTTAGGCAGCTGCACAGCCAGCTGCTACGAATAGAACTCGTCGGCTTAATTACTTCATTACGACGAAGGTGCGGGGTAGATAAGATTGGGTAATTGATGATCTCATTATTTCTGTTACACTCACTTTTATGGGATTTCCTCTTAGATATTATAAAGGCGGAACTAACAACGTCGACACTGAGGACTTGCATTAGGATACCCTTGAAATTAAAGAGTGTATTTTGTATTGTACTATGAAATAGATGTAACAATAAGAAACAAAAAAAGCAAGTTTTGAGATAAATTGTGAAAACATCACGTTAGTTGAGTACAAAATTTTGATTCTTAAAATCTTTAGAGAAGGAGTTGAGTTCAAGTTACCAAGTATTTTGACATAGCGAGATTAGAGATTACGAAGAATAATCTTGTAGTTCGACACTCGAAAAGCCGAGTATCACTAACGGACACAATTTTTAAGGTATATTTCTAACTAAATGTACGAATTTTTAACGCCATGTAATGTACTATGAACATTCACAAGCCTATAAACAATTTTAATACCCTTACAAAAGTGTTCAAAGCAAACAAATCTCCTTTAGCTTTGGGAAGATTGCCTACTCAAACGATATCTTTCATAGTGACAACGCCACGTCAGAGTGCTCTCGTGGGTTATCGATATATCGAGATATGCAGAGCGAGGTCAAGGGAACAATGATGTCTAAATATCGGGAAAAGGTGGCGATAGTATGCGTGGGCCCAGTAGGTGGGCGCAGAGGGGTCGTGCCTCTTCCTTAAAAATTCGAAAGGGGTCCCGTAGCACCGTGTAATAAAATATGTAATTTACAGAGGTCCCGTAGCCCCCTTGAAAAATATTCAATTAAACAATGACGCCTATGCCACTATTTATTGTAAATCAGGCCTGTTATCATACAGTGAAACTCAACAATATAAGAAAATATCCCGAAGAACTTAAGCAGGAAATTTCACAGAGATGATCATTGTATTAAATTCCTGGAAATATGTCCAATTCCTTATTTTCCCCTTTTTGAAGCTGATTGTTTGGAGAATTGATTCTCATTTATTGGAGAAGAGACTCTCCAAACCATCAGGAAGCGCTATAAATGGTTCAATATAAAATCAATAATTGATATTAATTCATTTTATTAATTTATTGATTTATTAGTGATTCCGGGCGCGTCAGGGATAAGGCCATGATTCCCGTAAGTGTAGTGCATGATTTTATCGCATGAAGTGCGGTGACCTTCTCCCGCTGGATAATGAGAACCCACACCCACCTACGTCGGATTTTTCCGGAATTTGGAGGCTTTCCCCAATCAGGAATGTTGCCATGTCAGGTGTGTGTAGAGAGGCAGCGCCCCAGCCGGAGCAAGCTGATTTTCCTTTATGTGTAGTAGTGTAGTGTAGTGTAGTATTGTCGTTCATCCGAAATTTGTATTGGCCCACATAACGTTGTGTTCCGGAAGAATGTCACACTAGTAGAGTTTGAGTAACAATATATTATTTTCTTTTCAATCAATAGCTCAATGACTATGTCTTGAGAATCAATAATAATAGACAGTGAGAGATAATGACTGATGAAAAATCCGTGTTAAGGAAAAAATGCATCAATCGAGAAATATAGTCCACTCAATTTATTTCTTCTTTGTTTCACGTACGAGATTATTGTGTCTCAGTATGCTCTTAAATCTTTTTAAAAGTAAGATGTGCGTTGTTACATTTATCCTAATCATGCCATCCGTTATTGTAGGACATGATACTGTTCACCGTTTCAAATTCTGCTATGAGGATCCAACGGAAGTTGATGTCCGGTATGTTGCGTGATTCGGAAGTACGGTGACTGATATTATTTTGTTACCCACGTTCAGTAATTAACCTCGGAACTGAATTAGTTGTTTGGAGTCGCTGCTCTGAGGACTACAATATGTTTAATTTGACATACATGGGTCTATCTATGTATTTGGTGCTGGAGTGTCTGAGTAAAGAATGCAATAATTTTTTTTATAAATTTGTCAATTTTAGTACGATAGAGGTTTTGCAGCGATCAGGTTTTTGTCCAGTTTCCCTGATACATTTAGAAAATGTTGAGATGGCCCCTTGTTTTGCTTCTGGACGTAAATGTAGCTTCACTATGCGCAAGTTTTGTTGAACTCCCCTTTTGCTTGTAGTAGTAGGAGTAGAGGTAAGTGCGAGTTAGTATTTTGTTAGCAATGCAGAGAAATCAAACATGCAGTTCGTTTACCGTTGCAAATAAGTTTTCTGTAACTCGAGAAGGAAAATGTATAGTTTTTCAAATGTTGCTAATTTCTCGCTTTTTTATTTTTATTTATTTATCTTTAATTTTTACTTACCTTTCAACTATTAATTGTTAAAATAATGGGAAGGGCTTCTGGAGGTCAGGAAAACGTGCTCAGATGATCTCCCCATACGTCACATACAATTTTTATTGTTTTTAAGTATATAAATAAAAGACTGCCTTAGCCAGCGGACAGGATCTTTTTTTCGCATCCATACCTCAATATTCCGTCTGATAGGATAGGATAGGTTGCCCATTGCCTTCTTTTGAAACCTTTTCCCTTCTCACCTTTGAGCCTTTGTTAACTGAATAAGTTAACAACAGCAAAATAGTTTTAATAATATCATCATTGTACTTTCTTTTCTTTAGACCGTTTGTTGGATAAATCAACAACTGCAAAATCAGTCAAAAACGCCATGTAGCGCAGGTCATATTAAACTGGAAATTCATAGAAATAATGCAATTATGTAGGCTAGTAACCATTGCGGTGCACCTGCATTGAGAAATGCAAATAAGTTCTTTATTTTACTCGTAGACGTATTTGTGAGATTGGTTTGTTCGATGAGAAACGAAATGACGACGCTAGGGGGAGTTTACCTTGTTACCAACAGACATACCTCAGCGGGTCTGCATAGGCGCACGTGCCATTGTTAGTCTGGATCGGTATATGGAACATAAGTACAGGAGTGTTTGTTTATAAATTCTTTTTTAGGGAAATGAGAAAGAGTTCATTGTAACATATGATCATAAACAGAACATTACGATTTTTAACATGGTGCACGACGTATATTTTGTAAGTAGCTGTAAGAAGCCATTTTTTGAGTTTGTATAGAAGCACTACAAGAAACGAAGACTTTTCTACATGTTTTTGTTACCAATACGTCAAGACATACAGATCTACGTAAAATAAATTCTTACAAATCATTCTTTAAATTTACTGCTTCAACGACAGAGGAAATGAATGTTAATGATTTGTTTTCTGATATTTTAGTGTTTTCATACGTAATGTATAGTATTTAAAGGCCTTGTAATATCTCCCTGAGGCACTCACGTTTACCGTATGCGGCGTGATTCACACTAACTGCGCAAAATATTTTGGTGCCCTGCTTTGATCCCTCTTGACCCCCCCTATGTTATCGCTTGTGCGGAACTGTAAATTATATCTTTCCCTTGAACCTTTTATCACAGAATAGAAAGTAAAGAGAAAGGAAACTTGGTGGCCTTTCCTTTAGATAGAGAATAATCTACCTCCATGAAACGTGTTTCACTATTAACACAAACTAGTGGTGCTACAACAGCACTTACTGTATTGCAATGAGGAAAATAGGTGGGCCAATTATATGGAAACAAAGTATGAGGAAGTTTTATGGAAACCAATAGTTTGGGAAACGACATGTCTTCACGACACAAGGCACAGAAAATAATAAATACATCGTTGTATACCTTTCTTATTACTAACACACATTTTAACTATACAATATTTAAAAGTTTAATGTCCACAACGAAACAAGGTTAACCATGAGCAACAACCGGTTACACAACATTCACGGTCTCAAAACAGCAAAAAACGCATGCCATACAAACAGAACACAGTAACGGAGATATCAACAGCGACGGCCCATCACTGCCTCTTAAACTACAGGTGACCCTAGTGGCGTTGGGTCAATGAACTCGGTTTCCATTTGACGGATACGGAATGAATTTGGCGTGTGGAGTAGGGAAGTTTCCATTCTGTATACTCTCTAATCAATGCTTTTATCATGCTTTAATATACAACTTTATGACTCATGATGTAAGAAGAAAAAAATATTCTTGAAGGACATAAACTGTGTGATATCTCTCACTAAATCATTCCACTAATTAAAGTTTATGATAAATATGACAAAAATAATAAAGTAACACAATTAGATCGTGTATCAGTTGACGGATGCAGAAAGTATTTCATATATCTATCAATTTGTGCGCCTTTACCATAAATACTTTTGAAATATAAACTAGTTGTATTACAGCATTACACAATTTCACGCATTATATTTGAAAAACTATTTCAAAATTTGCAGTTTTCCGAAATCCACAGCATTTATTGCACTTTTCTTAATTAAAGACAATGTGCAGTTTTTATTCTTTTGAATATTAAAATATAGTACAAAACTTAAAGTACAACATTTTGATAATATTTTCGATTTTTAGCCGTCGATGTTTACCTTAAAACAAAACAATATGAGAAATATAATGAGATAATGTTTATTACTCATGAACCTTCTTCGCAATTATTCGTTTTTGCCACAGTTTTGGGATCTCCTTCCCTCCTAAATGCGAACGTAATTTTAACAACACCTGAGTGAATGTACGGAACGCTTCAATTAATTCTAGTTTTATTTTTGTCTAAGTGTGAAGAATACGGACGACGTGGGTGGCCGCGGTGGCGAAGAGCATGTACCGACTCAACGCTTCGGCCCGGAGGGTCGCGCGTTCGAGTCCTGCCTTGTTTCTCCCTTGTTTCTTATGTGTTGTCGCGAAGGGCCTCGCGTTCTGCTGACCACAGATCCGAGGAGCCCGCAAAATATGTTAACGTCCAGTGTATGGTCGAAAATGCGTCCCTCGGGACGCAAAGGGGAACCGGCTGTCGGCTGGAAAAATCCCTAAGACGAAGAAGAAGGAAATAAAATACATGAAGATAAAGTTATAAAATTTAGGTTAGGCCTGAAGTAAACTTTGGTGCTCTTGTTATGATTTAGTTTAATATTGTAAAAACTTCGTAATTCTTTGTCACTTTTATATAAATCTTAGTTTTATGAGAACAATAAACTATTATTTTATTATTATTATTAATTTTGTTATTATTTACTCATTCAAAAGTCATATCCTCATTATTTTAGCTCATTAACATGGTACGAAAATGACTTCAGGCGTGAGTTTCTGAAATTACATTCTCGTGTGTAGCTGTGCTTGGAGCAGTCCTCTCCGCTCATTCTCGAGGCCATTGGGGCTTTGTCCGTGTTGATTCAGTTGCGTAACACAAGAGACTAGGCGGATGACCATTGGACCAGCTGTAGAGACGTTTTAGGCGCATGCGTGCTGATAAAGGGGTTATACGAAGAACGGAAAATACTCGTCAGTTTGCCATCTGTTTCTAGCGATGTCGGACGCGGAGCAGGAGGCAGGAATTGTAAGTACTTTCACTATTGTAACTTTGAATTTCTAGAACCAACTATCAAAACACAAGTTTTATTTGACAACAAAAATATTTGACCTGGCCGGAACGGCGGTGTCGTCATAAACAACAAATAATGGACTAGACACTTCTTAACATTTTACGGTGGCGATGGTGTAACGGTTAGCGTATCGGACTATTATACTCAAGTTCGTAGGTTCAAACCCGATCGAAGCGGAAGTGAATTTTTAAGGTCGAAAAAATCCTTTGTACGCCTTCCTTCGAAGGCCGACTGTCCCATGCTAGTACATTTATTGCTTGTAGAAGATCCTGAAGCCTAAATGTAGCATCTGCGTTAAATTGAAATCACCTGTTCCCTCGCCCAAAAAATACATTCATTCTCCGCTAGTTGGTGAAAGGAGCTTAGCGAAATTTGCGTGGTCAGGCAGAAGAGCGGGTCTCATGCCCTGAGTCTCGCCACGTAAAATAAGGCATCAATTCAATTCAAATAATATTTAAAACCGGTTCAATCATAGATTACAAGATGACTACCTTTTCTCAAGCCATCTTTTTTGTTTAAACAAATTAGTCACATTAAAACATTCCTTATAGAGGGATAATTCATACTTTTACATCTTGTCTTCAAAGCACCTTGAACTGTCTCAAAATTTTCTTCTATCATAGCGGATTCAAATACGAAATTACCGATGATTAAGTGAGAACTACAGACCACAAAACATTGAATACGTTGGATGTACAAATAGCTTCAACGTGGATGCAGAATTGGCCAGATCAATTATTTTCTTTGTAATATTATACACAACATATTATATTAGGTATAGTTGTTTACATTTACCTTTCTGTTTACATAATAAACACATGAGATTTTAAAGGAATGTATTACTCGCTTTACTTTCAAGAAATGTTTGGAATATTAAATTTGATAGTGCCGACTCATTCCATTCCTCATACTGTCGGTAAAAATGATTCTGTGATAGTGGCAGATTTTGTGAAAGCCGTTAAGGAAAGACAATGTTGAAAAGTTTTTGTGATATTTCCCGACAAAAGTGTGGAGTCTTACGACGTTTTGGGGTTTCGAATACATTTTAAACAACAACATCAGGTGATGTAAGTTTAAATACACATTGAGGTTTGCGACTTGTAAGCTTCCTGCGGTGACAGGAACGGGCAACG
>BOPP01000038.1:3925026-3972099 GCA_017312745.1 Gryllus bimaculatus
TGTGTACGAAAGGTGGTGCTGGACACTGTGTACCATTGCAAACTACGACGGAAAAAAGGCCGGAGGTCATTGCTTATAGGTGCTTTTAAAATTTGTTGATTGGAATGGGAAAATAAAATAACACACTCCTGTTTCTTCTTACCTGCAGCAGTTCAAAACTTCGGGAAATGTGTCACCTAAATGAACTCGCTTGAATTGACATTGTTCGTTTTCTTCTTTTCTTCGGATCACGTTGGTGTGCGTTAGATCAATTACTTCGCATATGTTTTTCTTTCTCTACGTTTCTTCCAATATTCCTTCATTCTTTCAGATATTGCCTTTTTTCTCTCTTCTGACACTTTCTTTGACACTCTCTTCAACAAAACTTTCGTTGATTATAAATATTAAAATTTCATTGTTATTTCAATAAATGAGTACACTTAAAAGAAAATGTTGACGTTATTATTATTGTTATTGGGAATTAAATTTTGTCTACGTTGAATATCGTTTTTCCAAATTCCACGACTTTAAAATTATTTTAATTTGTTTTTCTCTTGTATTTCAGGTTCAAACATAACAGTGTTAATGGTCAGTTGAATATTTTTGTTATGGTGATCTATGTACACTGGTAAAAACTAGTTTAATTTCAATGAAACTATGTATTTATGAAAATGCAGTAACTTGATTCAAATACCGTTACTCAAGGAGTGCAGTTTTGCTGATAGTATACGAGCTAGTGTGTTGCCAATAATATCACGTGCATAAAAGAAAACCGAACTTTCGTTGACTATAAATATTACAATTTCATTGTTATTTCAATAAATGAGTATGCTGAAAATACAATTTTCTTCTTATTTTTGTGCTTTAAAACAATGAATATACAAAAACTCAATATTATTGCGTCAGAGATTATGCCAGTCTATTCAGTGATGATCCACACGGTTGGTTAGTTTGAGTTGTTCCTTGGGTATTAATATTATTATCATTCATTTAATGGAGGATTCCAACATTTAGAATTTCTGAAAACTTGAGAAGTTCAAGATATGGATTTGGATTTGAGAAAGATATCAGAAGCTCATAATGACTTGTTCTCTTATAAATGATCACATTTTACTCTAAACAAAGCAATGGGTAACGCAATGTGAAAAAAGCCTTTCTCACTTAAAGGATGTCCAAGAGTTTATAAAACACACACGAATGTGCATCTAAACACTTTTAGAATTTATTGAAAACTTCACGAATGTAGTAAATATCATTAATAGCGCTACTGAAAGTGCCACTCACCTGTGTTGTATTATACTATCTATGATTGTTTATTGTGAACGGTTTATTGTAGGTCCACGTAGGTGATGCCATCATTACACAATTAAAGAGGTTTAATCAGGAAGATATTTGTTTTTTCTTTGCCTGGGTAATACATCAATTTAACAATGACGTTTGGCTAAACCTGCACAAGGATAAAATGTATGTGTCTTAGAATCCATACCATCGAGAGAGAAATCTTTACGGGATTTCGTAAATACTCAGTCGTTTTCGAGTGATCATGGTTTCAATCGTCAATATAAAACGTGATTAAAATATATTCTTGTATTACAAAAAATAAAGGGAAATTTGAAACAAAATGAAATTTAAAATTTCACTCTAGCCTTTCGTATTCAAGTAATAAGGAAAACGATTGTTTACCTCAAGTTTTACTCATTACAAAATGTATGAAAAAATAAAATAACATTATTGTTACAATTTCTAACGAAGGATATGATATTGTTAGTATTGTGTGATTTTCTTACTCTTCCAAGATGGCTTACAATTATTGTTTGTTGTTTTTTTTTGCCCTACTTCAGGAGATAATTAGTAAAGCGCTATTTACCTTGCGGTCCCCAGGGATAATGTATATATCGTTTCATCTTGAGCACATCTTACAGCTGCTAGATAATGAAGATTATCCGAGTAGCGTGAACGTAATTACAAATCCAGACATTTCCCGTAACATACATATGCATTCTTTCTTTCGTATAAGGCGATCAAAGATGTTCTCGAAGTACTTCATTTAGTGTTAAAGAGTTTCTAAATTATAAAAGAATACAGCTAATAAGGCAATTATTTATACTTCAAGGATTATCAGGATTTAAAGCAACATTGGAAACCAAACACGTGTTTCGCAAGGACTAGCCCAGTAAAGTGTGTCGTCGATTGAAAAGGTATGGAATATACTCTCATAAATTATAAATGTATCATTTCCGATCATATAGAAAGTGATCAACGTACATTATAGACTCATATTATTTGCATTTTAGTTAAGTCAAATACGAGACAATGTGTTTCGTGAGAGTACTATAATATCTGCAATTCATTCTTGTTTTAGACTTCCTGCATTCTTCCTGCATTATTGTTAATTTCTTCCACTTATTACAACTCATGATTGTCATTTTATGAAACTCAATTAGTAATGTTATTTGAAACTATAATTTTTATATATTGTTAAACAATAATGTACAATAAAAACTATATTGTAATATCTAATAATAAAAAATAATATTGTTAATGTTACGAGTATTATGTTTTTCAAACTATTAACAAAATCGAATTGATTTATGCTGATAGCAACTAGTTGAAATACATATTTATTTTGGATGTTCGGAGTATTTACAAATTATTCACCAACATTTAGTTACTTGACTCTTAATACTTCAGTTTCTTCTGAAAGAAATGTTTTCATTGTTATCCTCTTTTTGGTGCACATTATTTATATAGCCAAGAAACAGACGTGCAGTCCTTAAAAAAGTTCCAAAAATAGTTCAACAGTGAGACAGAAATCATAATAATTATAAAAATCACCATTTAATATTTTTTTTGATATATAGTTACTTATATTATGTAGTTCTCAGTTCAACACAATTTTTAATGATACACAATAAACATTTTTAACATCAAAGAACTTGTCTATAGTTCGTGTGAGTGATATTTATTTATACGACCAACTCTGCGCTTCGAAAGACCTTTGACTAAAGCGGTGCCTCCTTGGCAAGGTTTTTATTCTGTGCAACGTGTCTGATCTTGCACACTCCCTGGGAGAAGCGGAAGTTCGTTGCAACGGGACCTCTAGAGGATGAAGTGGTATGAAGGGTGAACAAACTGTTAACTGCCATTTAATGGACTACGGTATAGGCGGTTGGCCTTGTACAATGAGACTTTACAACAACAAACTCTAAACTTCTTTATTTCAAATGTTATTGAGATCTTAGTGAGGAACGAGTGTCTGTCTTAATTGGTAAAGAAACAAGTGTTACACTGTCAATACGAGATAAATACCTTTGTTTATTTTGTGTAGTTTCCTTTGAGTCGTATGAATGCGATTGATCACATTACTTATTTTAAAGTTTATTTCGTATATATTGTGTATCTTAATTGAAGAGAGTGAACAATTTCTCCGTTATTATTTGATCGTCGGCGTTTAAAAACATCTCTTCTTTACAACTATTATCCAATTAGTTGTTTATTTCACGCTAAATGACTTGTTTGAATTAGATAAACTGACCTTGAATTCACGAGATTGCCTAAACGAACGTGAGGTATTTTTGTCGATCGTTAAAATTTGTACAAATCTATGTCCAAAGTAAAATACCCGAACTTAAAATGTAAATAAATTGTTCAAAAAGGGTTGGCTACCACATATTTCTGTTAATCAACTTTTTCTCACTTAACCACAAGAAAAATATTTTAGAATGAAACTATCCACCACTACGCGCCGCTTAACCTATCGCACTTACGCCCTTTTCTTGATTTGGAGGAGAAATGAGAGCGGAGTCAGGGGAAGTTGTCCGTGTTCAAGGAGCGCCAGACTTTCCAGGCAGGCGTACGCGGTTAGATATGGCTGCTCTAACAAGGTGTGTAGGCAGAATCTGTTTTGTAACTCCTTAATACCGAAAACATTGGTGTCCGACAAAACACCTCGCAGGGGGGATCGTGTCTGCGTAGTAATGGAGTCTGTAATGGTCTGCGGTCTGTAATGGAGAGTTGTATACGACCACTCGGACCCTTCACGACGGCACTCACGTCGGTTTCAGGGCGGCACTCACGTCGTAGCTTCAAGGTGGAGGTAGTGAATAGGAGATGTCAAAGCTCCTGGTTGCCAGTTCAACCCGGTAACCCACCAGTTGGGCCCCTGGCGCGCCGACCGTAGGTCAGCATCGGGTGAAGGAGACCCACTAGGTGCTCTGGAATCACAAATAAACAAATAAAAGTCCGGCGGGAAAATTGCTACCTCCCGTCACGTTGCCCTGGATCTGGCAAACTCACTTCAATATGCAGTGTATGGCAATGGCTAGACGAGACGGGGGCTCCGAGCAGCTCGAACACTAGTTCGGATGGCCTCCAGATGGACTATTGGCTTCGTCGTGGCAGTGGCCCAACACTCTGGGCAAAGAGGAGGGACTTGATGTCCCGGTACATGTGAGTGGCGTGTTGTCATACGACAATATTGACTCGCTAGTAGCTCTGAGCTATCAGGGCGGCCCGTCCCAGGAATTGAATGGGGAGGTTGCCGACAAGGCGTATTGGCCAAATCTGGATATTGGCCGGCCGCTGTACTTATGCAGTGTGTGGATAGAGCCTAGGTGCCCACCCTGAGGGCTTGTGGCTCCTAATATAACCAGAGAGACAACGTGTCCGACAAAACATCCGTCCGTTTGCCTCTCTTACCGTTTGTCTGTGAACACTAGCAGTGTTGCGAAACTTCAAGGACATTTTCAATCTTTTCTCCAAAATGGGTCCACATTTTTGGTTTTAAGTTTTATTATCGGATGCAGGAAAGAAAGGTTACAACATTGGTGCAGGTCCGACTTTCGTTGAATTATCATACTTTTCGAAAATAGCAAAAGTTAACATTTTCCCGGCGTCGTCGTACAATTATAATATTTCAGATATAGATTTTTCTTATGAATGAAATCTGTTCTTCAAAATTAGATCATTAAATGAGATCACTTACATTTTTTTCAAAATGTGCGAAATTTTCGCGTAATTTCGCAAGAAATGAAGGTAAATTTTGTCTTTAATTTTTTATTGAATATCATAAAGTACTCTTAAAAACGTCGCAAGTTTGATTTGTATTGACTGATTGAATTTTCGAAAATTGCAAAAGCTACAAATAATATGAGAATCTATGTGCTATCGTAATTTTTTTCGATAACTTTGTAAGTAATATTCGTAAACTTTGACGTGGGAAAGTACAACATATGGAATTATCGTATATGGGAATTATCTTTTATTAATGTTGGCAAATACGTTAAGAACTGCCGGCTTTCTTTTTCTTTTCGTGAAAAGTAATACAAACTGACATATCTTCATTATACACACCGACTGCATCCATCTTTATTATTTATAATAATCTCTTATATTATTATTATTATTATTATTACCATCAGTAACTTTGTAATTTAGCATCTGCAGTAATTCGCTGAATTTGATGCTGAACCAAGTAAAAGTAAGTAAACGTCGTAAATTCAAAGGCTCCGGATTCCCTGTCATTTTTTATTAATTCTATTTTAAGTCACAATTACAACTTAAGCCATTAGCGACTAACAGTACAGACTATTACATATATACGTTCAGTTAAGCTCAGTTCATGTTAAGCTGCGATATAAAGTTAAATATCATTAAAAATATTAACTCTTCTACGTATTGAATGATTTTTTCTTGAAAACTTGATGACACTAGAATTGTCTTGAAATTGTCTTCCCGTAGGTAACATAATCTTTGTTGGTTGTAATTTACCCAAGCATTAAGAAAATGATACACAGATTTGCGCTACATCTTTCACGTAAGGGATGTGCGATTTGGTTTATAAGGTGTATGTGTGATAGATGTGTGTGACCTCTTGTGATCCTCCAGATAAGTCTGTTCTTTTCGATTCAGTGTGGAACTTGTAGTATGCCCTCTGAAGTTCCTTATATTATTGTGGAGATTGCTAGATTTGAAGCCTCGTCATACATTATTCCATTGAGTCAATTTATCGTTATTATTATTATTATTATTATTATTATTATTATTATTATTATTATTATTACAAATTACAAATATCTTGTAATTTTTTATTTTAGTTTTTATTGCATTTTATTACAGTTTTATTATATTTGTATAATATTTTATATATTTTATTTTATTATATTTTGATATTTTTTATTTTAGTTTTAATTTTATTTTTTATTTCATTTTTATTTTATTTTTATTTCACTTTTTATTTGATTTTTTATTTTAATTTTTTAATTTATATATATATATATATATATATATATATATATATATTATTTTTTATTTTCGGTTGTTTAGTTGTGTTCAAGTGCCCTTGCGCGTGTGCCAGGTGGCGCGGCTGCGGCGGCGCGGGGAGCAGGCGCTGGCGCACGCGCGGGAGCTGCTGCGCTCGAGCGAGTGGCGCGTGGACGCCGAGGAGGCGCGCACGGGCGACCGCGTGCAGTCGGCGCACGTGGCCGGCGTCGGCCGCGTCTTCCTGCTCACGGTCAGTTCTTGCTCACGCCCACCCCGCGTGCAGTTTGTCATGTTTCCCGTCACGGCAATGCAAGGCAGTGGGGATTGTTGTTATTTATGCACCGACGGGGTATTAAGGGTCCTAATGATCGAGCGGCGTCAAAAGACCCGAGAGGTTCTTGTCACCCGAGTTCATTACAACCAGATAGCACCACTCGTACATTCATTTTCTTTTACCAAATACTATTGATAAACGTCTGTCCGTGTATTCATCTGATCGTCCGGCAGTCGGTCTGTGCACAACGCTAAGCCGTTCTAGTAAAGCGTGAGAAGGAGTTTCACCAAAATTGTTCCCCAATCGACCCCCCCCCCCAATGCGGGCATATGCACACTCTCCCTAATTAGAGCTTATCATTTAGTCTATCTTGTTAGGAACGCTGCGGGCTTACGTACCCACCATTCCTCACGTAACCAAATGGTGACTGCAAGGGAAAGTACATTCCATTCACTTTCAATTGAGTCTCGTAAATTGTTCGTGTTTTCTACTCTTCGTTAGGTGCCCTGAGTTAATGATACACTCATGTATAATAATATACCTAGCAATTAACATTTCATATGATGCTAAATTAGTGTTCATACAAATTCAGTGGAGGGCATGATATGATCCGACAAGTAATATTCTCTTCTGAAATCATAATTTTCTCGAATGTAGTACATATTTAATAATTATTAACAAAATGTTTTGTCTGGAATTAGGCAATATTGTACATGTGTGCCAACATACCGTAAAGTGAGTTTACTTGCTTACATACACAAATCTGCAGTGACATGGATTTATCTAATTTTCCTTCTTTTTGCAGGCAATGTACGACTGCACTGCAGACGAACTGTGGAAAATTCTTTGTGAAGACATCGACAAACTTCCCAAGTGGTCTAGCTTATTTTCTAAAGCATGCCATCTGCAGGTCAGTTGATTCTGGTTGCAATGTATTATCAAGCCTAAGTAGAGTTTTTATGATTTGGCTGATTGTTCCAAGGTTAAATACTGTTTTGTGAGGAATGACCTTCTGGATCAATTAAATATTCTCAAATTTATATTCATTTACAACGTAACTAACGTAAGACATCTTTGAGATTGGAGAATCATTAAACCAGGCTGTTAGGGTAACGTTTGATAACCATTTTACTTATTTATAAGATGTTATGATACCAATATTGTACGTTTTATCCACTTTGTAAAAATTTCAACGAACTGGAATCTTTTTTTAAAATTAGACTATTCGTTTTGCGCAATGTGGAAGACTGATATTGATAGTAGTTAAGAGACCACGGATTGGACCCTGAGAAGTGGCTCAACTGGTGTCAATGCAGTGCGTCTGACCGGGAGGTCCTAGGTTCGACGGAGACATGATTCTCGACGCTAGCTAGATAGTTAGGTCGCATTCAGTCGCTTCGTGCAGACGAAGTCTGGATATTCAAGCCTAATAGAAGCCTTTGGTCATAATTCATTTCGCTTAATTCGCCTCCCAAGCGAATGCATGGCCCATGCCATGCAATTCGCCCCCCCCCCCCCCATTCTCTGCCAGACGGTGAAAGGAGCATAGCGCAATTTGCACGGTCAGACGGCAGAGCAGACCCGATGGCCTACGCCTCGCCACGGAAAATAACGCCTACTTGAATTGAAGTGAGTCGAACCGCTGTCTGCAGACGCTGGACGAGCAGACGGACGTGATGTACCACGAGACGGCGGGGCGCGGCGCGGGGCTCATCTCGCCGCGCGACTGGGTGAGCCTGCGCCACTGGGAGCGGCGCCGCGACTCCTTCCAGTCGGCCGCCGTCTCCGTCGACTTCCCGCTCGGCCACGACATCCTCAAGCGGAAGAACGTCCGGTGAGCCTCTCCAAACGCTTCTTGTGGACACGACTGAGCACGACAATTGATTCCGGGCGTGTCAACAACGTACGTTGGTTGTTCCGTAAGTACCAGTGCGTGTTATTTGCCGGAAGATGGCGGTCTTCTTTCGCCGGTGGAACGTAAAATACTGCAGTGGCCTACTCGTCAGTTTGCGGCGGTTTTCCCTCTCCAGGAATCTCCCTCCGCGATTCACCGCTCCAGCCGCGACAAACTACCGGATTACATTAGCAAATTACTGAATTAGCTACGTAGTAAGTTAGTTCTATGTTCTACTTAGTACTATGTAAGTCGATGTAAGTTTAGTTCAACCGCTGTCTGGAGAATTCTAGCGACCGGCTGTTCTGACCGTGGTTTCTCCTATCAACACCAGGCGAATTCCGAAACAGTATTGTAACAAATGAGCCATGACCGTCGCATGTCGGGAGACCAGTCGGGAGGTTGTCCTGGGCGAGACGGTGCCCCGCTGGAAGATGCCTGGATGAGGAAATGTGCAAGCCGACGATATCGCCATCTGCGTCAGATATCGCCATCTAGAGGGGAAAAATCTCTCCTATTTCCCCGCAATAAAACATGCACTACACTTACGGAACTAATTTCTTTGGCAGTTGTCGCGCTCAGAATCTTCAAACAACTAATGAATCAATGAAAACAGTCGCACAGTCACCCGGATTACATGACCCACTATATACATGTCTTGAGCCGCTTCGCGTCACCCACCTCCGCGTCACCCGCTCAGCCGCACCTCCTCTACGCCAGGCGCTTCACGCCTCCGTTTTTGATTTACCCCATCCACGGCTCCAGCGCTGTCCTCACGCTCTACTGTGCCCGCTTTGCGCGACCAGCCCGCTTCCGTTTCACTCACCCACCTCGCAGCGCTCCGGGCCTCACACAGCGACCACCCGTTTCGCACCACCTGTTCAGCTTTATTCCCTTCGCACCATCTGGTCTGCGCGACCCCCTCATCACCATCCGCTTCGCTCCGCTCGCTTCGCATCACTCCTTACGCGCCACTCTCTGCGCATCATGCGTTTCGCACCACCCGCATCGCCCCACCCGCTTCGCACCCTCCGGTCTGCACCGCCCGCTTCGCAACACCTGCTTCGCACGACCCGCATCGCCCCATCCGCTTCGCATCACCCGGTCTGCACCGCCCGCTTCGCAACACCTGCTTCGCACCACCCGCTTCGCACCACCCATTGTGCATCACCCGCTTCGCACCACACGCTTCGCACCACCCGCTTCAGATCATCCGCATCGCATCTTATGAGCGTTACCCGTCCGTTCCAGCCTGCTAATGATGCAGTCACTGTATCCGCTGGAAATATGGTATATACAGATCTCACGCAGAGCACTTACGTTTGAGGTTGCTGGGTTTCTAATGATTTGAAAACAGAGTTTGACTCCTTTGCCTTATAATAGTTTGCTATTAATATCCAATGCCGAATGATTTTCAAAATAATTTCATTTCTTTTTCCAAGCTATATCTAATGTTTGATGATGCTGTTTTTATTAATTCACTATCAGTTTATGTACTCTTTTTGGGCACAGAGTTCAAATTAGTTTTAGTATCGCCAATCTTCTGTTTCAAGAAGATTCTTTAAAGTGTTCAATAAAGTCTTCAATTAAATCATACGATGAATTCCTGAAAAGTACTATATTTTCTCTTATCACGAAGAATGAATTCCTTCTATGGTCACACTTTCACTTGTAGATTGACAGAGATAGTTTAATTTTATACAGTTGCGCAAGGAAACATGTCATCACAAACCCGTTCAGCTGATATTTTGCTTGAGAGCTTTTGTGATTGATGTGTCAATCAATCCACGTCCCTTCTGGTGCGCCGTCCCCGTTGCAATGCATTGCCCCCGCGCCACCCCCCAGCGGGCCCCCGCCTCCGCCGCCGCCGCCGCCGCCGCTGCCACGCCCACCCGCCGAGTGCGCTGCGCCCGGCCGCGCGCGTTGCATCAGCCCCATCGATGAGACCATCACGAGGCGCGGGCGTGCCTCCTCCGGGCTGTGCCGTCTGCGGGTCGTTCAATTGCTCGTTGTGCAGCGCATCTGGAATTATAGGAATGCTTCAGTGTTGCCATACGTCCTTAAAAAGCGGGTTATGTCGTGAATATCAACATGTGTCCTGCTGAACCGCCACAGTTTTCTTTGGTTTTGCCACATGTACTGAATTTTTACCCTCTGTTTTAATTCCATACAGTCCTACAAAAAGATCTGCGTTTTGGGGGTACTAGTGGACTACATTACTGAACTATGTACTACATAAGAGAATGATTTGGAAGAAGCTGTTAAATCCTTTGTTAAGCAAACATTGTTATTTTTGTCTTTTTACGGTGCATTCTGAGAGCTGAAAAATAGATAAAGAAGGGTACTGTTTTTTTTTGAATCGAAGTGTATCTGTCTTTCTTACAATGTGTTCTTATGGCAACCCTATTCAGAGGCGGTTTCTCAGTTGAGGGAAGGGGGGAATGTCCTCCACACACATTTCCTTCTAATTCTTCTGAATGTAATTAAATATAAAATATTTGCTTGGATGTAAGTGGGAAAAAGGACATTTTTATTGTTTAGAATTATCGGAAATTGTTTTTGATCGAAATTTTTAACCACGAAAGCTGTTTAGACGACGCGAAAACACGAAATCGCTTTTGAGGAATCGAAATCGCGAGGAGGAATTCGAGACTTTTTGCGTGACGAAGCGTTAAAGCAATGAAAGGTGAGCAGTCTGGCATCTATGTACTTGTCAATATCGGTCGCCGAAATAATCTATTTTATGAAATTTGTTCACCTTGAAGCGTGAAAGCAATCGACAGCAATATCGATACGGATCTTCTGCGCACGCACAGATTTGAGTTTCGCCGCACCACTATTGGCCTCTGGTGGAATATATTTGGAATTATACTAATCTGCTCGTAGCAACAGGCGGAAAATAATGATTGTGGTGCTTCTGCCAATATATTATTTAAATTATTTATTTTCCGCATATATGTTACATTAATCTGTATCAAACTTTGCAAGGACACTGTGACAATCCTGAAGAAACCCTTTAAAATTTCATATCTATTCATACACTGCATTTTGCGGCATTGATATCGGTTACATGTCGTTCAATTCACATTGATTAGGGAGTTTGTGCACGGCATAGCGGACAGGACTATCGATCTTCTACTCATGCGCAGATGTACAAACGTGATGCGAAACTTGAATTGCGCATGCGCAGAAGATCGATAGTGCACTAACGTTGGAGAGTGCACAAAATCCCTATTAGTAGAGAGTTTTTGCATGTTTTAGCGGAAAGCAATCGACTGCAATATCGATCTTCTGCGCATGCACAGATGCACAAAAGTGATGCGAAATTCAAACTGCGCATGCGTAGGAGATCGATTGTTCTGTCGATTTCATTTTTTCGCTTCGAACGCTTCATAGTGCAAAAACTCCCTAAAATAGATTATGTCGGCAACCGATATTGACAAGTAAATAGATACCAAATTGCTCACCTTTCACTGCAAATACTAGATTTCTAATTCGGCCATTCCATGTGGAATTTGTGGGGACAAAGCGAGTTCACGTGAGATTTCTTCGAAGACGTTCTAGTTTTCCCCCACCTTGCATTCTGCTCCATCAATATTCATTATCACTATTCCGCTTGTCACTGTCTCATTACTTGCATTCTTCTCTCGGGAATAAAAAGCACTCTCTAGTAGCAGACATTTGAGTTCGAACAAATCGGCTGCGGAGCAACCGCCCCATGTGGTCGATCGCCGAAGCAGCAATGCAATGAACGGAAAAAAACGTATTTTATCATTGCGTTTCTTTTTTAAATGTTATTTACATTTCAAGTAAGATTTAATGAATTGCACAAGTCCACCGGCAAAGAGCAGAGATGCTCAGAGCATCAACTGATGTCATTGAAGTGCCTCTAATCGGGAGCCCCGACTGTGGCAGGATTTTCGACACTATATCTTGTCAGCTAGGTCGAATTCAACCCCTGTGAGGAGGAGAATTCTAGCGGCTCTAATCGGTAGTTTTCTGTAGTCGCTTCTATCAATATCAGGCAAACGCCGGAGCAGTTCCCTAACAAACAAACAACGGACTGCGCGCGATCCTTTCTTCCTCTTCCTTCTTCTTTCCGCCCCTCACACACACACACACACACACACACACACACACTCGCATGCACTACACTAAAACACATGCCAGGACATCGGTCGGGAGCTTAGAGCTTGTCCCGGTTGGGATGGTGCCCCACTAGTTGGAGATACCTGTTTGGAGAAAATCTACTCAGAACGACGTAGGTCGGCTCCGGATCTTGCCATCGAGCAGGAAGATCACTGCAACCTCCTGCGAAAATTCATGCAGTATAATTTCTGGACTAATGGCCTTAGCAGTTGACGCGCTCCAAACCACTAATCAATCTATCGATTATTCAATCGAACAGCGGAACGGGACAGGGAATGGCATGGCGAGACGGAATGCGCAGAGGAGGGAGGACAGAGTGAGGACGAACTCCTATGTGGCGAGAATGTAAATGAATTTGCTTCCTTTTTACTCTATTCATAGCATGCATAAATCTATTTTCTTGTCTCTTAAATAATGTTTGTTTTTTACTTCAATAAACATGTGCTTAACCCTTTACCAACCAGCCATATAAACAACGAAATAAATGCGAGACCAGAGCAACGACCGTTAAAATGTTCGAGAGTCCATTAAAAATAGTTTAGTGGACTTTTACCAGCTCTCATAAATTTTTGGATAAATATGCCTTTGGCACAAAACAGAATTCTTAGGAAGAAATGGACACAAAATTTATTTTTACAATTGTTTTGGTACTGATATGTTGAAGTTTAAATTTTGAACTTTCCACTTAATGTAATACTTCTTGAAGTCGTGACATGTATGTCTTCATTAGTAATAGAGGAAACCGATTCTGAATTTTTTGCCCTTTTGTTCCGTTATCCGCTACCACTCCGCCTCGCACTTAACCTTCCGGTCTCATCCGTCAAGAGTAATTTAAATAACTTGTGGCATAAATAACTATCTGATAATAAATTCGCGGCGACGCTTCAGTTAGTAAAAAATAATGAAAAATTCTGTTTCGAAACTATTGAACTCATGTGCTTACTACAGCATATTAATACATGAATGCCGCCATCATTTGGACGCCAATAATTTAAGCTACAGCTGTATTGCCACTCATAAAATCTCGCTGTCCGTTGGCCTCTCTCTTGAGATAATTCAAATATGAACAGTTTAACTTCAAACACAAGTAAATATATTATTTGCGAATTCTTGTAACCAGAATCAGTCAGCAAATGTTTCCTTCTATGCATCTGCGGATATCTTGTTCCCTCCTACAGAACCACCGATCAGTTTTCTGAAGTACCTTCCCCAGGGTTTTGCCAAACTTCAAAGTAGGGTTTTAAAATCAGAATATCACGTCAATATTCCTGGCCTAGATTCAGACGTCCATTCATTAGCAAACACTATCCAGTCTGTCAATGACAAACTTGCGTCCATGATAACCGACGCTACATCCCTCAATTGTCTCTTTTCACGAGTTCCCACAACTCGAGCAGATTTATGTTTTCGTTTCGTAACAAATACAAATTGACATGAACTGAAACGACTCAGTGCCTTATGTTCGTTTGCTGCAGGGGAGAGACGGTGATCAGCCTGTACTCCGTGCAGCCGGACGAGGCGACTGCGCGTACCCGCCTGCACTTCCTGTCGTGCTGCCGCCTGGGCGGCTGGCTGCCGCAGTCCGCCATCGAGCGCTTCTTCGTGCCGTCCTACCTCGACTTCGCCGCGCACCTGCGCAAGCACGTGCGCAAGTGACATCGACAACGGAACATCGACGGTTCGAAGCATCCACGTTCGAAATTAAAACTTCGTCGTTGATAATTTGACATTGATGGTTTTAAACCGCGGTACTAAAAATTATTTGAAGAATGGAGATCTTCATCCAGTCTCTCCTCCCTAAAAAAGACCCTGGAGATTATTGCCCAACCCCCAAACCACCCTACACTTCGCAGCGGTTCAACACTAAAAAAGAAACGAGGAGTTACTCGATAAAATCCAAACGCTCTGTTTGTCCATGTCGGACCCATCTCACCTTCCACGTTTACTTGTAACTGAGACTATTCTAGAATGTAGAATCTCGTTGTTCTCTTCAGATTCTTTTTCTCCTGTCATGTCGGTCTGCAAGAATGTTAAATTAAGTGGCTTGAATCTGATTTTTGTTTTGTTTTGACGGAATTTTTTCCTTCAAAAATTAAACATTGACGACCTAATTGAGTTCAAAAATCGATACTAAAAACATCGGGTTCAATAAATCGATGATAAAAACTTTGATGTTTTTCACAAAAACTTCGGAGTTTACAATACATTCGACTTCCATGTCGCATCTCCACTCCATTGAAGAGGTCCACATGCTCTCGTGATAGAAACAGTTTTGCCTGATCTGTTTCATCGTTTGGGGGAAACACTAATATTGTCACAACCGAGAGGGTAAAACTGTCATAAATGAAATCAGTCTGCTTCTGATTTTCTTCGCGATCCATTCGTGTTTGTATGTCTTCTGTAAAGCGGGAGTGCTTGCGCGTATTCATGTACCGGATACAGTTGTACAGTTGTATTCATGTACCGGATCTTGTTCATAGAAAGTGAATAGTGGAATCATGAGGAAGAACAAGTATTTCTTTACTTTTCATAAGAATGTAAGTAATGTTTCATATAAATGTAAGTAATCTAAGTAGTAAACAGAGGTGTCAAGGAGTTAAAAACATTTCTGTTGTGATTTTGAACAACTTTCCGTCTTTCCTTTCTAGAGTTTTTGAAAAAAAAATTTACTCAAGATTCTTTCCTTTATTATTGCTGCATATAATTGCAGAATAGTTTCGACACAGGTATTGTTATTATTGTGTAAGTATAAGAAAAGTATAAGAATTCAGTTTGAGCATATCAAATATGTCACGATACATGTCAAATGTAAGGTTAAAAATTTATTCTATGTAATTTTACGTGTTATTTAATGACTTACCCTTGAAATTCTACGAATATAAAATTACGATATCCGGAGACATTAAGTATTTTTGTTTTTGACAGCTCTTAATAAACGTATTTTCACTTACTCTGTCTTACTATGTACTCCAGTAGTAGCTATCCGTAGTTTTACTTTGTCTCCACTAGGATCGTTAGCTGTATGGGCGCATCCCTAATTAGCCAAAAAAACGGGCTAAGCTGCGCTACTATCTTGATACGAATACTGTGGTTCTACTAAAATCGAACCGACAAAACTGGGTGAGTGTGAGTGCCTTCGGGATACAGTTAAACTTAAAACACGGATTTGTAAAACTGTTACGAACGAAAAACTGCTGACTTATAATTTCCTTCAGGATATAGGTTTGTGTATGTCCATATGCTGTAGGTCCGCGCCGGACAAACTTCTTTCCGGACCTAGTGCGCTGAAGGTAGTGACGAGACAAAGCCGAACACTTGCTGGGACAATGGCAAGTAAAGGTAGCGGCTGGCCGGCGGAGAGGTAGGTACGAAGGCGAAGAGGTAGGCAGGCGGAGAGTCAGACGGTCGCCGATCGACCGGATCGACTCCCGCTGGATACGGTTAAACACGAGAGACGCTAACGCAGATGGGAAAACTGTTACTTACTTTAATTGGCTGTCCGGGTGACGCCGCGTCCATGGCGAAGCTGCCGACGTTTCGGTCGCCGTTCTCCGACCTTCCTCAGGGCATATTGAGGAAGATCGCAGAATGGCGATCGAAACGTCGGCACCTTTGTCATGGACGCGGCGTCACCTGGACAGCCAATTAAATACTGACTCCGTCCGCGGAAGCCTACGCTCTCAAACTGTTACTTATCTCAAAAAAGTACGCGCCGTTTAGGGTGCCACGAAGCCACTCGGTGGCGCCACCGATAAGTGGAAGAGCCCTTCATACGCAGCCACCGCCGGCCACCGCAGTTCGCGATGCAGACAGGCGGCCCGCCGGTGGCGGCGAACAAAGCAGCAGAGAAAAGCTCGGTTCAGTCTGTGGCGAGCCTCGCGTGAACGCTGCCATTTAGATGTGTGTCCTGCTGGCGGTGGCGCGACCGCGTTTCTGCGCGTTCTCGCGGGAGACTACCACCGAGCGACACATCAACGTGACTCCGCCGCTCGTGTGAATACCTTCATTTAAACCAATGCTTTGCTAGCAGAACCCTGTCTCGGAAGTGCTGTTGTGTGGCGCCGTGTGAAGGGCCCCTTTTCGATTACAGCGTGGAGTGATCACTCCATCGCTCACTCCACACTCGCGACCGTCTGAATCTTTTATCTACATACGTAATCTTTATATAGATAGAATGTGCTTCAGAATCGAAATAAGTAAATATACTTAAATTTACTGTAATTTGGAGTTGTTCCCTGTAATTTGGAGCTGGTTCATAAGACTATTTGTTTGTCACTTCCGCTCTGAATGAATCTGGTGAGTTTGGGTGCTGAGTTCTGGTTTATCTGTAAAACTAAATTTCTCATAATTATGTCGTTTTCTAAATCGCTCATTTTCATGAATTCAGTAACATTTTCTATCGTTTTCTTTCTTTCAAATTCTCTTCCATTTTCTTAACATATGTATTCAGAGGGGTATTGGAAAAATTTTTAAATCTTGTAATTTGAAGAAGTTCATAAGATGGTTCTTAGTGGTTCAGTGAAAAGATAACGGCATTAGATGCGGTCTTTACAAGGGAGTTTGGACACTAAGACCATTTTTATGACCCAAAATTATCATTCCAATAACTAGGCTACTTTGCTAAATCCTTAATGCCACTTCACGTCAAAACGACTCAAGGTTTATATTTGGTTCAGTCACTTGATTCTAATTTGCATTTACATTTAGTTGTTGATTTTCTTGTAAAAATAATACTGTTATTTTCTCAGGAAGGTCGTGACCCCTGTAGGTATCTCAAACTGAATCTTTCATAATGCTTACATGGTCCTTAAATATTGATCATTTTATTAAAAAAATATTTTTCACGAGTGTACCGAGCCCGACAGGGTGACGAGCTTATTGAGCAGCTATGACTTCTAGATAATCTGCAAGAGCGAACGATCAGTTCTCTGATTTAGGACCATAGGAAGTACCATAAGTTGTGTCAAGTTAAAATATATGAATTAAGTGAATGAATGTGAAGATACGGAAATGACGCATCATGTTAATATGAAGAATAATGCAATTGCGGTGATATGACTACATATTCTGTAGCGCTTACATTTGTTTTTGTAAGATATTTATTGCATGATAATTTTTTGCCTTAGAAAATGTAAAATATATATTTCTTGCAATGATTTTTTACGCAATGCAATTTTTGCATTGATTTATGTGGAAACATTTAGCTTTTAAAGAATATACGTAAAGATTTTCATATTTCACTCATGTTTCTACTTTATGAAAATAACCTTTGTGAACCATTTCCTTTCTACTTCATTCCCTCATATGGTATGTTCATTTCAGACCAGTTGCATGGTCATACTTTGAGAGAAACGGAATCATCAATTTGTTCTGCTAGATGTCAAAGTCCTTAAATTGAACATTTTTTTAATTTTTAATAAACAAATTTTCCAATTCTTTTTTCCCACAACTGTGCAAAATAACTCATTATATTGTGGTTTTTTAGTGATCTTTGAGAGATTTTTCCAGCCCTCGTCTCCCTTTCTAACCACGCAACGTAATGTGTTAATCGATTTAATCAAAATTATTTATTTTGAGTGGGAGATCGGTTTGGCTGACGCAGGTGCTTGTGGCTTTTACGGTCAAGAATGTCTGTGGATTACAATCCCGCTCAATGTTCTTGAGTGTTGTGACTTGGTGCGCAGTACTAACATATCGTGTATCACCCTCGAACTTAAAATCCTATCCTTAATTCCTTTCCCTTCTGTCCAGTGAGCAAGGGATTAGACCAGGTGCGCGGCGCAAGAGTGAACGGACCCCAGCGTCAACGCCATCTGTAGGTGTCGCCTGGCTCCTTTCTTCTATTACATGACCAAGCGCGATTTGCGTAACGTCCCAAAGTATGAATACAATATTCAAGCCACGTCGGCGTGATGGAGACTGATAATGTTCTTGGTGGCTGCACCTGGAATAAAGAGCCGCAGACGGGGATGGGGGACATCTGTAAGAGCAGAAAGTCGTAAAACGTGGAAAGCAGGCTGAGTCGACTTCAGGTCCGCCGTGAATGGAAATCACTAGATAAATATCCTAACCTATGTTACGTTTCCAACCCGTGTCCTTTAGGCTAGGCTGCCTGCGCCCTACCACTAAGCCACTGCTGCTGCTAGCTAACCTTACAATTTAATATATTATTTACGCTATGTATAATATTATAGAACTTTGCACAAATAATGTTGACGTTTCGGAGAGTGAGCGCATTGTTTACGATAGTAACGAGACAGCATTGTTTAGAGAATGCTTTTCTTTTGTGTATATTGATTGATAATATGAAAACGATGTTACGAAAATACTGCAATGAAAGTTTCATGTATGAATTGTTATTAATGAATGGAGAAATACTGTGGAAAAGTTAATGGAAAATCACCTGGTGTGGTGTGATAAATGATTGCATTGGAGGTGTGAGTCCTTGTTGTGGGTGAATGAGCCTGCAATTATCACAGTGCGGTGTTTACACTCCCGCCCTTGAGTCACCTCTTGTTTCTCGCGTAACGATAATTTCATTGATCTCATGACGACCACTGCACGATGAATAACTATGACGAAAGGTATGATATACGATTCGAAGCGTGATTGTGATGGTAATGGTTTTAAGCGAGAAAGAGTTGATGACGTGGTTAAAAACACAAGATGATCTCATATCGTTTAGTTGAAAATTTATATAAATTTATTTATAATGAATATTAAATCAGATTTAATTCATGCTGTTTCTACAGTTAAACTGTCATTTATGTGGTTAACATTTACCTACCTATTCCATTAGTATTCATGCTGAGGCATTCATCTCAGACTAATTGTTTTTCCATATAGTGAAGTTGTGCAATATAACGTGAATCTTTAGTGCGTATTAACTATTAGGCGTTTTGGCAGATTACACAACTTTGATACATGTTCAGAAAGTTTCTGCGTCTATCCTATAGTCCTATACAACGTTTCCTGCAAATAAGTATAATTTTGTGTATCAGGCAGCTATTTTTCCTAAATGAAAATCGCATTTCACGAAAGACGTGATGCAAGATTTGAATAGCAACACGATTTCTGAAGTTTCCGATTGTAGCTCTCAACTAAAACTTCAAACTCGTTCTACTGGTAGAATACTCCATATCACATGGATGCCAAACATGTTCAAAATAGAAGTGAGGATAATCCTAAGAGTGTTAAAGTGGATTATGATGTCATGCCTATCCCTGAACACTTTTGGTTGTTTTTAAATATTAAACGTTTGTAAGACATTTTTAGTTCAAAACGTGAGGAAAAACTGAGTTTCCTTTGAATGTACGACACCTTATGCATTGCGTGATTATAATAGCTGATATGATATGTACGACTTTAATAAAACGTGTACTGGAACGTAGATCTATTTCTGTTTATTTCCAGTAGATATACATGCAGTAAATTGTTTTTGTGGAGAACATACAGTTCCTAAAAATATGCTTTCGTTTTTTGTTTTTTAGCTACATAAAAGTCGAAAACAGGATTGTCGTGTGATTAGTTACAATATTGATTAGCTGTTCAATTTACGTCAGTTCAGAACAAGTCTAGCTCAACCCATTTCTAGGCGGAACTTGAAATGTCCCACTATTCCACATTGAATTTCTTATTTTAAATGGAAAGACCGCAGAGCAGCTTCGTCTGTTCCAAGCGTCCACCTTGTGTCGACCTGTGTAGGAGGGGACTTCATCGGCATCGTCTAGGTGGGTTTCTCGTCTCACGCGTACCGTAAAATTCGCCTTGACGGCGACGAAGAAGGCAAGACCGCGTGGTGGCGTGATCGAATCGCCCACTGTCGGAGCCATAACCGCCCGCGACCTGTCCGATCTCGTTCGCGCGCAGTTCGCTCGTTGCGAACGCGACCGCTGGGTCGGTGGGCGATCCGCGGGGGTGTCTGGGGGCAGCGCAGCGCACTGTGGTCCCAAATATCCAAATCGTGGCCAAGAAAAAAAACAAACTTCCACTTGGTAAGTTTTAACTATTGGATTGGTTGTAGTAGTACTTTCAAGAAACGCCGTTGGATTGAATAATTGATTGATGATTCCAGACGCGTCAACTGATGAGGTGATTAGTCCCGTAAGTGTAGAGCATTTTTGTCTCGGAAGGTGGCGGTGATCTTTACCCCCGCTGGATGGTGAAATCGGGCGCTGACCTATCGTCAGATTGCGGGGTATCTCCCACCAGGGAGGCACCGCCCCAGACGGGACAAGCTCTAAGCCTTCGACCTGCCTCCCGGCAAGCGTGGTAATGTAGTACATGTAAGTAAAGGGTGAGGATAGGACAAGGCGAGAGAGGAAAGATGCACGCGTCCGTGGCCCGTTTGTTAGGGTAATGCTCTTTGGTACTGATCAGAGAAACCACGAGTCAGAACAGCTGGCCGCTAGGCTTTTCCTCCAGACAACGACTGAATTCGACCTAGCTAAGTAGCTAGTGTCGAAAATCCTGCCGTCGTAGGTACTCGAACCTAGGCGTAGGTAGGTACGTCGTAGGTACTCGAACCTCCCGGTCATAGGCACTGCATGCCATCAGTTGATATCCTGTGTCACCTAACGCCCTCAGAACTAAGTATAAGTTCAAACCTGCTCAGAGAATGCAGTCCTAATCTGTGCGTCCCTCGTTGCATTCTTGTAGTGTTGTGATCGTAAGAAAACGTGCATATTTAAAACACGTTATATCCATCGTTTTTGGCAGGTAAAGTGGATTCTTCTCTCAAAGGTATATATAATTAGATGAACTAATAATAATCATTGTTAGCAATATACTGAAAAAACAAACTAGTAATAAAATTAACTAAAATATTATGAATCGTGCCTTATAAAATATATTTGAAAAACTATAAGTCAAACGTCTTGTAAGGTCTTGATTTGAAACCATGTTTAGATTGTTTGTTAGACATTTCTTTTTAATTAATAAGTAAAACTGGCTGCGTAACATTGGGAATGTGCTGCTTTTACCGCTAAACACTTGATGAAGCTTCTAACTAAAATACTACATACTCAGTGTAAAACTATTTGCGATTTAAATAAATATGTGTAGTTAAAACACACTATTTATTCTTTTTCCGACATTTGGTTTTATTAACAACTGCCTCCTGATTCGTAATCAGCGATCCCAAAAAGATATGTACACAAATTTGGTATAGCCCCATACACAATTTCATTTCCCTGAATCGTATCATGTAATGATCATAACTTCAAGTGTTGAGACCGTAGTACGGCAACTGCGGCGGCAGTCTTTGGCTTGGCCGTGCGTGGCTGTCGCGTGGGCAACCGGAGGCTGCAGATCCGGTTGTCCAGAGCGGCAGGGTAGGCGGAAGGCATATGGTTAAAAATGGTTGATTTTAGCTTGATTAATTAGTGATTCCGGACGCGTCAACTGCTAAGAAAGATCGTTATTCCAGTGAGTATAATGCATGTTTTATTTCTCGGGTAGTGGTGGTGATCTTTCCTCCCTCACTGGATGGTGAGATCAATCGCTGGCCTGCCCGTCGGCTAGCCGGGTTTTCCCCAACCAAGTATCTCTTACCAGCCGGACATCACCCCAGCCGTGAAAAGGTCTAAGCTCCCGACTGGTCTCCCGACAAGGGCGATTCTGTAGTACATGTGAGTGCAAGGTAGTGCAGGTAAGAGGTGAGGATAGGTTTAGGAAGAGGAAGGAAAGATCGCTCGCGGTCATTGGCCAGTTTGCTAGGGTACTGCTCTGGCTTTTGCCTGGAGTTGATCGAAGGGATTCTCAGAAAACTCCGCAGAGCAGCCGGCCGCTAAAATTCTCTTCCAGACAACAGCTGCGGAATTCCACCTAGCAGACAAGGTACTGTCGAAAATCCTGCCACCATCGGGACTCGAACCTAGGACCTCCCGGTCAGAAGCATTGCAGTGACATCATTGGATGCCCTAAGACACCTCTTTCGGTAGGTAGATAATAACGATTGCTAAAATATCGAAATGTTACCAAACGCTGAAAAAAATTGTGTTTATTTCATGATCTATTGAACGGCAGCTTAAACGTTTTCAATCTGCGATGAAATGCGAAATCGATTGTAAAATGCCCAATCACTTCCCACATCACTCACACAAAGTGCAAAATAGTCGTGAATCTGCGATATAATAGCTAAATTGCGTTTTATTGTCTCCTTTGTGTTTGCTGCAACTGCAACAGCGACATCGACAAAAAGCACATCGATATTTGAAAACATATAATTCGAGAATGCTCGGGTTTATTAGTTTTTAATTAAGATTTACCTGAGAAAACGAAGTTGAATCCCCTAACGAATTTCGAAATGGAATGTCACATGCGTCTAGCTCAAACTATCATTCCACGTTCCAAATCTCTTAATTTCCGTCGTGCGGAAATTTCGTCAGGTACATTTTCCCATGAATCACTTGAGTATAAATTAAAGCTCTGCCAATGAACAACCCTTTTACATATTTTATATCGATACTACTGCCGTTTGTATAGACGCCTAATGCTATCTCATGATATTTTGTCACCTCAGTGTATGATATGCACACGGTCGAGATACGACTATACGAAGAGATACTCTGGATTTGGTATGTGCTAGAATAAAGTACTCAATCTCACCATAGAAAAATCCAAAATTGCATCTAAAGTATATTTTGATAATATACATATCAATTGGAATAGAAATGAATATCTGCAATGACAACAATTTTTTTAAATCCAATAGAGCAGAAAAAAGGGACTATCTATAATCTCGTAAATATATGTTTATTACACTTAATCAAAAATTTCCTTCTACATGGTTTGTAAATAATTTTCAACATTTTAATCAACAACAATAATTGTTTTACTAAAACTTTCATCCACCAACATTTAGCCAACACCATCTATGTGCTTAAATTTAGAACACTGAGAAATGACTCCACAGTTTATCTCCAATTTTGTTCCAAGTGATGTTATTACAGTGCTCTTTCATTAAATTAAATTCCCTTTAAAACAAATAATATAATTAAATATTAATTTTTTAAAAATATTCTTGAATAACATTAATATAAAAACAATTATAAAAATGCATCACAATCCCAGAACTTTTATTTGGAAAGATAAAGACTGCTTTTCCAGTTATAGAAAACATTATGTTGGCTACAAAATTAATTATGGAAGTCCATCTTACAATAGATCTTTTGAAACAACCGAAAGATGTCTTAAAATAAATTAAGGGAGTTAATTAATTAATTAACGTAGTTGCATTCGTTGCATTTTGTCGCATATAAACATACTAGGCTTCATAATGAAGACCAGACGGACTGGAGCTTTAAAGAGATCCTATATGAAAAAAACACCTGAAAATGAACCTCCTGAATCTAAGAAAATAAACATGTAGGACCAAAAATATTAAACTCACTGTTGTTAGCAGCTTCAATGTCTATAATATTTGAATCAAATAATTGGCTATTGTATACAGATTCATATCGATTCCTCTCAGAGCAATATATTCTTTGCTCGCTATGTATACTCTTTACACACCCATAGAGCGCTGATTATCTAGTAAGTGCCATCATACTATTGTAGATGGCGTTGCGTTTTCTCATTTAGTTCCTGACATGCCCTGAGACTGTAAAGTCTTGTAAATGCTGTAAAGTTATCCTAACAGAGCATTTGTCAACAAAGTTTGTTTGGCTTGATCAGTAGCGAGGTGTATAATATGAGTTGAGAGAAACATAACAGCATCTACTGAGGTATGTTCAAGTATGTTCAATTTACTCATTAAAGAACATTACAATAGTATTTCATACATGCAATCATATCACTTTCTATACTCTTTGTAGGTTATATTGAAGCCTAAACGGTATGGTCAAGGGTGTTTATGTGGAATACTGATATTTACAACTTTGCTTGCTTCATGCATTGATATTTCCATTGTATATTCTAATTATGTTTTAATTTAAATGTTGTTTAAAATTTTGATATATACATGTACATAGTACGTATATTGCCGTTGTTTAACATTAAGTAAGTTGGTTATATTTTATCAGCTGAATCAATCAGGGTCCAATTAAATATCTAATTTTTATCTATCCAGATTTCAAAACAGTCTTTCATTTTGTTTGCAACCGTATTTTAGTAAATTACGCACAGGTTACCATGTTCCTGCAATATCGTTAATTTAGATGTTTTCACTTTTGTTATTTTGAAGTTGAGCGATCAGCATTCAGCCATCTCCACATTTACCGAAATAATTATTGGTACTGCGACAATTTTGGCATTGAAACATATCTAAATAATATCCCTGGTTTCTTAAAACTTCTGAGAAATGCACGTTTTTTAATATAAAAGCCGTATTTGTGATCAAACTGAACAATGTTTAACAATTCTAATTTGGCAGTAGAAAAACATCAATTATAAAATACTTTCAGCCCAATTGCTCTGTTGTTCCATGTACAATACGTGTACAAATCTACATACTACTCATACTCGTATACGTTACTTTTCAACGCATTGCCAGATGACATTAAACTATTGAAGTCGCTACAAAAATTGAAGTTGAAAGTAAAATCTTTCCTGCAACATAACTGTTTCTATACAATTAGCCACTAAACTGATGATCAAAATGAACAATAATATTTATTTTAACAAAACTGTAATATATATTGAATTGATTTTCATTTGTATTGTATATTTAAAAAAACATAATATGCTTGTAACAAATAATGCACTTCAGCTTCCGGATCAATGACCCCCATCTCGATCATGTTTTTGTAACGTTTCCCGGTTCCATTGAGCAAATGCTGAGATGGCCTCTTGTTTAGCTTCTGGACGTTAATGTAGTCTCAAATGCGCACGTTTTGTTGAACTCCCCTTTTGCTTGTAGTAGTAGGAGTAGAGGTAAGGGCGAGTTAGTATTTTGTTAGCAATGCAGAGAAATCAAACCTGCAGTTCGTTTACTGCTGCCAATAAGTTTTCTATAACTCGGGAACGAAAATGTCTAGTATTTCAAATGTTGCTAATCTCCCGCTGTTTTAAACTTTATTTTTTATTTACTGCCTTTAACATTTACTCATTCTTCAACTATTTATAGTTAAAATGCTGGGAATGGATTCTGGAAATCAAGAATGCTTGCGCTGATGATCTTCTCACCCGTAAGTAACATACAGTGTGTTTTTTGTTGTTTTTTGACAAAATAAATTCAAATACAATAATTTGCCAATGTCTATAAACAGTAATATCGTTATTTGTGCTGTGTCAGCTTGCCTATGCGTCGGATACTCAGAGGCCATCCGCCCCACGATTCGGGGCATGCCAGATGACGTTCGGCGCGTCTCGATCTGGGAATTTTTTCGTATACCTCTAGAAAACCCCGACGGGAATTTACAATATTAGGTAGAATTTTAATTTGATAAGTATTATCATTTTCATAGTAATCCACACTTGTGGTATGCAAAAGAACCCTGGCGGTATGCCTGGCAAAAATAAATCCCTCCTCCCAAAATTAAATTTACGTTACGCAAAAATTCCCAAAATTTGATTCCGTACATTTGTATGCATTCATTGGGCGAAGTATTGGATGACCTTTAGTTCTGGATGTTCAATTTATTTGTGAAATTATCATTGTTTATCTCTATAATGTGCTGCAAATAGAACAGTTAGAATATTAATGTTGATTTGATTGACGAATATGATGCAAATATTTATGATAATTGCAGACATGCACTGCAGGCGCTTCGTTTGAATTTGTTTGAACCTTGTACGTGTTGTCTGAAATGAAGGCAGAAATTGCAATATTATAATATTTTGTAACCAATAATGTGATAATGTATGTGCTGTTTTGGCAACGCCAGTTAGATTTTATATTTATAGCCCTGAATTTTATGTGTATAAGTCAAAAATAGCTAATTTTCATGAGAGGGTCTTAAAGTTTTGTTTTCTGTCATATGGTGTTGGAGTCAAACACATGTGGCAAATATTTGAATAGCACGGTTTTGTATTCCATGGGTAACATGTGTTCTGTCAAACTTACAGGAAAAACTTCAGTGATTTTTACCTTTTTTCTTACCCTCCGATGTAAATGTATTGGCAACTTACTGTGCTTGTCTAATTAAGACGTATCTAGTTGTCGTTCTTTGCCAGTTACTTTCTCATCTATTTTTGCAGCTGCCATTGTCATTTACGCTTTGAATATTATAATCGATAAAAATGACTGTGCATTTTCAAACTATCAGAAATTGAATCATACGGGACCACCACTACACCACACTGGAGTGATTCATAGCGTTTAAATCACGCGTGATTCATTTGTCACAGCGGGTGGGGCTGAACGACTGACACGACCGTTTAAAACCTGGTGGTGCAACTCGGCTAGTTTCGCGGCCTAAATACGTTCATATGCAAAACTGATCTAAACGATTAAGAAGACAAGAATTAAAAAAGAAAAACTGAAAGTAGAAGAAGAAAAACCACTATAATTTTTATTGAATTATTGTTTGTACTAGAAACACCTTTCTTTATTGAATAGTGAATCATAAACATCCCCAAGGTCCCTTTAATATCTTCATGTGCATTTCTCAAAGAACATTGACATCTCAACGTACAGCAATTTCCCCAAGCAAACGAGTAATATTACCATCGTAATTTATGATAATCGTTTGTTTACATATGCTAATATTTTAAATTACCTGGCGGGTCCGCCCAATGTCTTTTACTGTTCATGAGCGGTTCCTTTGTGAGTAAATTAAATAGCTGTTGGGGAACATTAAAGAACTCAACATGAGCTGGAAACACACACCGTGACTTCCATTTTCATTCTTTTCATGATCTCTCTGAAATGATCCTTACTCAGAGACTAATAAATCTGTAATAAATGGGACATTCGCGTTACGCAGAATCTACATTACTAAATTTTAATGTGCACACTTATTGAATTGAAACCGAACACCTTCGGCCGTGTGAGTGTGGTCTTTTTTTTAAGGTCGCATCAACTTGTAGGTCATTAGCGACCACTGTTGCATTTAACGGTATGGTAACTGTGAAGATGACATGATATGATGATAGGGAGTGAAAGGACGAACACAAATATAACCATGCCCGAGGCGGGACTCGAACCCGCGATCCTTCGGTCCAAGATCGCTATTGTACTACTGCCTTTGGCGATCTCGGCCGTCCGGACAGGTGAGAGTTGTCTTCGATTTCGTAGGAACCCGCAGAAAATCCAAGAACAACGAGTTTCGATTTTGACTTACAAATGTGAATACTTAAATTAATTATTATGCCTAGGGCCATACTGCGCATACCGACGGAATTTTCATTCTCAGTGCGTTGCTGCTTTCGACGCAGCTCTTGTCATGCGACAGTAAGGCCGGCAGAGCTCACGCTGGGACTCGATCAAATAATTCATTGTTCCTTTGGTAGAATGCTGCACGCCAGAGATCTGCTGTTCCGTGTGCCTTCCTGTATTATCACCCGTTATGTTATTGAGTTACAACCGATGACATTTCACTAGTGGGGTATTGAGAAATATAAGTTTTGTTTCGTCCGGGGTCCTGTAGCCCCGCTGCGAACATTGGTGTGTAACACGATGTGGAAACAGTTCAAAGTTAGTATTGATATTAAATCACGATTCAGAATATCAATTGTTATCATAACTTTATCAATTTCAAAGTTAAGTTTTAACTAACGGAAAAAACTATTTTTAATGTATTGTGTGAAATAGGTGAAGTGAATACGAATTTATTGATTGTTGGCTTCTTTTGGACCCAGAATTGAATATGAAGAAGTCTTGGGTAGACAAATAGTAATACGAAGATGATATCTAGGAAATTGCAGGAGAGACGGTATGCACACGTACTGCAATTTAAAAAACAAATTCCGAAGGTACGATAAAGAGACCGAGAAAAATATCGAAAACTCAAGCTTTGCTCCAGAGTAAGATAAACTATAGTTATAAAATAAATAGGCCTCACATTTTTGGTTAAACAAACGTCTAGGTTATTGAGGAAAATGTGGGTCAATATAGACCAAAATAGGCTACGATATTTTTAAACTAAATTAATTTGAAAATAATACTTATATCAATTTTGTTATCCCAAAAAATTTCCCCCCTTTTTTTCCTTAAAATTAAAAAAAGATTCTGTAAGTCATGGGTTCAGAATTACTTTATTTTGTTTGGTCCTCTCTAAGATTCTATGATCTTATAGTTATTTCCCTTTAATATACGTAAAATAACTCTTATATTTAGATGAAAGCACATACCAGATTTTAATTTAATTGCTATTCTTAGTAAGTTTCTCATTCAGTAGTGCCCAACGAATATTACAATTGCTCGTTAATGGTAAGTAGCAGTTTCTATAAATTGATCAAATCTAATATCAATCCTGTGTGACTTACGACTAAATGAGGAAATCATATGATGTACTCTTTGTTCATATATGCAAAATTAAACTGTATGTTCCACCAACTATGGACCATCCCCATAACTACTAAACAGTTCACAACATCGAAATGCAGTTTTCAGTAAACAATGCAGAATCTTGGAGCAAATAGGATCCGTAGATAAATTGTTTGAAATATTTTTAGTTTTCGAGAAATTAAATCGCGTTTCATTTTTAAATGAAATTGTATATTTTTGTCTTCAGCAACGGATAGAACATAAAAAATAGAAATTAAATAATGTGCCATATGTTGGTATTTTGATAGAAATTTGAGTATAACAATAGACACTTTTTGACGTGTGATTTTAGATCAGACAATATTTTCTGTTGCAACCCTTGCAGTTGTTGCCTCTGGCGGAGGTGGCCTTCCCGACGCCAAAGCTGTTGAGAGCGGCGGCGTCGCGGAACGAGGGAACCTTCTTCAAAGGCGACAGTTGCAAGGGGCTACTGAAGGAAATTTTGTAAGTTTTGTTTAAAATCACATGTCAGAAAGTGTTATTTTATAATGAAACTACTGTTAAGACTTTAATAAATGATACATCATTATATTCCTATTTTTACGATATATCCATTTCAAGTGAGAAAAATGAAGTTCTATTGAAAAAAAAAACAATAATTAAATTTTTGGAAAACTAAAAATCTTACGAACAATATCTGTACAGCATATTACTTGCCTTAGGATTCCGCATTGTTGAGTGAAAACTTCATTTGCATGTAGTGGAACATTTAGAAGATATGAGGGTGGCTCACAGTTGGCGGGATCCTTGGTATTCTATAAAAAAAACATTGGAGAATTGTGATTGCGTGTTTTCTAAGTAACCACCTTTCTATAAAGTCATATGCTTATATACGGAATTAGAAATAAAATCAACTCAATTGTTTTTACAATTTTTGTCTGTCTATCCCCGGGGTATTGGCTACATTGGCTAAACCGATTTCATTGAGTTTTTCACTAAAAAGCGCTGTGTTTTGTCGGACATAACTTAAGGTAATTATTTATTAAATTATTTTCTTTTATTTACAAATAAATCTTCGATTACTTTTTTCTTACTAATTTAGAATTGTATTTCGACTTTTTTTTTACCGGGGCCACCAACAGTTCCGCTAACGCCCACCACGCGAATGAGAAAGCGCTCACAGGCCCGGTCAAGACCAGCCTCGCACGAAGTGTTACCGTTCTCGCAATATTCGGGGGGGGGGGGACGAGGCGAAACACAAGACTTTGGCACCCTTCACACGAAACTATTTCTTTAAAGAAGTATTACATTAATTCGGAGGACAAGCTGTGTGTAGAATACAGTTTAACAGTAAGAGTTCGCCGTGAAAGTTCTTTAGATAATAGGGTATGTTTGGTTCTCCATGCCTGTTACGAAAAATATTCCTATCTTTGTGCCTGTTACAAGGCTATTCCCACTGTAAAATGTAATTAATAATGAAGTAGTACACGATACACTGGTTCGCATTCCTTCGAGGCAGGTGCTCAAAATTCACTCAGCCATTGTAGAATGTTTCCTTTGTTCGCGGCCGTGGCAAAAGGACAATACGTGCAAAGAGAAGGAAGCAAGTTGTGAAGGCAGGCATACCCAACGTGAGTATTCACCAATGTTTTGGAAGCACGGTTTTGTTTTGCCTGTTACTTTCCTTGAATAGAAATGAGCCCCTCCTCAATGTGTTGACATATCCTGTCTAATCAGAACAATGGTGACGCTACTACGAATTCATTTCCTGCACTCCTTCACAAAATAGAGAAAGAAAATTTGTTTATTGTTAGTATACAATTGGAACTCATTAAGACCAAAACCCGTGTTTCAAAATAAATTAAATTGAAATTAATTCTGTTGAATTTGTCTACACAGCATCTTTTACTAGATAAGAGTTAAACAATTTTCTTTTGCGCACGTTTTAACACATAATATTAATTTAAAAACACAGTCAGGCCCAAAATTGTTTTTTACTGTAAATTTTCACCATATTTAACCATTCACTGGACACCAAAATATTTGCTGGCAACTCTGATCTGGGGTTAGTAGAACGCGAGGCCTTCCGCGATAACAAGACGAGGGACAAACAACCATGCCCAAAGTGGGAGTCGAACCCGTGTCCCTTCAGACCGAAATGCTGGGTCGATACACGCTCTTAGCCACCTTGGCCATCCAGGTCGGCAATTGTGTACATAATTGCTAAATAATAGTAAAATCAATCGCAGCACCATTTTCTCCAATCATGTAAGTTGCATTCAAAGTTCTTATGTTGCGATGATTTGTCAAATATTATTTTTGAAGTATTAATAAAAATTAATTATTTTGGGAATGTATTTAAACTGTGCAAAAACTGTAGTTCATCATTCTTGTCTATACTGCAGTATAGCTCTGAAGAAGGCCACTAAGATGGCCGAAACGTCAGCACAATTGACCGAGACGCGGCTCATCCCAGATAGCCAAGAATGCAAGGGAGTTACAATTAGTGTTGCGATTTAGTCGTCAAAACCGCCCATTTCAACTCTTCTCGCACCTAGTGAAATAAAAGATTAAGAAAACATGCACGGATTATATAGAGGCTTCGTTTCTGTTTCGATCGATTTCATAGCTTTCTTTATTCAACTTATGTGGAACGTTGTATACAAATGTGGTATGTTTTCAATGTAGTTGTCCTTTTTTTGACGAACATTTCTTTATCATCATGCGGCGAAACGCTATCTGCAAGATTAGGAGGTTGACTTATTGCCACGATCGCAACATATTGCTTGGAAGTGGTTCCACTCGATTGGTGTTAGTTATATACGTATAGCAAAATATTACGATTGGTGCAGAGTCTCTGATCGGTAGGTCCTAGGTCCCAAGTATCCATGGTGGCGGATTTTCGACATTATCAATGAAACTCGCCTGAATTCAGGCGCTGTCTGACCGACTGCTCTGATAGGTAATTTTCCGTGATTTCTCCGATTAACACCAGACCAAAGAAGTACCGTAACAAAAAGGCCGCGTTCGATTTTTCTTTCCTCTTCTTTGTCCTATCCTCCTTCCCTACTTACATGCTCTACTCTTCCATGTATGTCGGGAGCTTAGAGCTTGTCCTGGCTGACGCGGTGCCCACCAGGTGGAAGAGACCTAGATAGGGGAAACCCCGCAACCGAGCGTAGGTCGGCACCGGATCGTACTATCCTACGGGGGATGGGAACCACCATGTCTCTTATAAAATCATGCACTAGTCACGAGACTAATGGTCATAGCTGCTGACGCGTCCGGAAACGCGAAACAATCATTCTACCAACCACTTCCGATTGCTCCACGACAATTAGCGGAGGTTTGGATTTGGAAAGGTTGATCACTTGTTAGGTTTTGTCGGAGTATTTCTGGTTCCACATTTTGTCCTTCGGGTTGATTTGCGGAGAGAGTTGTCATTGAAAAACACGAATGTTAACAGAACGATTGTTCAATCACCTCACCTTCCCCGTTGACAATAGCTAAGACCTGAGCAATGCACACTGATCGTTGCCAGAGCCTGATGAGCTTGCAGAATTAGTATTCAAAACTCTTATTGTTCAATACATACATTGTAACGATGTAGAATAAACACCGACACATTTCCAATGTCAGACACTGGACGAACAGTTTCACGTCTGGCAAACCGTCCGGGTGTTGGTGTAGTGTGTCTGTTTCGGTGCGTAATTTCGAGGGTTGGAGCATAAGTCATGGTAACTATTTTTTGGCGATATACAAGCATGGGTGGAAAATGTGAAATATACATATGATAGCGCAAGGTATAAACTAAATTCAGGGACATTGAACTACTCACCAAATTGTAGATTTCCGGTTAATGAAGGAATTTGAAATGTCAGTACTGGTTTCATGGTCCAAAGTACTTTAGCGTATCAGAGTTCACAACATCCCAAAAACATTGAACATCCGTTCTAAAGGACCGATTCTGCAGATGCACGATTACCGCACGCGCCACATCGGCCCACCACTCACAGGTCGTCACGCGCTTTGCTGATCGCTGGTAGCCCTGAGATCTCGCAGAATCTCTCCTACCCATCTCGCGACTGACCTGCTTGGGAGGGCATTATTCCCAAGAGCTTCCACCAATTGCCTGTGACATTTTGGTGAATTTCTCCCGTGGAGAACGTCTATCGTCGTGTATGAGCGCTGTTTAAAAGGGTTACATTCATCTCACACGGTGGCAGGCAACGGATTTCAAATTGCTCTCTGTGCTAATAGAGACATTCACTATGTTGTGAACACATATTAGTACAGCATTTCTTTCACGTGATAAATGAAATTGTTCGATCCGATAACATTACTTTTATCTTCAGAAAAAAATAGTTGTCATGACTTCTGCACCAATCCTGCAAGAGGCTTCTATGCGACGCATCCGTTAAGAAATTACAATTTTACCTTCGCAACATATTGCCTTCGGGTGTATGCGCAAAATTTAATATTTCCACCTGTTTCTCTGCCTGCTCTCCATTCTCAATTTTTTCTTCTTCCTTCAAACCAATTTTTTCACCAATCCTCCGAACTTGTTGTATTCTGCTTTATCTCCGAGAGTATCTTCCACTTCCACCCCAATACAGGTTTATTTCTTTACACACCTAGATTATAAAATATTTGTCTCCAGCTACTAATGATGATGATAAGTGCCATACTCACTCCTCGAGCGTAGCCGGGAAAGCTTACTATTTTATGTCACGTTTTTCTCAGCAAAAGATCTCGAAGCTGCATGATCTGGGCTGCCCGGGTGACGCCGCGTCGAAGGCTGTGTTGCCGACGTTTAGACCATCCTGTAGTGGTCTTCCTCAGAGCTGGAATTCCAAGGGGAGTAAGACCACGACAGGATGGTCTAAACGTCGGCAACACAGCCTTCGACGCGGCGTCACCCAGACAGCCAAGATCACCCACATGAGTCTGGCCGCGGAAGCCTATGACTTCAGATCTCGAAGATGGTTCACCCTTTTAATGGTTTCTGAAACATAAGTAGCTCAACTTGCGATCTTAACGTTCTACGTCGACGGTCGGCTATCAGTGTGCGGGAATAATCATTGATATAGATAAATTGATAAACAGATAAATAAAGCGATTTAAGTAAACATATTTTTCGCAATGTATGAAACGCGGCCGCCTTCCGTGTATTAATCTCGACAGTTAGCCGTGTTCCTGTCAGATTGTATTTTCGTGTTGAGTCGTCAGATTTTAGAGATAATAAACCACCCAGAAGTCTCTAAAATGATTACGTAAAGAGAACATGAAAATATCAAGAAACAAAATATTATGTAATGTTTATTCAGGGCTCGTGCTTTTTCGGGCAAGACGACCCTAACAACTGCTGAAATTGGCAAATAATTATGAACAAAAACAAAATCCGTAAAATTAAGCATTCTTGAAATATAGATCTCACGAAAAAACAGGCAGAAGGGTTATCTAAGTCCCACATGTTTTCGTACAATAATTTCAAAAAGAGTGCTCAGATCAAAAAATAATTAATAAAAAATCTGTGAATGAATATAAGAGTCCATACTGAAATACCGATCGCAAAGGTTATAAACAATTAACTCAGAAATGGCCGGAACAACATCAAATGCTTGGGAAGATTATTTCGATTTTTATTCGGTTCACTGACCGCAGCGAAGCGGGCGGGTTGTGCTAGTCCCGGACGAATCGTAAGTCTTTTGCTCGCCTTCGCGGTCATTTAGACCCAGTGGGCGGCGGCGTCTACGGCCACATGCAGCTCAGCCTGCACTTCCCTGTGGCACGCGAAGGCTTCGAGATCGATATCCCGAACTGCGCCGTTCAGAACGAACGCAATGGTCTGCTATTAATAGCCGTGGAGTTTAGAGATTGAATGCTGTGTGGTTACTGTCACGGAATGAGGGAAAATTTTGTTTCTTAATAAAGTTTATTCTAATATAGGAACCTTTATGTAGATCGTAACAAATTAATGCATACTACCCTAAAAAATTGTAAATATGTAATGAGCACCACTAATCGTGTTAAACGTCAATACTAAAATTATATTTTTGTTCATATTGCGTGCATTCATACTAGTGACAGCAACGTCTCTGGGTTAGAAGTATTACAGTTGGGGTTTCCCTGTGCCATTGTGGCGAGAAAAGCAAACTCAAGCCACCAGCGATTACTTAATTTATAAAAGCATCATTCATAATACCCCGTAACACAAATAAGATTTATGTAATTGGTAGTCAACACTTCCTCTTTTTTTGACTCTTTTTCATCACGAATATGGTACACTAGATGAAAATGGAAAAGAGTTACTTTCTTTTACAAAAATAGTATATCGTATTCCTTAAAACATTGAACTCGTACAAATCATTCAAATCTGGGCGAAATGTTTGCTTGATATTATAATAATCATTAATTAAACACGTAAAATATTTGTATATTTACTGCATGCCAAGGGCGGCCAGTACGGTATCCTGTTGGTGGTGCCAGATAGTGATGCAACATCGATAAAAAAAGTCATGTTACCAGTTATCGATGTTCAAAATTAAAGCATCGATCAAAAGCCATCTATATTTTTTAAACATCGGAAACTAGAATACTATTAGTGGGCAGCATTTAATTTTACAACGACCGTGTTTATTAATTTATAATAAGGATTAAACTAAAAAAACTTAAGAAAATTAGAACAAATAAGCCTGAGAAAATGAGAACAAGTAAGAACTGGAATCCCTAGAGCTAACGGAGAAGGCTGCCCACGGCGTACGCCATATGCGAAATACAAGGAAAGACGTACGAAGCACAGAAGCATCGGGGTCATCCTGAGCAAGAGACAGTCTGGGTGAATAAAGATAGTGCCATTAGTGCACTCTATGGGACAGAATATAAACTCCGGCGCCAGTTCAATTTTGGCTCCGTCTCATTCATAAGAGACGCATACGAACCATCACAGCGTTCTTTATACGTCGTTAAACGGGCAGAGACGTAGCCAATTCGTAGGTGGCTCAGCGGTTTAGAATGAGGCCGGCACAAAGCAATCCGTTCTTGGCGATTGTAGATACGTATTAATAGAGCATCGACGGACTAAATGCTAAAAGGAAAATATTTTCAAGAAACGATGTTTTATACATATGTTTGTGGTGAACAGTTTCTTTTCCTTCCTTGTTGGTGGTGGTACCATGGCATTCTGGAACCACCCTATAACCCGACACTGGCTTGAATAGGAATTAGAAGTATCTGCAAATCATTCAAATCCATGTAAAGTGTTTGCTAGATAAGGTTTAATTAAACACATAAAATACTTGTATATTTATTCCATACTCTGATTATTTTCAGCAGATGCCCACCGTTGCGCATTAACGGTCTAGAAACACTACACCGTGGGAGAGAAATCACATAGAAAGCCGCCTCGCAACGTGTGGTGGGTTACATAACCGCGGGTAGGTAGGTGCCGCGAATGTTTGGACGTCATAGCCTACGCTTCCGTGGCGCTTGCCCAAGGGAGATGCCGGCTCCGATACACAGGTGCGTTGGCGGCGCGCCAGTTGCAGCCGCGCGCGGGCTGTGCGTGGGCCCTCGTCAACCTCATCCGCAGGAAAGCGCGAAGGAGGTGGCAGTGGTGGGCGGTATTGACCGTGGCCTGACCGAAGGCTTAACTGGCCTCAAGAGCACAATGGTTCGCACGTTCGAGTGGGAGACAAATGTGCGTGACCGCGCGCAGTCGCAAGCGGGGGTGTTAGCGTAGGTGTGTGGCGACCTCAGAATGACGAGGTTGTATGATGCCTCCGACTCGGAGATCCTGGATTCGAGTCGCGACGGTAGCAGGATTTTCGACACTAGCTAGACAGCTTGGTCGAATTAAACCACTGTCCGGAGGAGTGAAAATATTTTTGGAGAAAATTCTTGGAAATATGCGATTGATTGATGACGTGATTACGGGGTGTAAACTGTTAAGGATGTTCGTCCCGAAAGTGTAGTGCATCTTTATCGCGGGGGAGGGGTGTTGGTGATCTTCCCCAACGGGCTGGCGAGATCAGGCGCCGGTCACCCTGCGAAGATTTTCCCGACCGTGTGTCTCCCTCTATTTGATTATAAATTTTATAAATGCGGTTAATATAGTAACTCAAAAGACGCACCATTGATCACTGTTGCTCACTACGGAGAAATAAGAATGAAACATATTGCGGTCCACTTACTTCATATTTAGAATATGGAGTTATTGACTTCTCTCAGTTAAAAAAAAACAAGTAAAGAAAAATAACACATTTCGTCGCATTTCTAAATTCAATTAAGTGTTTTAAAGATCAGTTAAGAAATATTGTTGTACGAACGTTTCTCAACTTCAACACGAAACTCATCCATCTTCATTATTTATTTTGGTCTCGCATCAAAATCTTAAAAACGTCTATTATCTGAAAGTCTATTCAAAACATTATGAAATAAGGTTCGCTGAAAGCAAGGGAAAATTATAGTTTTATGTCAGTGTAACTAATAAAAAATTGTATGAATACTAAAGAAAAATATATGCAGACCGGTGAAAAACCCTAATAGGTAATTTACTTGGCTCATTGTCACAAATTAACAAAAAGCAAATTAAATAAACGACATTATAATGATACACCATTAATTTTAAATATTTTATGTAGTAGAACTTGATATTTTACAAGTATTAAATACTGATTCGATGGCCAAGTAGTTCAAAAACAATTCAACAACAGCAATTTAAGAATATGCTTTCAAAAAATTCGAATACAAACAGCAAATTTTAATTACCTTAATTCGATATGTCAAATCAGAATGTTGAATCATTGAATCTATTGAATTATAATATTACATTTTCAACTTCCTTCTTTCGTTGCAGTCGATAAAAACATCTTTTCCGGTATATTATGATTATTCCAACGTCTATAAATGTTTTGAACGTCAAGAATTATACGATGCTTTTCGGATACATTTATTTGCAAGAAATCACAAATCCAGTAGACGATAAGCGGCGGCCGCGGAGGCGGCGGCGACGGTGGCGGCGGCGACGGTGGCGGCGGCGACGGTGGCGGCGGCGGCGGCGTGGGCGACACTGAACGCTCAAGATGCGCTGGGCTGGTAGCCAACACCGCCGCTACCAGTCTCTCGCGCTGCCGCCACCGCAGTCGCCCCCGCTGACACCTCGCCAAGCTCCCCTCCCCTCCCCCCCTCACGTCACTGAAACCGTCACCTACAACCCGGGGTCTGCGGTACTGTTCTTCGATACGGTATTTGGTGTGATTCCATAGGAACAGAGGGAAGAATCAAAGTTATATCTGTAGCTGGCTGCAGCGTCATAGTTTTATAGAATGAGTGGTTTTCTTACACCCTCGAAATTTCAAAACAATCAGTTCAATATAAATCAATGTGAAATAAGGAGATGGGATCGACTTTTGACTGTGTCCTTTCTTGCTTTTTTCTCCCTGAAAAAAGGGCTTTAAAGCACACATTGGCCATCAAACAAATTTGGCCCTTCTTGCAACAAACCACAAATATTATTGATACTAAGGCTTTTTGCATGACGTAGCGTACAGCAAACGACAGCAATATTTTCGAACACTCAGTCCCACGTTTGAGCATCTGACAATGCGCAACCCGAGCTGTGTTTGGGCAGGTTGAGATTGCTACCGAATGCTGTGGGCTACGCTGTGGCCGAAGTTCGTATGTTTCCTAGGACAAAGGTGTACATTTACTAAATTCGCTTAAATGGTTGATCTCGGTCAATGTTAGCGTCTTCTTTTTTTCAATAATTACTCGAAATTGTCACAGCTCTTTCAAACAATGAACACAATACAATGTCTTCAATACACACAAATGGAATTCAGTATCCAGCATTTTTTTAAATTTAAGCTCGCCAATTGAGACCTGAAAAGTACTGATGAACACTCTTACCACTCAATAACACTAGTCACAACGTCTAGTAACTTTCCACTAGGTGTACATTTTATTGATTACTGTGCCTCCGGAAACCACAACCGACCTTCAGTGAAATCAAAACCATCCCTAACAACAACCTTAAAATTCTTTTCTCTTCCAGCAACAGAAGTAGTTTACATGAACACGAGAAAACAAATACAAAACTATTAATACACTATTAGGTACATAATCTATGTATTAAAGGCACGAAGGGTTGTCGTGTAAAAAAAATTTGAGCTTACACTATCCAAGGACAAAGTTTAATAAAATAAAGTGAAGCAATTTTTTCGGAAATTTTGAAAATGTTTTTGAGGCTTCATGTAAAGTACCCTCAAAAACCAAAATATCCCTTTGAAATTCCCGAAGTCTTGTGTTTGTTCAGATCGATCACCAAATATCTATTTTTGAGAAAATTGTGTGAGAAGTTCAGACGTTAGCTTTGACTGTAAACAGACACAGACGATTTACCGTCAGTCATTTCTTCGTTATCAAGGACGTACAAATCATTGATTCTGGCTTTACTACAAGTTACAGAAAGTGATTTACTTTATATTGGAACATGATTTATCCACTTTCCCGTTATCAGGGCCCGATTGTAGATTTTCCGACGAAAATTCGCCATTTTATGGCGCACGATTATATATTTATTACTTATGATGAACGAAAAAGTAAAAACTAATAGATATTACTAGTATTACTAGTTTGATAAATAAATAGAGATATTGTCAGGTATCAATATTTTAATTCAACTAATGATCATATCGATCGCGTAGCGATCATCAGCAGAGCTTGCAGCTTCTGGGCCGAAAACAAAGTTCTGCGAATTTTTGAGCGTGTGTCTTGTTCAAGACAAGCTGCAAGCTCTGAGGATGATCGCTACGCGATCGAAATGATCATTAGTTGAATTAAAATATTGATACCTGACAATATCTCTATTTATTTATCAAAATAAAAAAAAGGTATCTACTTCACCAACAATCCAATTAATAAAGTATTACTAGTGATTGTAACATCATATTTTGTTATATTCGTTTCTTAAATACGAATGTAATGATTAAGATATCACTCTTCGCACACATCCTGCTTCGCTCCCGATCGCACTAGGCTTCTTTTTCCCGGTGTGTCGCCGCCTCCGCTCTGCTACCGCCCCCGCCGCCCCCGCTGTCCCCGCCGCCTCGGGCAATTTCGCGGTAGAGCAGCCCTGAGGACGCGCGCGGGGCCCCGTGAATGCGGCAGCGCCCCGAAAAAGAAGCCGGTCGCGCGCCGCCGCAGGGTCGCCACGAGACCTTAGAGACCCTCCCCCCTGCGCCCCGTGCACACCCTGCCCCCCCGCCTTGCCCGGCCACGGCGCCCGCCAGCGCCACACACTGGGGGGAACAGTGTGCGAAGGGCGCGTGCGGGACAAACGTTCGGGAAACAATTGAAGGGCTTCTTACAAGAACCAAACTAGTCAAAATTCGTGATTTTTCAGGAGGCACCAAAAACGTTAGTGCGTAGGCGTGCATAGTAATGAATTTATTATTTTCTCCGGCCTTAGATCTTTCAATATGTTTGGCACTTGGCGAAAGAAGATAGCGCCTGGGAGTAACTTGGAGAAATAACTCAAAATATGGAATTTTTGACTTGTTTCAATCTTGTAACAAATTCTTCAATTATTTCAGAAATAATGAAGCAACTAGAAATTGAAAATGTATATTTTATGGAAGAAGTCTTCCGAGTTGCAAATGTCGGTGGAATAAAATTTTGTCCGTAAGAAGAGAGAATACATTGTTTGATTGTTATAACTTTTTGTCTAATGAAATTTTGAGTTTCTTGAAATTAATGTCATTTTTCTACTTCATGTAAAATGTGTTTCAACATTAAAGATGATATTTTAGAATGTTCTTATATTAATTTGGCTAACAGCCACTCCTCTACATTACAAACTATTCTTAACTAAATACTCTTTGATGGCTGATTTAAGAAGAATCTCAAGTAACAAGATAAAGAGCTCTAAAATTAATGATGAGAATGCATTCTAAAAAGTTTCTCTTATCTGATCCTTAAAGTTGCGGCTGTTCGAAATTTAAATTTTACGTATTGGAGAAATAAAACATTATGCAACTAATTAAAAAGACCATTGAACAAAACATTTTTAAACATATTAAAACTAAAGATATACTGCCATATCATCGGTACAGAAAAATAGTGACACATTCAAAAAATATTATTTTTGATTTGAGCAAATAAGTTTCAAAAATAGTACAATGTCACTGTTAAAAAAACATTAAGATCTCAAGAATATGTAAATTTTAACATTTAGTATTTGACCGCGCTATAAACTTCCTCGCGCAGATTAAAACCGTTTTCCTGAAAAATTACAAATTTTAAAAGATGTGACTATTTTCTTACGCTCTACCACTATAAATGAATTATAATCTTCTATCTTATTTCAGTAGAATAGATGAGTTTTGCGGCTCTCATCCACAACTTATCTTCATAAATGAGGTCTCTAAGGAAAGAATTTCACGGAGACGTGATGAATTGACTTCAAAAATATGAAGGATTTGTTGAATAAAACGCATTCATGCCAAATGCAACTCGCAAAAATGGAGCAGTTTTAATGAAATCTATATAGCTAAATAACTCCAAAACAAAGCGTTGTAGGGCCTTAAAACCCGTAATTTTGTGTTCTAAAAGAAACGTTCCTTACACCATAATCCGTAGGATGAAATATTCCTGTATTTTCAATTACACTTTTGCTGGTTCGGTGCTTTATAATACTACCCACCTGTTTAGAGACTTGCAGATCCTGAAACTCTGTGTGAAATTAAACTAAATACTTCTATTTGATTGAATTACATAGGTGTATTTCTCTTTTCGGTAATGAAGTTTAATAAGAATAAATTGTATTGACAAGTGCATTGTAACGTTCAGTTAGTACAATTACAAGGAGACACAAGAACACGTGTCGGAGGATAAGAGGGTCTGTAAGAAAATATATTATGATATTATATATATTGTGACGTACCTGGAAACGTACTTTCACGACAAATAAATCATATAAGGGACGGGTACATTTTCGAAAGTCTCCAGGGGAAATTGACGCTGCTTGGAAGAATATTCAAAGAAATTATCTTATTGACAATTTGGAGTTTAATAATTAAGCTACACTATATGACATTTAAGTTTTGTACTAATTCGGCAGTGCCGAAAGCCTTTTTAAATAGTTTGTGCACGGTAACGTACTTGAAGATTCCTGATGCTCCACCGGCTGACCGTATTAAACCCTTTTCTACACACAATATATTCGGATCTGCCAATTATAAACATACAGATCCGCAATTTCAGTCTAGATAACAAGTCACTGTTTCTATATAAAAAATTCCACACTCACATATAATTACACATAATTCCCTTCCTAATACATAACCATGCATTCAAATGACACCAATATACACTCAGTAATACTCTTTAAAATTAACATCAAAATTCAAAGTTGTTGCATTCACTGTACCCTTTACATTGAATTTGCATATCTTAATTAACTCCTCTATGTTGTGACAATAAGCACACTCAATTTAGTTTAATATCGTCTTCGAAACTCCGTCACCATAAATACATCTGTCACATGCCCTTTAAACATTAAATATATCTAACTGCCTTCAAATCATTTCCAATTACTAAAAATATACCTCTACTTATACATTATATATTATCCTCAATCCATTATGCACTCAATGAAACTCCAATGTTTTGTCAAATTCCCTGGAGCCAATTTCTTAATACACGAGTCATATGTTCGGGGCGCAGTGTACTACTCTGGGAACGTACTTCATACCGACAAATAAAATCATAAAGGACGTTGTAACTTTCTGAATGCTCACAGGGGAAATGACGCTGCATTGGAAGAAATTCAAAGAAATTCATCTTATGCAAATTGGAGGTTTAAATAATTAAACACTATATACATTAGTTTTTACAATTCGCAGTGCGCAAGCCTTTTAAATAGTTCGTGCACGAGTAACGTACTTGGGAAGCTTCCGATGTCACACGGCTGACTGGAGGCGAGCGTGGCCGCCGTGGCAACGGCCGGGCGCGCTGGCAAACTCTCGTCGTCGAAGTTGTCGGAAGCGATTTCGGCGGTTGTTTCGCTGTACTGGCCCCAGCACTCAAGCGGCGTCCGTCGGCCCACGCCCAAAATTACAGGCCGTTCCCTCATTCCCCATGCGATTGTTCGCACCCGGTCGGCCGCGCTGCTTACCTCCAAAGTCGGACATGGAATGGCTGTCTATGATCACTTAACATCCACTTAAGGTCTTTCACGAAATCACGTCTTGGGTCGCACTACTTTTCTTCTTCTCATCTTGATACTCTTTTTGCACAGTCTAATCTCCCACTCTAATAGCTATAATCATTCCACACTGTTGTTATTTCACACACATTTTGTTCGGGCATCACAGGCCCATTCCGCCACTGACGCCGCGGCTTTCCGTCTATAAGTTCTTCACCGGCACTACGGCCTCGGTGTTCGTACTACACCCGGCGCTCGTGGCTCCTTGTTCTACTGACCAACCGTCCACGCGGTCGGACCTGCTCCCCGTTTGACCGTTGGTGTCAGCGGCGGCGGGCGTCATACGGTATCGACATCAGCGTTCTCTTTCTTATTAATTAATATTAGTATTGCTAATTATTATAGTAAACGTCTTCCGTTTCATCACGCCCCTCCCCCCTTTTTTTCGGATTTTTCTGCCAAAAGAAATGCATCCCATCACTAATATAACCAAGTCACGACTTATAAATATCTTACTCTAGTGATCATTGTGACAATTACAAGTAAATATTTACCAAAATCGATTTGTACATGATTAACTTATACTAATACATATGTTATCTTACCCTGTACAGCAAACTTTCTTATGAATAAATCATTTATACATTACACAAAATGATTCTCCAAAAACTGTAATAAATACCAAATTCGTTTAGCTAACATAAATACAACTTAATAATCATTTCTCTAATTTTTCTATACACATAAATGATGTACCTTTGTTAGTTTTTAGACATATTGTTTCTCACTGGTAGAGCACGGGTTCAGATCGTATGGAAAATTTATAATGTCTACACTCTTGCTATCTGTTCACTAATCTGGCCATCAAATTATTCTTATACATACAAGCCCCATACAAAAATCACTATGGTCTGTTCTGGTACAATGCAGTTTTTGTGAAGTCGGAGTGCTATGAAAGCATACTGTTGTAGAACATTTCTTTTAATTTGTAAATGCTTCCTTGTATGTCGTCGCCTACGTTTCATTACGGCATTTTCAATAATTGGTAAAATGATATAATTGCACTCCCGAAATGCGGGCAAAATCTGGCGATAATAATTACACGTACCAATAAGTCGACGTACCTGTTTACAGTTTTCGGTGGCGGTATGTTTAATTGTTCGATAGTTTTGGTTTCATGTGATTCCTTCAGTGAAATTAAAGTACCCCAAGAACTCTATTCTTATTATAACCATGTTGACTCTGGAATTTAGTCCAAAATTATTTTTGTAGTATGCTCTGAATATGTGTAACCGAAATCTGAAAAATGTTGCTCATAGATCTCTTGCTGCAGTACATGTCGTGACATACGTTTGTGACTTCGTTTGCAGTTTTCATGTGTATATTCTATCCCGAGCACACCCGAGATCAATCTGCCTCTCAATTTTATTAATCCAAAACGTACTCTACAAAAAACGTAGCAAATTCCTTAAATGAAAAACCTGTGAACTGTTTGTCTTCTTCCGCACTTGCATCTGCAATATGCTTTGCTGAAATCGGTACTTGAAAAACATCAAGCTTCCTCAAATCTCTGTAACGATTCTCTCCATGACATGGGCGTCCATATGTATGTCACTGGCATTTCAAGTCGCGCGCGTCTAAAACACAATCGGCAAGTCCACCATCTTTCTTTTTCAGATTACGATGGGTATGTGTAATGACTGTCGCTTCCTTTTTATATTGCCGTCTTCCAATTGATGGCGAGCAAACTCTGTCAAGTCCTTTTTAGTTGCTACCAGTATAGGGCTAGTTATCTGCTGAAAGGGTATAATCAGTAAGTTGATGCGGAACATGGAAGTCTATTATTGATCAGTGGTCTTTTGAAAACCCTTTTGTTTTCCTATTAAAAATTTAATAAGTTCATTTTCTGTTTGGGCCGTTTTAATACCATTATCTGCTAACCTGTTTGCTCTAATTCGCGTGTTTTATCGCTCCTCCAATAATACACCCGTACATATTTCACGCCTCTCTTCCATTCCAAATCAATCTCTATCGCTCCCATAACTCTACCTTGACGTGCAGAATCGATAACCGCACGTTTCAGATACGAAAATTCTTGTCCTATAATTCAATTGGATATAATAATTTCTTCACTACCAAGGCAAAACTAATGACTGCAATCGTGCAAACACTCATACGTATCGCTAATAATTGTTTCAGTGATAGGGCTGATATTTCTGGTCGGCTGCCCTATCACGTATCCGAATTCATCCGGCAAACATATCTCATTGCTTCTTACCCCTCGTGATTAATCATACTTCATACAACTCTTCACACATCAGTTCTGTGTGCATACCTTATCTACTAAGCTATACTAATTTCACTCCCCCATCACATTGCTACTGACAATTTAGACAGCTTATCTTATTCTAATCTCTCGAACTTTTAACGTCTCTGCCACGTTGGTCGTCGAGTCATCGGCTTGAATGGTGTTGATAGGATCACGGTTAAATTCGTCTCGGGTTCCGCGATGGGCCCTATTCTAACGGAAACTCTATTGGTTTAATGATTCCGTCCTCTATCTACAGGGGTCGGATTGACTGATCTGGTGCGCCCCCCTCCCACTTCTAGCTGCCTCCGTGCGGTTTGTCCGGTCTACTCCATTCCTGGTCTCTGATTCCTCGGTTTGGTGCATATCTCCACACCCTTCCATCTTCGCGCATTCCACTCGTTGCCTGATTCCATCACCATTTCTCTGCCCTGACTTTGTCCATTCTAACATAGTTACATTCCTCATTTCATTCTTTGGGGCTGCGAACGGTAAGAGTCATACTCCCCTAATACATTTTGAAATTTTCTAATATCGTATGATTTCGCGTGCGCAGTAGATTCTGCACAGTGACGGGAAATTGTCGCGTTAATACACAAATATTTTTGATATTCATAGAGAGATATGTTTTATTATCCTTGATTCGCTTCGTGGGATATCTCGTAAACTTCCCAATGGAATAATGTAAATGACTGTTCAATTCAATTTATCTTAACTAATCATTTGGTTCTTTCGTTCCGACTATCGTTGAAAACGGTCTTTAATTCCTCATGATTCCGAAAAACAAAATAAAAAAGTATTGCCACGTCGGCGTTCCTCAACATCTAAATATAAAAATTGGACTTTACATCTTCCGATGTGGTTGATTACTGCTAAATGTTTCTTCTGCCGCCGCATAGAAAGCACAGGGTTTTCCCTTTCCATCTCCCGAATAATTTAATGACCTTGGGGGTGTAAAGGCGCCGTTGCCACTCGTGCAAATCGTAATACTATTGACTCGTTTTATTGTCAATCATCGCTCGTTAGGCTGAACTTTCTCTTGCATTCTCGTCTATTCTCTTAATTTCTTTTGAACGTTTTGCTTTATTTTCTGTATCTTCTTCACCTGCAGAACATCTCATATTTGACTTAGAAAACTCCTATTGTTTATCCTCCACGTTCTATTTCCTCTCGAAATGTGTTCTGCACCTCCTCAATTTGTCACTTCGCTGTGCGGACCTTAGTATCTCAGTTGTTGTGAATTGGCTTTCCAATTCTCCCACCCAATTTAATTACTGAGACTCTATTCCCTCTTCTGTTTCTAAATCCATCGGAAATCACTTGTTCAACCTCACCTCGTTCCGCTATATTTAACATTTCCCTGCTTGGTTAACTATTTGTTTATTAAGACATTCTATTGCCCTTATTTTCATCCTAATTTCGCGTTCGTTCTTCAGCTTTCTATTCGTTCCTCTAATTTCTATTCTGTTTTACCATTCTTTTCTGTCCCTACAATACTTCCTGTTCTGTTCTCTTTCTCCTGTTCTGTTCTCCGCCTTCCTGTTGTTCTCTAACGACATCTTCATCATTCATCTTGCATTAACATCTGAATGGTATTCTACCGGCTTCCTGAATATGTTTCCTGCTGCTGGTT
>BOPP01000038.1:3972124-4030863 GCA_017312745.1 Gryllus bimaculatus
AAATGGAAGGAGAAGGAAGTGTGTGGGGTTTTACATGCGAAGGTTCCCTCACGGGTACGCTATAATATTTATAATAGTAAACAAATTTAAAAAACAATGGCCGCATTGCGCACCTTTGGACGGTTTCGGCCCACTGTGAGCCACCGCGCCGCCTGGGCGAAAGAGATTCGCGCGGTGGGCCGCCTGCCAAACCGTGCGATTGCAAATTCGCGCTGCCCGTGTCGCCCGGGGGAGGGGTCTACCTCCGCAGGACCGCCCATTGTGTCGGCACCGTTTGAGGTTCTGAAGAACCGCGCGAAGATTTTGCTCGGAAATGTTTTGTTTTAAATACAACTCATTTTCTTGGTCATTTAATTGAAAATGAGAAATCTAAATGGTCCATTGTAACAAGCACGTGTTGATACTTATTGATATCATGGGTAATCGAGAGATGTAGATGACTTCTTGTGAGTCGTCACTGCGGTAAAGTGATCTCGTTGCGCAAACCTACCCATTGTGTCAGCGCTGTTTGAAAGAATGTGGCCCCGCGAAAAAATTTTGCTTTGAAATGTTTTAAGGTAAAATGCTTTGGGTTAATTATTTCATTATTGGTAAGCTGTGATAAGCACACATTGCAAGCATCCCATTAATTGTACACTGAAATAAATGTTAAATCAGAAGTAGTGGCTGATTGAGTCCCCACAGAGGAGTGCTCTGAGTGGTCAGGACCGCCCTTTGTGACGATGGGGTTCGAGCTTGTATGAATTCGGAACCATTTTGCGTTGGAATGCTTTACTTTATGAACGGATTATTAGATAATCACATTATTCTGAAAGAGGAAGTTATGTGCAAAGATCAATAAGCAAAAAGCATTTCCTGATGGCATGTGTAGGGCTTTCTGTTTTTCATTTCTTATTATTAGAGGGATTTAGGTTTCCGTTTCAACCTTTCTTGTGTCGTCACTGTAATGATATGATCTCTTTGCGCAAGACTATCCATTGTGTTGACGACATTTGCGCTTGTTTCATAAAGCTTTTACTTACGAAAGTTTTTCCTAAGTAATTCAAACTTTATTGATTACTTCATTGCTAAAGAGAATTCTGAAAGAAACTTTCCAGTTACAAAAGAGGTGATACATAATTTGTTTGACGGAACATAAATTGTGTTATATGTCATTTTATGAACGTGAAACGTTATCTCGATGGTGGCAAAAATGGTGTTGAAAAATTATGTTGTTGTGGCGCCACCATGTTGCAATCATACCGGCAAAGTTGGCTCAGGGCATCAACTGATGTCACTGCAGTGCTTCTGACCGGGAGGTTCTAGGTTTGAGGTCCAATAGTGGTAGGATTGTCGACCCTGGTTAGATAGCTGGGTCGAGTTCAGTCGCTGTCGGGAAAAGAATTCAAGAGGCCGGCTGCTCTGTTTGGAAGTTTTCCATGGTTTCTCCGATCAATACCAGGCGAATGCCGAACCCTACCAAACTGTCCACGCACCGCGCGCGATCTTTCCTCCCTCTCCCTTGTCCTACCCTCACTTACAGCCCCCTCACACACACTCACATGCATTACACTACCACACTTGTTGGGGGACCAGTCGGTAGCGCAGAGCTTGTCCCGGCTGGGCAGGTGCTCCGTTGGTGGGAGATACATGGTTGCGCTAACGGTGTTTTCTAGCCGACATGTAGATCGGCGCCGGCGCAGGAAATTTGCCATAAGGGAGGCAAATTGCCATGTGAGGCAAAAGCACTAATCAATCAATCCAAAACTTTTCTTAATTTAGTTTATTAAAACCTTAATTTAATGTACGTAAATGTATTAACTTCAGCAATGTATTGTAAATGGTAAAAAAATCAGCCTCAAGATATCTTTCGGAATCACCGCCTGTTTTAAAGGAGAGCAAGTGTAGGTTGACGTCGGGAGGAGGGGGCGTGGCTGGTACCAGGCACGAGAACACAGGTAGAGGATGTTTGCGCGACGTCACCCACCGCCTATAGAACTGCCGTGCACCGTTCCAGCTTCGTGTTTTGTGGCACGCTAGGCTCCGATTTCTACGATCGACTCGAACCGGTAACCCCCGGCTCCTATGTCACCGGGGAAATGTTTTCGGGAACGCCAATTTCATAGATGGAGATATGGAATTGAACTCTGGAACTCCTATCTTGTGCAAATTTAATCTGCGTCATACAAACGTCACGTTCGCAAAGCAACACCGTGAATCTGTTGGGTTTTTTTCTTCTTGGAAATGAGGGTAGCATATCTTGGATGAGTGTTTATACGAGTACGATGCAGAATCAGTAGGATCATTTGTTTTTCAACAACTTTCAAAATATTCGATAATGCTTCGTATCTCACTCGGCTCTCTATTCGGACTCTGTTATCTGAGAACGAGGAATAAAGTTGAAGCTTGTTTTAAAAAAAAACGTTGCAGTTGGAATTTCGTTTGTGTATGCGGAAAAGCACAGAAAGAACAAAAAAAAGTATTTTTTTCGCATTCCTAAAAAAATTAGCATAATTGAAGTGTGCAGTGTTGCTGTATAAGCAATAAGATGAAATATCTTGAGATCGAAATATCTATACATATGAATTGGTTAGACTTTGGTGTTCAACAGAAATTTAATAACGTGATAACAAACTGATTTATTTTATGTAACAGATTTCTTTGTATGGAACGTTATCTACTGTTCGCCAAAAGAGGGAATTACGGAAAATTTTTTAAGAGCAAAGATTACATTATTATTTATATTGATATTTAGCAGATTGTGAACTGATCAAATGAGTGTCAGTTGTGAAGATATTTCACCTTTTGTCGATGACAAATCTAAAGAAAATGACAATAGATTTTTCTATATTCGTAATATTTCCTCATGCATTTTTTATCTTCTACACTGAAAAGGAGTGTGCAGTATCTTATTATATCATGCTTGATAAAAATTTGTTTCACAGTGTACTACCTGAAATAATTTGGCGTTGCCTGGATATTAAATCATGTCCTGGCCTCTATTACGGAACGCAACTTAAATGGTGTAACTAAATTTGGAGTAACACCTGGTTGCGAACCCCCTGTCGTTTATGTAGACTGCTCAAAAGTGTTCGTGCAAAACTTTGGAAGAGTCACTCCAGTGGTTAAAAATGTTTTGGGAAACAAAACCCACGCATACACATTTATTTTTCTATATTCATATTTTTCATGTCATGGTCATTTTGCATTAAATTTAAATCTTTAATAACGTCCTGTGTGTAACTAAAAACAATATTCCAGAACGTCAATTTTCCAGGTCATTCCCCAATTGAATATTTGAGAATGCAGATTCAAAATATTTTAGAACGTTCTTGCATGTTAAATAGTATTCCACAGAGATGCCGAGATCTGTCACCAGAGGTGTCAGAGACTTTCGATGATTTTTTTATGTGCATACAAATTAAAGTATCACCTAGGATGTTCTTGCCGTTGTGCAATTATTCACTAATATTTTATGAGATATTAACACTTAAAGTTCCAAGATTTTATAGAACAATACTTTAAGTTCTAGAAAAATGAAGTCAGATGCGATGTAAAAGAAATAAAACAAAGAGCATCAACTAGTTGGAGCCACTTGATTGTGATGGTCAGTTTAACATCTATTCAGTTTAAAAATTTCTTCAGTAGTCGTGTCACCTCATTCCATATTCACCATTCCACTACATTGCATAGCCGGAGCACCCAACAACATATGATGCTCTGTGGAGTGCCTATGCGATCTTTTATAGCCGAGTATGATATGTATTACAAACTGAAATTAAAGCGAATTAAAACCAGATATGCGATCAAAAACACTGTATGCAAATGGTCTAATAATGTTTGCTATTGGCTGCGCGGGCCACACTGCATCGCTAGCTAGAGTCGAATCTTATGAGTTATATTAAAATATGTTACGTTGTTCGGTCGAGTTGTCACGCCGCAGAAACCCCTAAACCACACTCCTTATCTGTGTAGTGTTTGTTTCCTGGAATTCCCCTTCAGAGAGGAATGCACTTCAAGGGACCTCCTACTGTGACTCAACCACGCCTGCCACTTAGCGAGTCCGGAAGTGGCGAGAACGAACTTCCGCTCTAGACTCGCTCTGACTCCTCTGCGCCGTGCCGATGGGAGGATATGACGTAAGCTCCGCCGCACCATGCCAGTGGGAACCACAGGAAAGCCATATTGGGAAGGCTTCTGCCAATTGGAAGGAAGAGTAATCTCGACACACGGTAGGGAAAATGCTCTTTTAGACGGCCACTAGTAAAAGCAGTTACTTTCGTGGCAAGCACGGGATGCTGGAAGTTCAATTCTCATCACTAGCGCTAATGAGGCGACGCTCAAATGCTCAGACAAAGCTGTGAATTGCACAAAGAAAACCAATTACGTTGGTCTGATCGTATCAGATATTAACCTAATGTAATGTAGTGATGTGTGTGCTTGAATAAAAAAAGGGAATGTCAGTAAGGCTGTTAAAAATTGGTATATGACACGTGGTACAAGTGATTTTATTTTGCGCGTAGGATTACGTTCTCGGCCAATCGGCCTCATGTAAGAACGTTCGTACTCGCAAAATAAAATTTCACTTTTGCCACTCGTTTCATAAATAATGGAATTTCATTGTAATAGGAGACATTCGTTGCTTGCTGGGAGGATTTTTGGGAGACTCTTTTGTGTTTTTTTCTTCGTCATGCTTATGAAAATATGAAATATTTTAATCAAAAATATGAAATATTTTTAAGCTCTAGAGTACTAAAAGACAATTTGTGAACGTACAGCTCTCATGAAATGGTGAGTTGTAATATTTCAGCTCGTATAGTCTTCGTGTTGCTTTCACCGCGCTAGCAGTCAGTGACGTTTTTCGAGTACTTCGTTGTAGTCATTCATTCTAATGCTGAAAGCAAAAAAAAAAAAAAAAAACACCTTTAATTTCTCTACTAACTTGCAAACATGTTGAAATATATTGCCTCTTTTCTTCTACTACTTTAACCCCATTGGAGTTTTAAATTCACAACTGCATTCTCACCGTACTGTCCAATATTAACCTGAAATTAACAACCAGTAATACAAATTTCTGTCTTGGCGAAATTATTCTCTTTTGATCTTGGGTTGATTGTTTCAAAATATCATTTTAATAAGCCTTTGTGTATAATTGGCCCTTCTGAAAGAAATGACCTCCTCCTGACGCTCCTCTTTAACACGGAGTGTGCAATGCTCTTCCCGACAGGCATTTTCGCGAGTGACACGAGTGTGTGGAAGATCTGGAAAGATGTCTACTGTATAATAGTGGTTTTTTCTTTAGGTCGGCAGGTCGTGTGTAAACGCCCAAGGAAATTTTTTTTCCCCCTTTGTGTTTATTTAGATTACACATATCATTTAACATAAGTTTATACTTATTTGAGACGCTTACATCTGATTTTCTACTTTTTTTTTACAAGAATTTACTTGAATTGTACGAAAATATTTTATTACGCGTGTACTTTAAGTCCGAGGACGAATGTGGGTCGCGGTGTCGCAGCCAATCAGCGTCTCATGTGGCAATGTTTACATTCACGTTGTTCTCTTGTTGGACAATTAATTAATGTAAATGAATTATTTACGGTTTATTATAAGTTAGTGAACAGAATTTTGTAAAATGCATTCCCTTCATTCGATGGAGCTGCAGGCCCCAATTTGTTGGGTACCAGCCGCCACTGGTTCTAGGTATAGTATGATTTGAATAGTTTTATCTCATATTTACAAACTCAGAAGCATTGCTCTTATATAGCTCTTTGTATTTGAAGCGAAAATGCAAAAAAATTTCAATTCAATAACCCTTCAATGAAACTTCACTCATTTTCGTATTTGATCTACTACATAACTCATGAATGAATACTGGTTTGGCCAAAATTCCGTTATTTAACCTCCTATTACTCCACTTCGAATCAGAAACAAAATGAAGGTGTAGGCACTATTGAGTTTTGAAGAACATAATAGAAATTTGACAAATGAATGTGGATATTCAAGTCGAAGGTAGTTTTTATATCTAACCAGATGGCCCTAAGTACATCCGTGTGGGGCCATCATAACATAAAACATTAACGAATACTTTTTTACCCAGGGTGTTATTTTATAGCTACGAAAAAAGGAAACCGCGATCGTAACTCTGACGCAATTGCCTCGTCATCTTGTTTACTTCACTTGGTTGTGCCTGCATCTCGGCGACGTCGGCTCGCTGCACTGCAAACAGAAGCACATGCATCAGATCCAAGGCAGTATTGTGAATACCTCGCAGTAGTTTTACCTCAGGAAATTAGGTTTTGAAATGTGTATCTTGTTAGTAGTGAAGAGTAAAATTTACTCGCTTCAAAAGTCAACAATTTCTACAAGGAAAAGTTCGTACATCAGAGAATACGTATTTTCAATATCGCCAAACAACTTTATCAAAAGACTCCAGAAATACTAATTAAACTTTGAAGTATTTTTTACACCATCGTATGCCAAGTTAAATAAGAGACTGTTTGACGAGGCACTGCAATACTTGGATTCTTCAATGCTGCAACAGTGAATGAATTTTACTCACAGTATTCAATACATTTGCTTACTGTAAGAACACAAATACAATAACACTGATACTACGCGCATATCATCGCGCCCAAAGAGTAAATATTACACTCCTAGGAGGTGATGTCTCGGCAAAACATTATAGGTATGTCATCAGTAAATATACGCAAGAGTGAGTGAAGTTTATTCATTACTAGTATTCTTGGGTTAATGTATATGTATATAGTTTAGTTATTCGATAATTTAACGATATTATCAAGAAAAGCACAAACTTTGGAAATATAAATCATATTTTAACAAAGAAATAATATTTTTAATAGCAAAAAATAAGCAACTTCAGTATTAATGTAAAATAAATTTACTGATGTATAGAAGATTAAAAAATATGTTAAAATGTCTCACTGTAAATCGCCCTACAAGGAGTTTTGCGACATGCCAACTCAACTCCAAAGGTCAGCTAACGTTCTTTACAGAGTTCAGGTTCATAGCATATGGTAATTTATTGTTAAAAATAAGTTTCAGGTGTACCGACCTTTCAAAAAATGTAATTTCATCATTAGGAATATTCAAACCAAAAACAATGTTGTTAATATGGTTTAAAATATGTCTACATATGCAGTACGAGATCATTAGAGTATAACAAGTATTTTCTTGTTTTGAATCCTTTTATTTTTCACCTTGAATGACATAATGGTTAAAGTTCTTCAATTACGAAGTACGTACTTCCCCCCCCCTATTTTGAAACATACTACGAAACTAAGATCGGCATGACTCGTATCCGTAAGTGCTCCACATTCCAGTTTTGGCTTGACATGCATTATTGCTAGAAAGTGAACTAGATCAAAAGGTAATATATGTACAAATTCCTGAATGTGAAATGTTCCAACTCTCGCATTACCGATTAGAAACTGTAGTTCGTGCACAATGATTATACCCATAATTTCCTCCATGTTATTAGACTTTAATTACAACAGTATTACTGATTTGCAAATTCGATGTAAGTTTATTTCATTCCCAATCTTTCCCACTATTGGAAACTAAATAATTATCGGTTTCAATTTGTGTTGATATGTAAATAGAACAATTAGTTGAACAGAGGTCAAGATATTATGATATAAATCTTGTAATTAATATATTCTGTATAAATTATGTAATTAATTATATCATATTATGAAACAACATATGTCCAGTTGTTAAAATTAGAGCTGTTTGGATTATTTAATTGCATTAACTTCATTAAAGGAGTTAGAACTATTGCGTTCCTACTTTTATCATTTTGGTACATTTTAGAGAAAAATACATTTCGATTACTGTAGAAGCATACTATATTTTAATGGAACATGCACTTGCACACGTCATCTCCAAAAATTGTGTAAGCAATACTGAGAGTACGATCTACCAAATATTGTTAAAGAATTTGAATTTAATGCCATAAATTCCAAACGTCAATTTTAAATCGTCCGCCCTGTTTTTGTGGATGTAAATGAATTGCCCAATTCGAACTCGTACTTCAACTATGACGCCAATTGCATCATTGAAGAAATAATCTGCGAGTACTGAGGAAAATGGGTAAGAGATTTCTGACAGGAAGTAGCGGCGATAAGGAGACAAGCCAATGTGATGAGGCTCTTGAACGCAAGTGCTGGGTGGAACTTACGGAAGACGCACCAATAATAATACCAAGAGAGATAGCAATAATTCAATTGCATAAAAGCTTAGTACCTACTCGAAACGAGATAAGAATTTTAATGATGTAATGATCATTATTTTCAACGAAAGAAAGAAAAATAATGGATTGTTTCGCATGTTTATCGGACTTCACTTGAAGGAATCGACTAACTACTGCGAAACCCTGTAGAGAAACATGAACCCACGAAGATAATAAGTTAAGAAAGATGTTGAAATGCTCAAGTCATTTATAATAACAATTACTTGTGCTAAGAATAAAGAACTTACTCTAAGAAGGGTCCAGTTTGACTGACCGCGAAGCAAATGATCTTCATGCCGGACGATGGCATTGCAAAAGGTAGTGACGAAGCCATTTACTAGTGAGCCACCTGCAACCAAACACATTGACGAAATCAACGTATAACTTGCCGCTAGAACGTATGAACATAAGTAGTAGCTGTCAAAGCCCTCCCTTCTTAGTTGAATCTCTCTATAGCTAAAGGGTTACAACAGTTGTTGGTAATTGTGAAACATATTCCCTCGCAATTGCTAAACGTACTACTGTGACCTGTTGGTGAAACGTAAAATAATAACAATAATAATAGTAATAATAATAATAGTAGTAGTAGTAGTAGTAATAGTAATAGTAATAGTAATAATAGTAATAATAATAGTAATAATAATAGTAATAATTAATAGTAATAATTAATAATAATAATACTAATAATACTAATAATAATAATAATAATAAAATAAAAAAATATAATATAAATTAATAATAATAATAATTAATAATAATAATAATAATAATAATAATAATGACCATGACAATGAAGCAATTAGAAACCTTTTTTTCTGTAGCTTACAATGTGTGAACTTTGCACTTGCGCGTAGAGTATTGGCGAGTTCTTCGGAGGATTGGGCAGGCGTTCCTCGAAGCCCGGGCGTTACGGGGCGTTGCAGAGCAGGAGGGAGGGGGCGGGCGGGGCGCGAAGAGTGTGCGCTGTTTGTGTCTGGTGCGCGCGTGGCGTGGGCGGCGCGAGGCGGGCGGGCCGCGTGTTGATGTAAGCGCTGAGGAGAGCGTCCGACGATAGCCATCCGCCGGCGGCGTCCCAGCGTCTGGCGCTTTTGTCGTTTTATCGCCGTCGAGGGATCCCCCGGGGTGCAGCGTGTCGCTAACACTGGCGCAGACACGTTGGAATAGATTTGAGGCGCTCGGAATAACAACGACACCGCCCAAGCGAAGTCGTTTCAATTTTTTTTCTTTTTTCTTTTCGTTCACTTTCTCTACAGACAAATTTTTGAAAGTGAATTGACAGATTTGCCAATCCCCAATCATTTTGAATTTCATGATAATATATTATATACTTATATATATATATATATATATATATATATACATGATTGATATTTCATTCAATTTGATATTTCAATGATAGATATATGGCTGGAGTATACTGTCATATTTTTAACTGAAAATGTGAGGTCGGCTGTTATCTGCTATTATGCTGAGCGCCTCAATTAGACTAGTCACACTGAGAGCACTGCTGTCGCAGAAATATTTGAAGGCTACCACTATAATGGAAACGTGTGTGCCTCGTAGACATCGGCACGACTGTGATAGGAGCAAGTTCGTTGTTTAAAATAACGATACGTTCTTTTCGTGAGTATATTATGTAACTGGATGAAAATATGCGTGATATAATGTGCTTAAGAGTTGTCCGACATATATTAACTGCACGAATAAATTTATTGTTCCAAGTTAAAATTGATTTTGGCTCTGATGTCACAGTTTAACTTTTGAGAACGAAATATTAAGAGGGAAACATCTGTGTTGTTTCTTAACAGGCAATTAATTTTAAATTTTGACGACTTTTCGTGTTTGAACTTGCATATAAGTACTGTGGAAAGCATAAAAAAATTTAAACAATATCCATATACAGATAATGCTTTGGTTTTTCATTTTACATTTTTATTATTATTTTTTTTTAACTTACCCAAAAGCAAGATAATAAAAACGAGCCAAATTGCAAAGTCAGATTTCAGACCCGCACGCACACCATCCACTGCAGAGGCGCCATGGCCCCTTTCAGTGTATCCTGTGAACTGAAGTGTCCGTTCGCGGAACTGTATGAGCTCGCACTGGCCAAGGAAAGGGGGAGCTGCGCGAACGCAGTCATGAGGGCGGTAGCTCAGTGCCGGGATGGGACGTGATTAATTCTCCGTTCGGGAAGAGATCGGCAAGTGAACATTACGATTATGAACATCATCATAGGCGTACGAAGAGGGGGAGCCAAGGAATCCAAAAATTTGTTAGCCGCCCGGTAGCACGATATTTCGTAAAGATGTTCAGTATTTGATTTTGTTGGCAATTCGAAGAATTGTTTTGTGACAAGTGTGTAAATACTGTAATTAGGAAAAACAGAAAAGTCCAATTATTTAACTTCATGGTCGATGATTCTTCGACATACATCAGAAACGTGAATTAGGTAACTTACCGTTTGATTAAATCAAAACGAATTTCAAATTCAAATAAAAAATGTATTTACAATATTAAATAATACTCAGAAAATGAAACAACAATAAAGAGAAGAACTTTACACAAACAACTAAAGGAGAACTCTACAATTTGTTCATATTTTCAATATACTTTTTCCAGCTCACGTGCACAAGTCATTCATATTTTCCCAAATCTTCCAGCTCCTCCAAGACATACATACCTTGTCGACAATTCAGTTATTCGGTCTTTAGATATAACTGAACAATGTCTTACATTCCATAAAGTTTCATCGCCCACGTGACCATATTTAACACTCGGTTCGGTAAGACGTTCATTCTAACTCTAGGCATTTATTTCGATGCAACTTGTCCGTTACTATAGTATACGCCAACGAATCACTTTACTAGTAAGTAGGCCATGCACACGCAACCTGTAAATAGTTCAGCACAAAATCTATTGTATTTAATAATTCTATCATTAGGGTTATGGTTGCATTCTCCGTAATGTTGTGTTTATTTTCTTGTAAACTATGATATATGTAAGTAAAAAACAAACAAAAAAAGGGGGCCCCCAAAACCAACTTGCAGCTCCTCTTATTGGTATACTCGGCAAGTCTGTGGACATCAATTATCATAGGTAATGTCTCGAGTGCTTTGGAAATGGTCGATAAATCTCCGACTCACGAAGCGAGGAGAAGATTTATTTGACAATTTCCAAACCACGGGTGGTATTTTATAGGACTATTCCAAGAATGAAATTATGTACAACAGTTCCAAATTGCACCAAAAATGGAAATAACTGAAAGCTACGTTAAAATTACAGACGTTATGTTACAGCACATACGCTGCTTTTCGACCTAGCGATCGATGTATACCTTCTTCTAAGATAGTTGAGTCACAGTTTATGATTTACCGGTAGGGAGAAGGGGTAAGAACTATCGGACTGAAAAAGCGATAAACTTTCCGAGTTACAGCACCCTTATTATAGCATTTTGTATGTATAGTTTAACACTACTAGTTTTAATTTCATCAGTGGAATAGTCATTTCAAATACGCAGTGATGAATACAGGGAAACGCAGCAGTTTTTTCCACTGCGGTTTCACACATCCGGACAAACATGGAAATCGTCAGCCACTAGCCTGTGCTTAATGTTGACCCAAGCGAATCTCTTCAGCTATTGATTTTCGTTAGCTAACACGTTCGTGGTTGACCGTATCCAGGGAGCAACGCCACTCGTTTGGAGAAAACGTCCTAATGGGGGAGGGGAGAGAAAAGCACGGATTCCAAAGAGATGGCCATCGAGATGGGAACATGAAAAGCGCAAACCGAACAGGTAAAATGCCAAGAATTCAAAATGTGTTTCAAGGCTCCTTATGTGTTTCCCCAACTATCCCCATGTTAGCAGTTTATTCAATTTGATTTCGATTTTTTTAGTTGTACCAGAAATGATCCTCGCAGGCCTGTTACATTAATGTACCTAGCTCCAAATAGATGCTATAATGTATCTAGTTCAGAAGTATCGCAAAAGGTTAAGTCCGTGCCGTATAGGAGCTCTACTAAACAAAGTTTAAGTTTTCAAACAAATATTAATAAGTAGTTCCTAAGTATTAAACATATTTTAATTTTAATTTTAATTTTTAAAATTTGTAAGCAGACATGTAGGTTGCCGTTGGATCTCACTAACCAGCAGAAGTTCATCACCCCCTCCTGCGATAAAAGGATACACTAAACTTACGGGACTAATGCCTGTGACAGTTGAGATAATCAATTAATGAAATATAATTTGTATTTTATTTTACAATTTATTGATCCTCGTTCGTCCTGTAAGACCTTTCAAGGTAATGAAACATACGCTGTAACATTTACACGCAGTTAATAACAATTTTTAATTTGTAACTGTCTTATGGCTCTGGCTAACTATCTTTACGTATATGATGTCTGTGGCTAAGAATTTTCAAAGATAATTGAATAAGGCACTCCCGACCCGTGCTTTCTTCCATATAATTTGTATTACAAATAATTCTTCGTTTAACAATAATTATGACGATTTGAGATGAAACGTCTTTCCATCACCAGGTTTACTATATTGGTTAACAAAAAAGTTTTTAAAAATACATTTACATTCACATGAAATAATTCCTTAAAAAATAAAAAAAACTCTAAAATTGTAAATAAATTTGTTCACATTATCAACTTTAAAGTTCACTTTACAGTAAATTAAAAAAAATAATCTTTTAAGATATTGAATAAATTTTATATTTTTGAGACTGGTCTTTTGGGCGTGTTTTTATGAGAGTAATTTATAATTTTAATTCATTATGTGTACAAATTTGTTTTCAGGTTAAAAGTTTGTAGAATTTGTAGGGTATTACTTCACGAAAATGTGGATTGATTTCTCTAATTTTATGTTAACATTTATAGTAACCGAATGTAGGGAAGACATCATCCCGAAAATAACAAATATTGTTAAATGAAGAATAATGTGTAATAAAAATTAATAATAAAGAAAGCATGTACTCTGAGTTTATTCATTTGTGTTTGAAAGTTGTTCCCAGAGACAGCATATCAAGAAAATTTACAGAAAACTATAAAATAAAAATTATATTATTACAGTAGTTAACTAATTTCAATTATAAACATGAATTAACTAGTTTCAGAGGAGTATGGATAATTTTATTTTCATAATACTTTTCACTGTACAAACTGGAAGTGCCTAGGGGTGATGACGACCTCTGTCAAACGCCACCGTGCCCACCCACGGGTGCCGCCCGCGAGGCGATCGACCGCCCGGCGGGGGCGGCGGCGGCGGGGGCGGGGGCGGAGGCGTCTGCTCCGTCCGGGGGCGCCGTTGCCGCCGTGGAAAACCAGCCCCGACCCGACCCGACCCGGCCCGACACGACGCGGCGCGACCCGGCCACGCGCCGCGGCGGCGCGCCCAGGAGCTCGATACAGCTCGCGTCGAGTGGGCGAGTTCGCTTTGCGTCAGCAGTTGCACTGCCGTCTAGGGATAGGAAAAATATTGGATGTTTCTAAAACATCGACATTTCGCACAGGAACACGAATATTTAACATTGATGCTTTGCTTCCGATATTTTCTTCAAATCGATATATTTGTCCAGAAACATCCATGTTTCCAACGATTCCAAATAGTTTCCAAACATCCATGCTTCTGACAATTTAAGTAAAATTTCTAGTTTTTTTTTTTTGTGGAGTGCTTGCAATCAACAGCCTGTCATTGTGATATTGTTGAACAATGCTTGTAAAGCCATTGAATAGTGGGTGCTTTCTGTTTACATTAAATTTAATCTAAATTGGTTTTGTCCAATTTGCAATTCTCGACTTTCATTGGATCATAACATCTACCCGTGAAGCACGTTGCATGCGCGACAGCGATCTAAAGGTTATTCACGTGCGTTGACAGGTTGTACCCTTCCCAGGTCTTTGAGATGTTTACTAGCATCATGAAGCTACAATCCTCTTAATTCTGCGCTGGCCACCTACGATTTGTCATTGAACATGTTGAACACATTGAACCCTGTGGTATATGGGTATCAACTGGGAGCAAACAATAGGAACTGAACACACGTGTATTTTTCGTATTTAATTTGCAGTTAATTCAGAAAAATTGTGATTAAAACTCGCGAGAATATATAAAACTCTCGTCTCTGAATAGAAATTACGTCGAAACATTGGGGGTAGTTTAACATAAAAGTTTTATAGCAAAACTTAATAGTGATTTTGAAAAATAGTTCAGATAACAAGCCCAATGCGATACATAGCGTTATGCAATAATCATTGTTTATCCCCACCTTTACTACTATTCTCTTAAACCAGACCTGACGCAGTGCAGGCTGAAAACATGGTGATCGCCCCCGCCACCCTTAACCAGGCCTCATCCTGAGCGTTGGCGGCTGGCGTGCGCAGACTTTTATGCAGAGCGGTGGGGGCGGAGGCGGGCGAGGCCCCGGCGCGCCCGTGGGCGGCGGCGACCTCCACACGGGCGACTGCACAGCGGGCCACCGACCTCGGCGCGAGGGCGCGCCGCCCCGCCCCATCCCGCCCCGCCCTGCCTCTGCCATATCATTTGCCCGCCTCGAACGTCGGTTTTAGCCCAACCCCACGCCCACTCTGTGACAGCCCGCCTCCACCTAGCGTTTTGTTCCCCTCCACAAACATATCTGCCATTAGCCTCTAATCTCCCTGCTACACCGCCCACCGTCGCCTCGCCCTCGCCCTCCGCCTTGCCCGTGCCTTGGCCTTGCCATCACCCTACGCCGCGCCTCACCACCCCAGCCCTCGTCCTAGCTTGCCGAACCATGCCCGCCCGGCCCCCGTTTTCCGCCGCCCCTCACCGTCCTGCCCCGCCCCACCCCGTCCTGCTTCGCTCCGTCCCGCCGCTTGCCACGCCCCGCCCTGTCCTGCCCGCCGCGCCCCGTCCTGCCCCGCCGCCGCCCCTCCTGCCACCGCCGCTGCCCCCGTCCTGCCCGCCGCGCCCCCGTCCTGCCCGCCGCGCCCCCGTCCTTGCCCGCCGCGCCCCGTCCCTGCCCGCCCAGCCCCGTCCCTGCCCCGCCCAGCCCCGTCCTCCCGCCCAGCCCCGTCCTTGCCCGCCCCAGCCCCGTCCTGCCCGCCACAGCCCCGTCCCTGCCCGCCCAGCCCCCGGCTCCTAGCCCCGCCCCAGCCCCGTCCTGTCCTTGCCACCCCGTCGAGCATCCCCTGCCCTGCCCCGTTAATCGCCACCACACCCACCGAGTGACGCTACGCACCCACCATCATCGTCCGCCTTCACTCTCCCCCAGATTTCCAGTCCCTCGTCCCGCCCACCTCCGTTTCCGACCCTCAACATCCGTTTCCAATCCGCTTAAACACTGCACTTCTCTAGAAATTTCTCACTGCTCTGCTACGGATCGCGCCGCTGCAATCACCGCCCACCATTACACTAGAAGGGCACACAAACAGAAATTTATAGCCAGAGCCAGTGCCCTATATCCCTTTGGCCCCCCACCCCCACCCTTAACCCCCCACCCCCTCCCACCCACCACCTACAACAATAACAACAATGCTGCCTACTGCCTCATCATCACCTTTACCACCCCCACCAAATTGCCACTTACCCCTGCCATTGATATAATTAGCACTAACATCACCACTACAATCAGCATCATCAGAATTAAATTATCCTTATTATTATTTCTATCTCCTCCTCCACAACCACTATCACTACCGTCGCCACCGCCACCACCACACCTCCGTTGTGCCGCGCCACGCCGCGCCGCGCCGCGCCGCGCCGCGCGGCTCACCCGGAAGAGCGGTGCGCTGCCGAGCCCGAGCCCGCCGCCCCGCGGGGGCTGCATCGGCGGCGCACAAAGGCGCGCTTGAGCGGTTCGGTTCCCGGAAGCCCACGCCCACGCCCTCGCATCCGCGACCTCTTCCGCGTCCTTCTCTGCGCAGCGAAATCACGCGCCGAACGGCACCTCGCCGCTTTCCGCTGCCGGTTGGACGCGGGCGGTGGCCGCCTGCATCCTGTTGTTCGTCCTTCTCGCCATCGCTTCTGTTGTCTGCATGAATTGTGGTGGACGATACGTTGCACTAATTTTATCCATTAGAGATGATTTGATGAATCTTCAGCAGCTGAGAAAAAAACTATGCGGTGACATTCCAAGCCCAAAAATATTGTTATTGTATATTGTTATTATTAACGTGTTTTGATTATATTGTATTCGACTTTATGTGAATGTGGCTAGACAGTTGCGTAAAACGCATGCAGTTAATAATTTCGTATTTTTTAATAGTTTAATTTAATTTTTAATTACTTCTTGTTCGTCACTTTTGTCTTTCGCGCACTTGAAGGTAAATTGCCATACAGAGCTTTTAGAATATGAACATCCTAATGTAAAATATTTCCTAAAAATTACATTGTTGTTACCCTTTGATGTTTGCGAAATGGATTCCTTGATGGGTTACGGATGTTAATGCACGTATGTTAGTGTACGGATGTTAATAGTATGTGCAGTTTAACAGTATGTAAATGTCACTTTTATCAGTTTGTATCTGTTGTTATTTTCAACTTGAAAAATATTGTGCCCAAATATCTCCAGACACCCAAACAAACGCACTTTTGTGATGTTAGGTGATGCAGACGAAGAATGCAAGCACAATGAGCTAACATCTTATATCTGTATTGTGCTAGAATGAGTCAACAAACAGATCTGATACAGGGTATTAATTTATCGTCTTTCGCAGCAGCATTTTTCACAGCATTGTAGACGCAAATAGTTTTTCATTAAATTTGCGGTCACAAAATAGGCGTGAAGGTGATATACACCGATGTTATCCATATCTACAAGTTTAATAAAAGTTAGCACACAACTAGGTTGTCTGTTAAGCCAAATCGATAGAGTTGTGATATCCTCCAAGAAATGCAGAGGAAGTAATGCAGGGGAGGACACTAAAGATGATGCTACTTTTAACGACAGTAATTCAAGTCAAGAATAAATTCTAAAGATAATTAAAAGGAGACTATGGGAAGAGAGACAACGAAATTGCATAATTAATCATTAAATGTGGAGGTGATTATGCATTTTCGTGATTTTATAATGATAAAATAATAGAAATACCCTGCAAAAAAATGTATTACCGAGCGAAAATCGGCAGGAAGCGATATTCGATACTTGTTTATCCGTGTCGGAATTATTTTACCAACACGTTAATATTCTATGCAAGAATGATTTACAGGATATTAATGTGGAAATTACATGACTAATTATATCGTTATCCTAAGGGTAGGAACTATTTGTTTGCATAAATAGTTTTACTGTAAATAATCCATCAATATTAACGTTTAATTATTAATCCCAAAAATTTCAATTCAGCAACTTCGTTGGCAATACTTTTTGGAGATCTTTTCTAGATATTCAACTTCGGAATAGACACATTTGTGTCTACTTCCTAAATGAAATAATGCCGATGTCATTGACAATTCCAAAGCAGTACATTTTTCATTCTCTGCCCACTGAATAGCGATGTTAACATGACGGCAATGCCGTGTACAATAGATGATTTAATAGTTAAAGATTCGTCATACAAATTGCCTTCCTTCAGAACGAGATATTTATCATTGGTCGTAAACAGCGGTTTCCATCACGTTGAACCCTCGCAGCAGTGAACTGAAACAGGCAAGCGAGACCCGTCTATGGGCGAGAAAAAGGTTAATCCCGAGACAACTTCATGCCGCAGTAAATGATTTGTGATTATGTGACCTTACCCTTTTAAGGTCAGCGAGGCATGCAGGCCTCGGCCGGCCTTATAAGCGAGGCGGGGCTATGGAGAGGGACACGTGTTGGGCCTGAGATCGCTGGGAAAAGTCTCGGTCAGGAAACTGCACATTGCAGGCGGTCTGAACTCTCAGCAAACGTAAACTTTAGCGCCAACATTTCGGGAGTGTCCCCCTGACCCCTAACGTTTCTGTGTTAATAACGTGTCGGCTGCGCGGCTTCCTGAGAATGTCAATTTTATATAAAACTTTTGAAAAGTAATGATAATCTAATACCTACCGCAAATTAATGGACATGACCACACAAAGTGTGTGATTATTGTACAATATTACGGTATTGAGAGATTCATTCACGCACGATAACTTGAAATGAGTGATCGTTGTATAAAATGCTATAAAGTTAACAGATCCGCGTAAAATAAAACAATTCGAAAAAGGTAAATATATATTTTATTCTTTATAACTTTTTTGGGGAGGAGGGGTCGCGAATTGGCCATCTCGGGACAAAATGAACGTGTAACCCACGGGTTCAGTTATATTTATTGAAGGTAGGCGCAAATGACTTTTATGGGGGGGATCAGCATATCCCGGTGAATCCGTTTTTACACCCAGGGTTGTTAGCCCTGGGGTATGAGATAAAATGACAATGACGATGAAGAATGAATCACAAACATACAGAGACACACACAAACACAACCATGCCCGAGGCGAGACTCGAACTCTCTATCCTTCGGTCCAAGACCGCCACGGCACTACTGCCTTAGCGATTTCGGCCACCCGGATCGGACTTTTAGTCTAATAATATAAATGAAGTTACCTGTTTTCTACTTTTGATGACAATATTCATAAATCTTCGTTCATCAATAGATGAACCGATGCGGCATAATCTGGGTACACATTTTCGAAGCAACTCTTCCACGTGATGATATTATTGTAAATTTCACATCATTACTATTTTATAAAGTTTATGGGCGAAATCGTTTTTAAGTTGTCAACTAATTCTACGTAGAGATAGCACTAAAATATTAACCCCGATGTGCCAGAACAGAGGCCCAGTTTTGAATAAAACTACATTGATGGTATTTCTAGACAATCCAACGAGAGTTTAGAGAATCTGCAATCTTGCAATTCTTCCAACAGAAAAATAGATTTAATTAGAAAATTCGATTAATTTGTGATGGAAATGTGTTTGTCTGAAAAAGCAGAGATTGGATTTTAAATTGAATTTAAAGAAGACTAGATTTAAACTTGCAGATTTCTGTGGAGATTGAAATTCGATAACTTATCACGTCTGAATTTTGGTAAATTTCGAACAACACCATTTTTACCTTGCCTATAACAACAGCTTCGGATATACGGGTATATTCATGCGAGCATACGTGACGTAAAAATCGACTATGAGAGCATAACAGAACTGCGTAAATCTCACCTGCGAAAGATGATATACACTGTTGTATATAAATGAATTACTTTCATAATATTTCCAATGCAAAAAGTGTCTGCGAGTAATTTTTAAAAATACATTCATAAGTAAACTCCATTGAGCACATGAAGTATGTAATATTTATTTTTACGTAGTTCTACAAGAAAAGGGTTATAATGATTAACTCTTAATGAATTTCATCGTAATAGAAAAACTAGTGGGAATGCGAGTACGTTTGAATAGTAAGTGTATAACTATTATCATATTTATTTTCCAATGTGTTCGCTTGAATTTATTGTTCCCAAGACTCAAAGTATAATATTTCGTATTGGTATATACTATGTCAACAAAATATGCTATATGCATTCATTCGGAATTGTCTTTTCCCTTGTGTACTCTTTAAAAAGCTCATTTCGTACATCGTAAGTTTCTTTTAATTTATTAGGCAGTAAATGCATTCACGTCAGACGTATTCACACTAAAAACTGGAGTAAAAAAATGCGTTTATGCGCTGGTGCACGTCTGTTTGAAAGGCTACTTTCTGGAGCGAGACGCTTCGTCCGTCTCCTCTCGAGGGGCGCTCTGGATTGCCTTCATGGGCCCAGAGTGGACCAAAAGCGTGCATGCGTCGTCATAACAACCAAACATTGGTTGATTGATTATTTCGTATGTAAGGGACCGTCAGCTGCTAATGTCATTAGTCCCATAAGTGTTGTGCGTATTGTCTCTCTCGGGAGGTGGCGGTTATCTTCCCCATTGGATGGACAGATCCGACGCTGAACTATGTCTACTGGGAGGGGGCAATCGAGCCCCTCCCACCTGCGAGGCCCCGCCCCCGCCGATACAAGCTCGAAGCCCCTGACTGAACTCCCGTCATGCTTAATAGTGTGATGCATGTAAGTGTAAGTGGGTTAGTAAGGGGTGGGGATAGGACAAGGAAGAGGAGGTAAGAAAGATCGCGCGCGGTCCGTGACCTGTTTTCTATGGAGCTGAAATATATATTTTTTTGTATTGAGTGCTTATGTGAAGTGTGACGACATAGTGTCGAAAATCCTGCCACTATCGGGATTCGAACCCTAGGACTTGCCAGTAAGAGACAAGGGAGGGGCATCACTTGATTCTCTGAGCCACCTAATCTAGTCTAAACTTTGGGATCGAAAAGTCATATTCTTGTGACAGGGTCGGAACAGGCCAGTTGTCTGTTGACAATAGTGCTTGAAGATTTTGTGCGACTATTGTGAGCTTTTGGGTGACTAAGTGGATAATTTGATATCAAAAGGAAATTTTAATTCTCTTACAAAATATCTCGAAAATTTTGGAATTGTCGTTTACGGTCATTTCGTATCGGCAAAGTTTGAAACTCTCCTGCTAAAGAGTGGCTATTTTTTTTATATTATCTACTCGAACATTCCGAATCATGGGAATGAAATATTACAACTTTTTAAACTTTTACGTAGAAAGATTCATACGTCAATAATTAATATTAGGCTTAAAACTATGAATGTTGCGTTCCTTTGAATGAAAACGCTTTACACAATTATAATACAGATACCAAAAAAAGCAAATACTTTTTCTTTGCACTTATTCCTGTCGAAGTTCGTCACCATCTACATGTCGATAGGGAGTGTCTTGAATCATGTCTTAGTCGTTAGCGCTCTTGGAAGATCTGGGGTCAGCAAAACGCAAAACCTTTCACAATACCACCGTATACACAAGACACGAGGGACAAAATCTATACCATCCCAATTCGCGACTTTTCTAGCAGAGTGTGATCTATATGTAGCTTAGATACTCGGGCCATCGAAACGGAGAAAAACATCAAACCATTTGTATTATTAACTATCTAGACCTGTGCGAATATTATGTACATTATATATCATTGATTTAAAGTGAAAAGAACTTAATACTGGAATACGTCTTCGAACGGCGAGGCCTTGAATTGTTCTGATCATCCTACAGACTCAATATATGTGTGCGTAAACATTGTAATATTGTTGGGCGTTTAAGAGCTATCTCAACAATTACTGCATAGATTAATAGTCAATTTTACCTCATACGGATTTCAAGATTCTGCACCGGCCTCCCGTGGCACGGAGTAGGTGTTTCTAAAAGAGCAAAATCTCCAAAAAATTAATAAATTACTACAGAAGTCGGATTTTGTTGATTGCGGCCCAAGGACCATAATGTGAAGAACCCTACGGGAGGGGTTCTAAACTCGGGTTTTAATTTTTAATTTTTAAAAACAAATAGTGCATAAATGCCCAAACATGTAAAAATAATCGTACGTCTTGAAGGGAAAAAAACGCGAATAAACTTCCAATTCTACCCTTGAAAGGTGACCAATTTTGTCTCGACCCCGAAGCTTCAACTGGAAGACACGATCCCCTGGGCTGTTTTCGAATCGCTCAAAAATAGCTAAAAATGCTGATAATCATAAGAAACTATCCCGAATGCAGACAAGTCATAAACGAACCCAACGTAGTCTACAATGTTTTGAACGAGTAAAATGTTACACGTGTGTCGCGCCGTGTCGCGCCGTGTCGCGCCGTGTCGCGCCGTGCTGCGCCGCGTGGCCCTGACCTTGCTGGGCCGTGTGGTTCGCGTGCGCGGCGTGCAACGGTGTGTGCTGCTCACTGTGCGGTGGCCATGGCCGATAAACATACTCGCGTTGCAGCTCCAGCAACGCCAGATGGTCGTGCGGAGCTTTCGCTCAGGCACGCGAATCAACGATGGCTGTGGTGTGTGCACTTTTGCATCTGCCTCCCATTCAGGTTTAGCAACAGGCTCGGCAATTCTTGTTCTGGGCTGGCCCCAGGGGCTAACATATTGTCTTTCGAAACGAGATTTTCCATCGAGTTTTGCGGTTCAGATCCTGCTATTCACACGTTGTTAAAAACTCTGTTGTGTAAACGCTGCTTTACAAACCCAGCGCTCAAACCCGACTGGGTTGCAGTGTATTTTTGGTGTGTGAAAAGTCTGTGTGTTATATCGTGTTCCTCATCTTAAAAAATAATCTAGTTGAATGCTCAGTAAAATGAAAAAATCATATTGCAACTCATCCTAATCCGATACCGTAATCTTCCAGGCAGGGAAATCGGGAGAGGTGCTCACGGCATCAACTGATGTCATTGCTGTGTCATTGACTGAAATATTCTAGGTTCGAGTCCCGACGGTGGCAGGATATTCGACAAGAGCTGGATTGCTGTCTAATTCAACCGCTGACTGGAAGATATTTTTAACGGCCGGCTGCTCTTATCGCTATATTTTAGGTTTTTTTTCGATCAACACAAGGCAGTTGCTGGAACAGTTCTCTAACAAATAGGCCGGGGACCGCGCGATCTTTCCTTCATCTTTCTGGTCCTATCCTCTCCCCTTACTTACTCGCCCAGGAGACCGATCGGAAGCTTAGATCTTGCCCTGGCAGAGGATGTGCTCCTTTGGTTTGAGATACCTGGCTAGGGAAAACTTCGCTAGTCGACGGGCAAGCCAGCATCGGATCTCACCATCCAGCAGAACACCACCGCCACCTCCTGAGCACAAAACTAGCACTACACTTTCGGGACTATCTTAATAGTTGACACGTACGAAATCATCAATCAATCAATTCAGGGAACAACGCAAGTGTCATGACCGAGATAGTTTTTGTATCGGAGCCTGGCGACGATTGTGGGAGTCAAAATAAAGTTGTTCCGTTTGAAATCCATTGGGTACTAAACTAGAAACTGTATTTTCGAAAATGTTTTGAATCTGAGTTTATATATGTACACTCCATTTTGAGGTCATGTTTTTATAACCAATTTAATTAATTTTATAGTTCATTAACTTTTTTCGATTTTTCGTTTTTAATTTTTTTCTTTATTTTAACGTGCGATGCCTTAATGTTATATTTTATTCGTATACCGTTATTGCTATTTTATTTATATTACTAGTCTGCAGATTTTTCAGCAACTAGTTCTCATTATTTACGTACTGACCATTTATCATTGGTTTCTCTACTTGCCCGAGTATTATCAGCCTGTCTTTATTATTTATTTTGTATTTTCATGTACACTAACAAAACATTGTCGTCAAATTTCTTCACTATTTTCTAGATGTTGGATTGCTGGTTTATTAATCTGTTGAAAGGGGCCTTTTTACGTGTTCTTGTGCAAAGTTAAGAATCTCTCCTGTCACTATTTTCATGTAAATATTCTTAAAGTAGTTAGGATTTTTGACGAATCACGCCATATTGACAATTGCCTCGCAAGACTTTCTTATGAGAGCTTTACATTGCAATAATAATTCTCTTTGTATAAGCATATAATTGTCTACATTTTTTAGAGAACTTGTTTTTGTTGAAAAGTTATATTGAATAAGAAAAAAAATATTTTCTTTCAATGTTTCAAAATATTTTTGTAATACTGAACCCTTATATAGACTCATCACATCCAGACAGAAGGTCGAAATGCCATTCTTAACAAGTGGCATTCTAATGATGTTAACAGTTCGCCATCCGTTGAGAACAACCGAAACAAATAGTTACAAATTCCTAGAAAATGTATTTCTTTTTTACTGATACCTTATTGTTTGTTATTACATTCGATACGGAGCTTCATATATACTGCATAACTTACTAAATCGAGAGGATAGTGGTTACGAGAGAAACATGAAAGCAGTTGAAAGGTTCTGTATGTTCTTTTATGGGGGAAATTGTGAAAGGGAAGATAAACTGAGTCTAGTTAACGTCTAGTTAATTAGTAAATAAGTAAATCTAAATCATTAAAATTAAATAAAAAATAAAATAATTCATGTACCAAGGGCGTTAACAGGTTCTAATGATCTCGTGCCACAAAAAGCCGTCGCGTCACAAGCCTGCGGGTTTTTTTCGTCGCCTCTCGATCATTAAAACCCTTATAACATTGTTGGTGCATAAATAACTACTATTTATGTTTTTTTGTACAAAGGGTGGAATTAGGGAAATTATTGAACGACACATGGCCGTTATCACAAAACACGAAAATGGTTGATTAAAATCTATGTTGTCTATCACTCTAATGTACAAAACTTAACATGGTCCATTGCATGCTCTATACCGGCTTAATGTCGTCAATAACCGTTTCTGTATTTTACCCACAATTCATTGCAGATTTCATCCTATACTCCTTCCAACGGAGCTTGCGTATGAGCACCCTTTTGTGACATAATCCCCAGTAATTGCGAAGTGCTGGCACTGTATAATAACCTCATCCCCTCGAAATAGCTTCTGTCTCTCTCCTACTGGTCCCACCCGCACGCGAGCTTATTAATATCCAGTCGTAAAATTTTGACTCGCTCCCAATGCGCGCCTGAAGCAGCAGCGCAGAGTTTCCAGATTTGGAGAGCCGTTCTAGTGGCCCGCAGGACCGAAGCGGTCACCGCTCTCGAAACAGTTCTACAAAGAACCGTTAGCTCGGGTTTAGTCATCATTGTGAAAGTATAAACAGGAAATCTGCTGGTGAAATATCTTGAGCATTAGGTTCGTCCTGATTTCCAAATGGGAAGTTTCGTTTTCTACCTATACATTCAACTTCGAACAATGATATAATATTTTTGCTATTTGTTATAATAATGTCGACTAAGTTTGAGAAAGTCTTTTAGTTTGAGAGAGAGCCTCAAAATGCTTAATTTGAAAACTTTTTTAAGTCTAGCTAAATAGAGATATTTATGTCCTCAAAAAAGGAAGACCCCAGTCTGCCATGCCGACCACTGGATAGGCAAAGGGGCACTAGAATACTGTAAACATATAAAAAAGAGAGTCAATCTGAATGGTTTGGAAGGGCTTGAAACACTTTGAGCTGTTTTTAGACACAACCTTTTGCTAAAAAACGAAGCCGCCTAGCGAGAGATTCTCTTCTTCCGTGGCAGATCGATCTTTTTTGCAAATATAATTCTTCCTATTAAGCCTTATTTGAAAAGTACTCAAACGAGTCATTTTTTAAGCTATCCCTATCTTGACACCGAGGTTTAATGTTATTTGACCATTACCGACACGTAAATCTGCATTGATGAATTTCCTTCTCAATGATTGTCAGTTCGGCTTCGTGATGAACACACCTTGTTCCTTATAATAAATTACACATTTTACATCGTCAGAAAAAATGTTTTTTTACGTTTACACTATTAACGTTTTACGATATTACTGTGGCAACATGGCATGTTTGCAAAACAAAAATTAAAATTAGCTACAAATGCCCTCTAGCCGTGTACCGAATTTTTTTATGGCATTGCTATATCTAATTCGTAATTTTGACTTAAATTACCTCCTAATGGGTTTTGTTTGTTTTGCACACATATATGTGGGCACGTGCGTGGGCATAGTCAGAGGTTATAACAGGATAAGTCAGTGTGGGAGAACAGGCTTGGAGAAATGACATAAAAACTTTCTGGCGAGACTGTCGGGCTTTCTGGCGATCGATGTAAGGAAGCGAGGAAATGAAAATGTTTCAGAGAATAGCAACAAAAGTAAACTTTCACATACTCTGAATCGCAAGTAATGTTTATCAAAATTATTTGATTATAAAAAGTAGTTTCTCGCTAATACCAATTCCGAAAGTTAAAAATAGAAAGAAAGTGCCTGAATTTAGTATGATGTTGTGTCTGTCGCTACATGAATATGTATATTCGTATTTTGAACTATAAATTATGGGGACACTATATTGTAAACATGAGAAGGTTATTCACTATTCACAAATAAAAGGGCAACAGGCAATTTAAAAAATATGCATTACGGTTCTTGCGTCAGTTTCGAGGAATAGTTCTCCCTCATCATAAGGCTAAAAACAACAATGAAATATAAACATACAATGATAACATTGATTAATCTCGAGAGAAAATATTTACATATCAATTTTGTCTGAAAAATTTTATCAATTAATTACAAATGAACATTTTATAAGTATAGAATTCTCAAAACTTAATTGGTAAATCTCCATACTTTTTATATTGATTTTTATATCAATGAACGCAGTGAATTGGGCAGAGTACATGACAGAGAAGGATAATTTGAAAACAGTAGGTAAGTGTCGATAGAAGGCAAGTGTTGGGGAGGGGATGCGCTGAGAGAAGCCAGAGGATTAGTCCCAGATGACATTAATTATGGCAACCACTAGAAGGATGAGAAGGCGGACCAAAGGAGGAGTCAACGTACCCATGAAGCCAGAAGGACGTCATCAGTATGGAAAAGGATTGAGAAAAGAAGTGAATTGTGCAGATGCATAGTTCAAAGCGGAGATCACAGGACGCAGATGGTGGGATAGAACTCTAGCGTAGCTTGCGAAGGGCGGGAGGGAGGAATTGAATATTTGTGCACGAGTTTAAGAATGTAGAATGTAACTCTAGGAATAGTTAATGAGTGTTGGTCACGTAATCAAACTCCTAGTTTGACAATTGTTTTTTTAAATTTTATTGTTCCCTCCTAAGGGCTAACAATGGTTGAATATTGAACAAAATTACAAAAACCTGAACCACCTCATGATATCAAGGACACCTACACACAGACACTTCCAATGCTTTTTAACTGTCTAAAAACATGGAGCCAGAACCTACGATAATATGATTTTTCCGTTCTCCAGTTAAATCTCCATTTTGCACAAATTGATGCTTAACTTATTTAGAAGGTTAACTCTTCACCAAGGTTATCGACTGGCAAGTTAGATGTGACGTATTACAGGATGGGGCAGCGAAGGAGCGTAGGTGGGAGGAAGTATAGTGTGGGAGGGGCTTTAAGTAACGTGACTTTTTATAAATCCATTCTCCAGTAATATCTCGGTTTAGAAGGAGTTAAACTCCGGTTTATGGAAAACGGCTAATTTATGCATATCTCATCAACCAGGATATCAACCGGTATGTTGAATGTGACGTAAAAGATGGGTCAGTCAGCGGTAGTATGAGATGGATGGGAGTGAGTACAGTAATTGGGAGGGGCTCTAAGTGCGTATCTGTTGGGGGCGAGGCGAGGCGGAGCGAAGCAAGGCGCGTGGCGGGGAGGGGCAGTGCAGAGCAGGGCGGGGCGAGTAACTTGAGCAGGCGAAAGACAGAGAGGGGGAGAGGCGTGGCCGGCGGGCGCCCCGGCTGCGGCCGCGCGATGTTCGGGGCTCGCGACCTTGCCGCCGCCGCCCCCGCGCCGCGGCCCGCTCGACCTCCTGCCCAAAATAGGAGGCCCATGACGTCACGGCGGGCGGCCGCACGCGCTCGCCAACGCAGCTGGCGGCGGTGGCGGCGGCGGCGACGGCGGCGACGGACCGGGGGCGAGGCGCCAGCCTCCGGAAGAAGGAGAAGAAGACGCGGCTGCGACAGTCCAACAATTGAATGACGTTGGCGACCGCGTGCGCACGCCCTTCTCGGAGTTGGCGACGATTTATTTTGGAGTTGCAATGCCATCATCCGCAGAATATAGTACTTGATCTTGATAACGAACATACCCCTCAATTGCCAATACCTGCTATTAGCTCAACTATTAGTAGGTACTGGCTATTGTTATCTCTATTACCGGTGTAGTTACTACCACTGACCAATGACAGTTAAGTCACCACTATTAGCCGATATAGTAATTACTATTAGTACAAATAGGAGGTATTGATGATGCGTAGGTACTTGTGCATTCAGAGCCGGCGCTAGGCAACGGCAGATTCGGCGATCGTCCGGGGCCCAGTCAAGGGGCACGATGACGGGGAAAAAATAAATTAAAAAAATATTTTCTTTATTTTTTTTAAGGTTACCCAATTTTGACGAGTACTTGACTAAGTATTTAATAATTTTGTCAGCAGTAAGCCACAAATCAGAAGGATACTGAGAAGAGCGCGTTATAATGATCTATCTTTGTAAACTGAAGGGACAATAAGGGCACGATGAAATTGCTTAGCTTTTATGTATGAAATGAAAATGGCATGTGTTACAATTGGTTTTGCAGCAGAACGTATATTAAAAAGTTCCCCAAAAATGGCTTCAAATGGCTTTTCCCTGTAACATGTTCTCTTTAAAAATATTAACTTTAAAATTTTTTGTGGGTTTCATTTCACTAATTATATTGCCTAGCCCATAGTAAATAATTTTGATATGCATAGAATGAACACTTCTTTTGTATTTTAAACGATATCTAAAGCTAGCTAGTACTAATTTCATTTCCGTATTTGAAGGAAGCCATGCTCAAGGAGTGTCCCGGCCCTCTTAATAGCAATTTCGTTGGTCTGTGTGGGATGTGTTTAGAATGCTCAAGTTGGAATGGGGAAAAAAAACCTCCAGCTGCAAATACACTGTCCCCTGTTATAACCGCCTCTACTTCTTCGATCGCTGAAAGTCGTAAAGTCAAGAAGGGACTGGTGGATGTGGTCGTAAACGAAGACTGCTTTTATAGGCTTTATTGTCAGCTCAAAGTAATAAATTGATCGAAATTGCTATAGTTCGTAACTCGTTTTGCTTCACTGGTGTGACACCGTTATTTTACAATTTATTAAGCTTGTAATTATTGATGTGTGTAAGAACTATTATGACTTTCTGCTCGTTATCGTGCATACATTAAATATTTTCTAGAATGTAATGTGCATAGAAATTAACTAGTGTCCTGCAGCAACAAAAATAATGCTAAACAGAACCACATAAATGATTTTCACAAAAGAGGCTCTTAAATTGCTCAAAAAGAACAAATAAAAAATCCCGTATAACACTGCAATAAATTAAGTATATTTTCAAAAACTATCTTCACGAATACTACAATTTCATGGTATAGTATGTAACAGGAGGCGACCTCTTTATTCCATGAAGCCTTGTCTCATGACGTCAATCGAGTCATAGGCAGAGACGCACTGAGTATAAGAATTGTCGGTACACGCAATATGATAATAGGCAGAACATTTGCATTTTGCTAACAAAATAGAAAGACAAAATAGATTTCATTGTTTCTGGATTTTCGAGATCCTGGGGATCTAACAAGACCTCAGAGATTCTCTCACGTGACTGAAGGTTGCGTAGTTTTCTTTCAATTTCTGCACACATTTAATATTACTGATAAAGATAACAAGGCACAGTCTTATTCTTTGTCCCACTCTCGTGTAAAACTCTAGAAGTTCTAAAATACTTATTGCAACGTATAAAACCGTACATTGGCCTATTGTATTCGCCGTTTCTAATTAGACTTCTATAAACATTTCAGATTATTTTTTTACTTTGGATTTGGACACTTTTGAACAATAAATTCTAGCGTCCGCTACTCAGCACACGCGGGACAGCGGGACAGAGCGGCAAAAGTGGACAGGTATGGAATGGTAGAGAAGAGCCAAACCCAAAGGTCCAGGCCGAGGGGTAGGTGTCATGCTGGCGCCGAGACCACGCTGCTGCGACTGGAGGTGGCGACAGGGTCACAGTGAGCACACACAGACGAGTGGCCCCAGCAAAAGGGGCTGTTGTTCCGGAAACCTCTGTCACGAGGACTTCATGCCGTGTGGGAGGCCGCAGGCTTGCGGGTATGAGCAGCAGGCTCATGTTGACAGTACATTCGGTAGTTAGCGGATGCTAACAGGGAGCAAATGCTCCAGCAGTAAATGATACACTTCACATTATATATATATATATATATATATATATATATATATATATATATATATATATATGTAAATAATCTGTGAACATAGCAAAGCCTATTTTATCTGTGACTTGTGCAACTCACGATGTCACATGATATTTTTTCATGATTGAATTTTTTCCACTTGTTGTATGAACTGCTTCAAGCTGGTTTTCTAAGGTGTAACATCCATTGTTCACGGTCGAACCACTTTTCGAAAGATTTTTTTAAAAATTAATTTCTTCTTGTTCGACCAAATGACTTTAGAGGGGTTTGTTTTACATGCTGACTTTTTTGGGATTTAGGTATTCCTTGACAACTTAAGGTTAAATACTCTGGATCAATCTGGATCTTCCTAATGACTTTATTTTGTACTATTTGAATTTTTTGTATGGTGGTAGAAACAGCACTGGACAAGCACAAGTTAGTATGGGTAGGATAATGGATTTATATAATAGAATCTCGCACTTGGTAATGAGTGTTGAATGTTGATTTATATCAGGGTATATTTTGATATTTTGGCATTGGATTTGTGGATAGCTGAGCGAATATGGGATTTCCAGGAAGGTTTCTTATCTAACAATACTCCAAGATATTTTATTGGTTCACTTCTCCAAGGCATTTCACTGTCATCTATTTTCAGATAGGGAGGGTTTTGAGGTCTCCTAAGAATAAATATCTTAGTCTGGCATTTTTGAGGATTGATTGCAATTCTCCGTATTTTTGTCCATTGCATTAGGATGTTAAGATTATTCTGGACTATTATATGCCAGGTTCATATCTGAACTTGCTGAAAGCAGAGCCGTAAAAACGAAAATGTACTTCCGATAAGCGTATGAGGCTCATTTCCCATTATAAAAGCCTCAATATAATTGCCCCCATTATATATAATAATTTTACTCCGTTCCGATGCATCTAACGTTGAGATCCTCTCATCCTAAACGAGTGCGATGTATTTCAGATGACTATGCAAAGCAATTTTGCCTTCATTTGAGTAACACAAACGCAAATAGTGACAGAAGCATTTCTTCAGGTACGAAAAGATCAATTTATCACCGTCATCTAGCTGCAGAGATGCATCAGCCGTTGCTCCCAAAGGGCATGTTTGTTTTGAGTCAGAGTGGACGCACCGCGTTATTTCGGACGGCCATTGGGGTGAATCGGTCAGTACAAACGGGAGAGGGACGTGTGCGTGGCGAATCCGCCCCTGTGACTAAGGGAGGGGGGGGCGAAGAAGGGGCAAGCGACCGCTGTACCTTCCGGCGCGACAGTCGCCTCCCACCCCACCCCCCGCGGAACGATGTCCCCCGCCACTCCAGACAGCTCGCCGCCCACGACGCCACCGCAGCGGCGTGCAAGCGCAGAGCCGTTTCAAGGTCTCGTGGAAAATATATCCCAAAACACAATGGCTAATTCTATATTAGTTCTCCAAATATTGGATATTTCGAAGAAAAATGGCTTCATAACAAATTCTTATTCATTTTAAACATGTTATTCACTTTAAAAATGTGTGGTCGAATTTTCAAATATGTCTAATTCTTACTTTTGAAAATAATTATAATATTCGAAAATGTCTAGTTCTAAGTTTTGAAAACGCCTTATCTAATTTGCAAAAACGTCTAGTTCTAGTTTGGAAAACGTCTAGTTCTAGTTTGGAAAGCATCTAGTTCTAGTTTGGAAAGCATCTAGTTCTAGTTTGGAAAGCATCTAGTTCTAGTTTGGACATCGTCTAGTTCTAGTTTGGACATCGTCTAGTTCTAGTTTGGACATCGTCTAGTTCTAGTTTTAGATTTGGTTAAGTTTTGGAAAACGTTTTTAAATTTATAATTTTCAGTTACGATAAAAAACATTAGTTTGAGAACAAATAAAATTTTATGTCAAATATATAATTCCTATTCAGCGCAGGCCCCATAGATAACTTTATTCTGATTTTGCTTTAATTCATCATGTAAGGTCTGCAACCACAATGGGTTATTCTATCATTGCTTGCACTCTGAGAAGTCGTGAGTGTCTGGAATTCAGCATGAATTATTGCCGTATCACACCATTGTTTCTTTTCGAGGTCGTCTAGAAAACACTCCACCACTACACAACTCTGTCCAGTCCTGTAGAACAGACCGTTATGATCGGCTGACAAGATATGAATCATTTTGCTTCTGTCTGAAAAAAAATGAATTTTTCCTTTTCTTTGACTTTTCTCACAGACATAAATGTGTTTGAAGTGCTATTCTTCGGGTAAATATTCCCATATCTTATAATGAACAAAATTTGATGTTTCTAAGGGTGTTTATTAAAAAGACCATTGTGACATTGCCAGTACCGGAAACCACATCATCTGCACTGAACCAGGAATTACTCAACAGCATTATTAGGAAAGAAGAATCTTGACTTCCAATACTTGGAACCGTATAATTAATTGCTTGACTAGTGATTACGAGCGCGACAACGGTTAAGGTCATTATTCCTGTGAGTGTAGTGCATGTTCTTACTGCTTGAGGTTGCTGTGATCTTCCTCCGCTGGTGACGAGGAGCAACGCCCACCTACCCGTCGGTTTCCGTGGTTTTCCCCAAGCAAGTATCTCCCGCCAGTGGTGGTGTAGAGCATGAGTGGTAGTATAAGAGTGTGAGGATAGGAGATGGAAGAGCAAGGAAATTTGGCATGCGATCCGTGGTCCGTTTGAAAGGGTACTGCTCCCGGCATACGCCTGGTGTTGATAAGAGAAACCAAGACTATCGATCAGAGCAGCCGGCCGCTAGAATTCTTCTCCAGACGGCGGCTGAAGTCGCTTGAGTCGAAACTCCTTCCACCACCCGGACAGGAACCCTAGGACCACCCGGTTAGAGTCACTGTAGTGACATCAGTTGACGCCCTGCGCCACCGAAGCCGGCGTGCGTTATGCAAATGCTAACGCCTTCCGCGCGAGCGCCACTCGCAGGCGTATTTTTACCCGCTGCGTGGGGTGGCGCCCAGTGCGAGCGACGGTGCCCGCGCCTGCGCCCGCTGGCCGGGGGGGGGGGGCACAGACAGGAATCTGCGGGCGGCGGCGCTCACGGAGACCAAGTAGATTCAAACTTCAGCTAATTTCCTGGACTGTGAAATTTGAAAATTCTTCTCTTTGACATGGTCCTCTGATAAATGACCAAAGCTGTACTCATATGTATTACGCAATTTATGCTTTAAATATACTTGTAGTAAGCGTTTGCCTGCCCTTGGTGCATTTCTGTGGATACTTTCTATTCCTTACTCAGTATAATAATATTGTTAAGAGTTCATTTATCTCTTTTTGTACATATTTTAGGTCACATATTATTTCTGTCTTTATATTTTTAACGTAATGTATTAACAATTTCATTCATTTTGCTTTGACAATTAGACCAAATAAGGCTTCGAAGCGTTGATAGATTAATTAGATGATTAATAAATCTGAAAAAAATACTGACTCTCTTTAATAAATCCTGGGTTATCCTCCTAAATGGAGTGATTCAATATTATCCTAGCAAAGCCATACCATAGGAGCTAAAATCATTCGTTATTAACATGACAATTATTAAAATGATATCCATTCATTAACAAAAATTCGTGTCGCTAGATTCAGCTTCAATCGTTTTTTTTTTTAATATACGTATAATTTGATTTCCATATGATGTAAAGAAGGATGGAGGAGCCAAGGTGTGATAAATAGGAGGAATTTAAAAATTACAGGGGGAGCTAAAGAAGTTAAAAGTTAGAAGTGAGGAAATGAGGGATTTGATAATCTAAAGAACGAACGTAAGGGAAATGAAGAGCATTGATTACAAAGTAGAAATAAATCAGAAAAGGGATTGGAAAATTTAGAAATTAGAATTAAGGAATAGTGAAAAGGAGTAGATAAAATATCAATTGAGAATAGGTGGTAGACCAAGAAAATGTGTGAATCAGTAGACCACGCAAAGGAAGACATACATCCATAAACTTATTTCACGAGAAATAACTAACGCAATAAAAATGGAGAAATTCTTAAAGAATCTTCCATTATTTTATAATAAGTAGAGAAAGTAGTTTAAATGGGGATTAAAATTGTCGCATAATTAAATAAAAAAATATATTTTTGTCACATTACATGAATACATTTATTATTATTAAAATGTACGTTCTCTAATGGTTGTTTTACAACTGTATGTATTGAAGTAACGCCTTATTTTACGTGGCGAGACTATGTACGACCTTAAAAACAGTATTTGAGATTCGCGAAATTGAAAATGAAGAATTTAATGAATAGAAAGAATGAGGCTAGACTAAACTTACTCTAGATTAGACAATTTGACCGATGATCCCTGCCATTGCACTCATTGATGATTATCAATGGGTTTTCAATTATTCAATTGGCCTTTGTATCGGGACGCCGCTCCGCTTATTGTAGAAGTGCGAACATTGAGCACGAGGGCCTAAGGTCCTTATAATTTGCTGATTCATCAAGCGCCCATCAGTAAAATAGACTTCACATACGCAGACTGAGGGTGCTGTCTTTTGTGGATTTTAAAATTATTTTTATATTTTAGGTATTGATATTTCTAACACAGCTCCGTACGTTTGAAAAATCAACTCGTTATGGGTTGAGAGTGTTAGTGACGGAGGGAGGTCACCGGTACGTTCTGAGCTAGATGGCAAAAAAATTACTCTATGCTTTTAATATCGGTTTGTTTTTAACACCCATCGGAATCCAATTCTATACTCAACTTCTCTGAGAAGTGGTTTTCGTGGTTTACCAGATTCCGGTTAGATTGATTGATTCCGGAGGAGGGTAGGGCCGCCCTGCGAGTTCAGTGCTACCGGGTCTCCAGGCCTGTGCCGGAGTCGAATCAATGCGCCACTCACAATGTGTCAACAACCCCCACCCCTATGCCCAGAGTACCGGGCCACTGCCACGACGAAGCCAAGAGCCCAACAGGGGGCCACCCGAACTAAGGTCTGGGGGCCTTGTCGAACCCTTCCCGCCCACCTAGGCAACCTGTCAGTGTGTCTCCCACCATGTGTGATAGTGTAGTGCATGAAAGTGTAAGTGCGTGAGTAATGGGTGAGAATAGGACAAGAAAGAGGAAAAACAGCGCGTAGTTTATGGCCTGTTTGTTATGGTACAGTCCGGCATTGTCCTGGTATTGACCGAAGAAAACTACCGATCAGAGCAGCCGGACGCTAGAAATCTCTTTCTAGCGACTGAATTTAACCAAGTTATTAATCAAGTTCCGAAAATCCTGTCACTCGATCCTAGGACCTCCCAGTCAGAGACAATGCAGGGACATCGATTGTTGTGCTGAGCCGACTCTCCCGATGCGACGAGAGAATGTAAGCGGGAAGCAGCTGCAGCAGCGGTTATAGTAGTGCAGCGGGCAGAGGTGGGCGGGAGCGCGTGGGCCGCGGTTCGTCGGCGATGACGTCCGGCGTGGGCGGGTTGGGTGGGCGTGGTCGCCGGGATGGCAGGGCGCGCATGCGGAATGCACTTTTAGACTCGCCGCACGGGGCGCCTCGCCTCGCCTCGCTTGCGCGACACCCCATCAGCGCAAACATTTATACAGCCCGTGGGTGGCCGAAGTATATTCAGCGATTTCCACTCTGCGTAGTGGTGCGTTTGTTTCGCGACGGGCGTGGATTTTCGAAGGGCAGAAAATCCACTCTGGTATTGTCGTACCTGCAGCATGTAAAATTCCTTGGCTAAATGCCAGACAAAATTAAATCTTTCGACAATTGCGGACCTAATCCGATCCTGCGATTTCCCATAGCCGGGAAAAGCCCGAAGTATTAGGTAAATATTACTGAAACTGATGTTGAAGCGCTGACTGACGTCGAATAGAATGGGCGTCTGAATTCACAGTAATGCGGGAGCCTATATTGTCCTAATTAGATAATTCCCAACTCTTGTCGGGGATGAACCATTGAGTCAAACTCCATGTTCCGGGCTTTTCAAAACAAATGAAATTATTAGTTTCGCATCTGTCCAAATAGTGGGTCTGCGTAGAGTACTGTTAGGCAATGAGTGCAGAATTAACGCCTGATAGGAGGGGGCGGTGGACGTTGGCGGGTGTCGATGGCCACTCGTAGTAATAGAGACATCTGAGGGATGTGGCGTTGGTTACCATGGACAAAAGTTTGGTTTTTGAGAGAGTCTGGATGGAGTTGGTGAGAAAATGGAGGACTGAATGTAAACCGTAAATATTAATGTGAAATTTTGGTTTTGAAACCGAATTAATAGTGGCTTAGGATACCGGAAGTTTGACGAAACCTTGCGGAAGGTACCTCAGCAATTTAATTGACTGTTCTATTTTAAAAAGCAAGATATCCGCGATAGCGAAGAAGGAAACATTTGCCGATTTATTCCAGATCATTAATTTCAGGAAGAACACATTTGCTTGTGTTTGAAACGAAAGTTTTCTTATTTAAATTACGTCAAGAGAGAGGTCAAGGACAGTGAAGTTTGGTGAATGGTAATACCTCTGTAGCTGAACTTAATTGTGGTTACAAACAATCGCGAGCATTAACTTGTGCATACGCTGTTGGGCGGACATTGAGTTCTGTACATTCGTAACACAGTGGTCGTCGACGAACGGTGTGTCGGTGGGCAGTGGAGGGTGGTGACGTCGGGTCAGGGGCGGTGGGGCGAGTGCAGTGGGAGGCGGCGCGCAGGCGGCGCGTCGGCTGCTGCGGGGGCGGCGCGGGGCGGCGCTGTGCTGCCTCGACCTGCCACTCAGCGGCGCATGTGGGCTGCACGGGCGGGACCCGGCTGCCAACTGCTCTTGTGTCGTGGACGTCAGCGACTCGCCGCCCCGCGATGTCGCCGCGTCAAATATCGGCTGGAACGGAACCTAGGACCCTCTTGCCATCTGGGCTCACCGACCCTCCTGGTAACTATATTTCTAAAGAGCACCAGAGGGTGTCTGGCAACTGAGAACGCACAAAGCAATTACAAGGAAATAACGTACTTGACAATTGCTATAGTACGATGGGCCATGTCTCTGTATATGGGGCAGTACTTTTGGGACTCATCTCTAAAGGGTTACAGAACAACAAGGTGTAAAGAGCCCTCCACTCAGCTCGGAGGTGAATGTTGACAGAGTGAGTGAATTGAAGTCATTAACTCATAGGGTAATATCATTCGAGAGCGGATCATAATTCAAGTTGATGTTCTGAATCCAGAGAGACAAGACAAGACGAGGCAATGCAAGACAACTTGTATTATTGTGATTCAAAGAAAGAGGGATTTTATACGTTTGCTATTGATATTTTAGTTCATTTGAAGAATCGAACTTGTTCCTAGGCTAATTTTGTTTGACCATGAAAACGTACTAAGAAATTGATCTATTAATAATGTTCATAAATTCGATTAAAATCACTTGCTATGATGGATAGATTTCAAGATTTCAAATCTTTGAATTGAAAATCTACACTTCTTAAAAATATTTCTTCCGTCTCCATAACCACAAGGTAAGCTGTATGTGTATATATTTAACTGAGTGAAATAAACGAATAATCCAGAAACATGATCGTCTATAAAAGCAACATTTATGTCAATAAAAGCTCAATGCACCTCGGGGACAAACATAGTTACTAAGGAGTAGATTCACATTTTTGCTAATTGTTTCAAAATTGTTCTCTAACCTGAGCTATCTACACAACGCTTTTAGATCGATCGATATCCAGATCCATAATATATATGCGAGGGAGGGAGAGAGAGAGTAAATAAAGATGATTGGATGATTCAATCAATACTTCCCTCATGTAGCCTTTTTAAGTCCCTGCCCCTGTAAGAACTCGTAACACTGCCCCCCCCCCCATTAACGTTCCATTTCAAATCTCCACTTCCACCTATTGATTAACTGAGAACAACTTCATAAAATTTACCCAATACATAATTAATATTTTGGTAAAAATATTCATATTCTATGTTAATGTATTTTTATTAAATGGATATTCATTTATAATTTGATATTAATAATAAATTAAATGTTAATAAATAAATTAAACATAGCATACTGCGAAAACAGTCATTCTTCATCATCTCCCTTGGATCGTTTTCATCATGTTCATGGCTCTCCTAAAAGCTTCAGTCCCTTCTAGCTCTCTCATTTGACGGGGAAATCGGTTCCGATTCGTGGACGTTAAAAGATCCGATCTATCCCAGACTTCTCCCCCGCTACGGCGCGAATGGTCCAGACTCATGGGAAACTGAAGTGCCTCTGACTAGGAGGCCCTAGTGTTCGACTCCCAACGGCGGAAACATTTTCGACACTAGTTTGTCAGCTAGTTCGAATTCAGCCGATGTCTGGAAAATAATTATAGTGACCTAAATGGATCGGTTGTTTTCCGGGGTTTCTCCGCTCAACAACAGGTGAATGTCGGAGCAGTACCCCCACAAACGGGCCACGATCTCGCGTGATCTTTCCTTCCTCATCCTTGTTCTTTCTTCTACCCTTACTTACACTTACATACAGTACCGCACTTTGGACACTTGCGTGCAGTAATGCACATCGGAAGAGCTTAGAGCTTGTCCCGGCTGAAGCGGTGTCACGCTGGAGGGAGATACCTGGTTGGGACAATCCTCGCAAGCTGACGCATGACGACGTGCCACCCAGCGTGGGAAGAGCGCCGCCACCCTTTGCGATAAAGTAACGCACTACACTTACAGGACCTATGATCTTAGCCGTTGACGCGCACGGAATCACTAATCAATCAACAAATTAGTCAATCAATAAATCAATCAACAAATTAGGCAATCAACAAATCAATCAACAAATTAGTCAATCAACAAATCAATCAATCAATCAATCAATCGTGTACAGCGAAGACGGAAACTTGGCACGTCAAGCTCCCTTCCGCAGACAAGAAACGCCACTCATTCGGCGGCCTTCCGCCTCCGTAAGCGCGGCCGGAAGGCGAACCGCCCGGGCTGCCTCGCGCGGCGGCTCGAGGGGTCCTTCCACGGCGACCGCGCCCACAATCAGTGGGTCGCAACCTTTACTTTCCTGACGTCACGTTCGCGAATACCGGCGTCGTCGTCGCAGTTTGTCATCGTCTGCGAGTTGTGAGGCGCATGGGCGGTCTGTTTCGCGACAGAAGCGCGCGGGTTCGCCCAGTGTTTCCCAAACTTTGAGTCACTGGCGTACTGGGCCGAGAACTCTTTCTTGTGGAAACCCGATACACACACCTTTTTACTCGCTCACATTCGTGTGAAGGATAAAATAATATATTAGCGAAATAAATAGATTCTAAAATAGTTTCCTTCTCTGAATCCGGAAAACAGCTCTCCAAACTCTTACCATGATACGGAGATACCCAGAAGAGCTGAACCTCCGAAAATGTAAAAGGTTAAAAAGATATATAATTTTGTAGATAACAGTGTGAGCATATCTGAAGACCTCTGGTCACGAAAGTATGCGTTAAGGCCTTAGGATACACAGTTTTATGTTCTGATAAATCTATGTAAAAATTACGGAAATAAGTGCCAGGAACGCGCGCGATCCATCCTCCTTCTTCCTTGTTCGAACCTCACTTTTACTTACACACACTATCACTCACATGCACTACACTACCACACTTGACGGGAGACCAGTCGGAAATTTAGTTATCGTCCCAGCTGGTGTGGTGCCCCGCTGGTGAGAGATACCTGGTTGCGAAAAATCTCGCAATAAAAACATACACTACACATACGGGACTAATGACCTTCGCAGTTGACACGCCCTGAATCAACATACATTCCGCACTTCAGCTTGTACCCTACTTTCTAATTTCGGAGGGGAAATGAGAGAAGAGTCAGGGGAAGTGCCAGTAGGAGCGCTGGACTTCCCAGGTGCGAGCTCAATTTGACATGCCTGCTGTAGGCTTCCCTACACTTAGTCATCACGAAACCGATGACCTCGTTCTTCATGGATCACAAAACCCTTGAAGCAAACGCCCGGACGTCAGCAAATGTGTGAGAATTCTTACACCTTGCTAACATGAAAATAATAGTTTCTTTTCTGAGGAGCACTTACATTGCGATTTATTTCGCTCCAAAAGTTTTTTTTGTGAACATGTTATTGTTAATTCCCTTCTGAATATTCATGAACGATGTCCTTAACAGTCGAAGTGGCTGAGAGCATATATCGACTCAGCACCTCGATCTGTAAGGTCAGGGGTTCGAATCCTTTGATTCGAATCTCTCACAGGTCACAGATATTTGGGTCTGGTATTGTGTGGTGGGTTCTGCTGATTTCAAATATAACAAGTCTAAACATACAGTACGTTAGTACTGTATGTTTGAGTGATTGAGTGAGTTTGAGTGATGATGAGAAGTAGTGATGATTAGAAGTAGTGATGATTAGAAGTAGTGAAACCAGTAATCTTGACGAATCACCCCCGTTCTAATACAATATTCCATTCTTTTCGTTACATATTTAGAACTGTCTTACATATTTTACACATTTTGATATTCTCACAAAATATTTTTTATTTTATCAATTTTATTGTATATAATACATACTTTTTATGAAACGAAGTATTTTTAAAAAACTTAGTTTTTCCTGCATAATTACTAAATGCTGTGGAATGTCGCTTCGTTAAGGCATGGTTTTACAGTCCGGCGCGCCTGCTTCAGTTATCTCAGAGGTGGAATGTGCGTGTCAGCGACTGAGATCATTTTCATCTTTAGGGGTGAAAAGTACCACCGACACCGGGTTTCGTGAGCTTTAACTTTAATATCCGAGGTACTTCGGCGGTCGCTAACGTATAAACTCTTAGAAAATAATGTTGCATCGATTATTTGCTAGAGGTAGATATCGCCAGTTTGTAGGCTGGCTTCTACGAGTATTGCGTCTTATCTGGCTGCTAAACTTGGTTCCTGGATAGCAATATAGATTTTATGACTGACGAGAAAGTTGTATGGCACAAATTGTGTATCAACTTGTGCTCTCCAAATGTTATTTAAAACATTTATATTATTTTTAAAAGTTGTTTAGGAGACTTTTGAAAAATGAAATTTTTTATTTGGTAAATGTGTTTTATAATTAGCGTTATTTTTATATTATTTCCGATTTTATATATTTATTACATGTTCTCACTGCTTCCATTACATATTTATGTAAATATTTCGACGTTTCATACTAAATATTTTTCCGGTCTCTAGTGATGACTTCCCGTGAGAAGTAAATAGACGCACACTTCCCTCATGAACAGACGACATCACAGGCGACGTGTATCAGACGCACGTCAGGGAAACTGCACATAAAAAATGTCGTCATCAGTGGACTTCAAAATTCGAACTGAATCATGACCGAGTGACCTTATGGCAAGCTGCCGTGATTTATTGCCATTACTCCACATTCTTAGGTGCTGAACGGTCATAACTAAGATCACAATGAAGACAAACAGTCTCATATTTTCTTCGGAGTCGTAACGCTCATTTGAGGTAATATTCTGTGGCGTAATCTCTCAAAAAATATTTAGAAAAAAGTTATTATGCAACAGTTAAGTCTGTTGTTGATTTTGTATTCTGTCGTAATGTTCCTTCGGATAACTTGTTAATGGCAATAATAAGCTTTGAATCTGATAATTTCGACGGGGCGTCTCGACACGTGGTTAATAATGACTTGAAAATTTATTTTAAACTCGTTTTTAAATTCATTTCAACTGCCAGTAAAGTTAACTTCTGACGACAGCAATATGTTGTTTACAGATGAACAATGACGTATTACGATAGGGTAAATAATCATTGGTACTAGTTATAGAGACGTATTATTTACAATAATTAGTATTTTGTTGACAAAGGTTTCTGTCAAACCAATTTAATCACAAAAGGTATTGTAAACAGAAATGGAAAATATTGAGGTAGAATTCAAAAATATATTTGGATTATTAATGTAGTACATTTTAAATTCATGTTATTTTAAATTTTTTAAATGATTTCAATTTTTCTATATTTCGAAATTTGTGGATTTATTTTCTCTGTCAAGCTTAGAGAGAGTACTAATTTTACAAAACAATACATGAGATAAAGTTACGAGTACAAAACATAAATGTTTTGATGTTCTTGTCCATGTGTAACGGAAAGAATGTGGAGATACGCAGGAGCAAGTGGTTGCGGTTAAAATATGGACACAGCAGAACCCTTGGTGTTCTGAGAATCCAGGCCACGTGACGTAGAGAATAAAAAAACTCGGAACTTCCACTGGCGCATGCTACAACACTGGAACGCAACGCTTGGAATTGGCATGCAACCATGCGCCAGCGCATTTTGAGGCACGAGATAAAATATTGAGCTGACAGAAAAGATTCATAACTGGCTGATTATTTTATTGGAACTAAATGTGCCTGTAAGACTGAATGAGTTATTCTGTAAGAATGAACTTGAATGAAAATATTTTTTTATAGTTGTGAGAATATTCTATTTATAGTAAAATTGTATGTTAAAAGTAGGAAAATGTGTTCTTCTAAAAAACATGACAAAAAAATATATATAAATATATACATTATATTTATATTTATATTTATATTTATATTTATATTTATATTTATATTTATATTTATATTTATATTTATATATATATATATATATATATATATATATATATATATATATATATATATCCAAAGTATACTTTGACCTTTCTTGAATATTTTCTTTAGAAATCTATCCTATCCTATTTGTCTTGTCTTCTTCTAGATATATTTTATTAGAACAAATATCCCTTAAATTTTCCTGTGTTTATCCTAAGGAATAGCATGAATTTATCTTTAGCAGCGCTTTTCTAAAACAATTAGTTAAGTAATATCAGATATATTGTCACTTTACTAATCATATCCATACTAGAAGAAATTTTGAATTGATTACATTACATATTCGGCTTTCTGAACCATTATTTAAAAGTGCGAGAATTGAAAAAAATACATTAAAAGAGCAGGTTAGAGTGTGACGTAAAAAGATCCCCTCTCTTATACACCCAGTGGCGATGCGTGTTTTTTGACCCGTGTGAGCATCTGTTGTCAGTCGCGGATCCAGAAACTGCCTGAGGGGAAGTCACATTTTGGGCAATCTTTGCCTTTTCGTAGAAAAGCTTAATTTACTTTTACTGAAAATTAACTCCAGTTTTATGAAAACATATACATAGTTTCCTCTTATCCAAAGTATTTTTACTTGAGAGGTAAAGTAATTTGACTTTCATATTCACCGTTGCAGTGGGTGACCCACTTGGCGACCCAGTTGGCAAATACGACAGAGGCTGCAACTGTATCGCGGGAATATAGGGCTTCAGACATGAGTGTGGCGTAAGAAGACCCCCCCCCGCCTCATACACCTGATGGCCATGCATGTTTTTTACCCATACGAGCAATCATGAGCATGTTGTCAGAGACGGATCCAGAAACTGCCTAACGGGAGAGCACTTTTTTGGGCAGTACTTGCCTTTTTGTAAAAAAGCTTAATTTATTATTATTATTGAGAATTAACTCTAGGTTTATGAAAAAACGTAAATATGAAAATATGAACATTATTTTACATTAAATAACAGTGATGAGCATTTTTAAATATTTTTCTGTTGTTTTAAAATATGCGATTCTAAATTAATTTTGTCCGCGGAGTTCAGAAATGCGATTCATGACTTCTTATCGCGTCAGGTTTTTTCACAAATCACGAAAATGTGTTTTATATATTTGTACATTGGTTTTAAAGAATAACTATTTTTGAGGAGTGGTTAATGCTATACAAATTTGTTAGGGCAGAACTGTCTTGAGTATACACTGGCCCTCTTCTTGCAAAAAATAATTAAATCGGCCTCCAGATGTCTGTATTTCGAGAGAGAAGTATTCATTGAAAACATTTTAGTTAACATCCTATTAACCCTGCAACATCTGTAGGTTGTGAACCAAATAGTTTGTCATTTAGGTTAAATTTAACGCTCGTTTCTTGTGGACCGCCGTCAGGCCGAAGTCGAAAATAATGCAAGAAAGTATGTCATGTTGTAGTATGACTACTTTTCTCATGTGTTGCCAGATGAAACCAGAATATTTTGACCCTTACAGCAATCATTAACACACGTGTGATTGGATATGAACTCACAACAATTCGGACAGAGGCGTTCAATTGGTTGGCATCTCAGTGATCAAGAATAGTTGCTCATTATTATTATTATTATTATTATTATTATTATTATTAAAAATAATAATAATAATAATAATAATAATAATAATACACATTCGTTAAGAAACAATAATCAAAACATAATACCTAGTACCTTTGGGGAACAGTAAAGCAATTTTTATAACTAAGTAAACGAATAGACGTCTCAGTATTCAATCTTAGAACCACTAGGAAACGAACAAAATCGACAAAGAGCCCTACTCTCAGATGTATCTATACGTTTAAACCATTTTTTGACATCGATTCCACGAAACAAATGTTATAAAAACGACCAGACTTAATTTAATTTAAAAATCGAATTAACTACCCCTCAGTCGCAACCGTTACAAACAAACAAGCCGCGACGAGAAGCACAATAGAGTCATTGGCGCTGCCGATCACGATCTGTTTGGCGAGGGGTCCTGACCTTGACATTCGCATCCACAGGAAGTCGGCCCGTGGCAACCTACTCAGGGCGCTATTTCGGAGAGGAATCGCGGCCCTGGGTACGCCTCCGCCGCCGCCTCTGCGGCGGGCGCAACCTGGCATTGAACCACGGACTCGCACGTGGGAGAATGTCATCCGCCCACCCTTTGAATCCGCGCCGCCCCCGCACCTCCGCCTCTGTAGCGCCGCGCCGCCAGCGCTGCCGTCACCGTCATCGTCACAGTCGCCGAGGAAAGGAGGTTGCAAGTAGTTATTTACTTTTTTTTGGTTCTGTTTCACGTTAGAACCGTAAAAAAATATTTATAATGATTGAGTCGGAAAAAAAGAAAAGCGAGTAAAAATCTTAACTGTTTGCAATGGACAAGAGAACGTAGACGAAAATCAAAGGTCCTGTAGAATGTTGCAATACATATTACAGGTAGAGCTTTCTCAGTCTTTTTAGAATCCTTCAACACAAATAAATCATTTAGTTATTACAAAATATTGATTTATTATTGAAACTCATAATAACTGCGTATTTCTATGTATGAAAACCGTAACGCAGTAAGAAAACTTTCGCGTTGCGTTTGAACTTGTGTATTGTTTTTAAATGATTAGTTTAGTATGGTAGTACAATACAGTGCATAGTAACGTGTGTCAGCATACGAGTAGAAATGAACGCAAAGTTATTTATGCATCAAGGGCGTTGTAATGTCGTAATAATCGAGCGGCGATAGAGAAACCCTTTGAAAGTAATGTTTTCAATTTTTCGATGTCACCAACTTTTAGTACGAAAAAAGATTTCATTTGTTTCTTTCCAATTGTTGTAAAATGTTCGTTAAGAAAGCGTTATTCAATAGTTACTCTGTAATATAGTAAATAATTATACACTGTTGTTTTACGTTAAAAAATTTAAATTCCTTTTGATGACAGCTTTAATTTCCTTACTTCAATTTCTATAGAACTCATTAAATAATTTTAATTTGCTTTCATTCGAAATACGATTTGTCCAATTTGATAAATCCTTTAGAAAATCAATCAATTTTCAAAATTTTTAGAAAATCAATGTAACTTTTTACGAATTTCTTGATTACAAATTCTTTATTTTCACGGTGTTTACATTCCGATGACACGAAGTTTGAGACGATGGTGTCGGGTTGAAATTTCACTTCTTTGGAAACTATAAACTCTTCAATTAATCTTTTTCCTGAGTGCAACTTCTGTCCGCGAATTTATAAGTCCACCTTATAATCCACCACAATTACTAAATCGTATATTTTACAATTTACAAGACCAAAAGCTACGACATTTGATACTAGCTACTATCAAATTATTTACACAAAATCTCGAATTTCTCACTCGGACAATTCTTTAGCGACTTGTACTCGAGTTAGCTACGCGTCCTATTCCCAAGTTGTAACATTCAGTAAAGTTGGTCCCTTGTTAAGAATAAAACAATTAAGAAATGAAATTGAACTTTATAATTTCAACAGAGTAATCTATCTAATCAATAAATATCACTACATACGGATTCTGAACTATTTAGCATTTTCCTAAGATCAACATCCACGAACCCTTAATTCACCCAGATTCTAACTTCAATCTGACATACGTCACCTGTGTCTCGGTCTCCGGCTTCGTTTTGGTAAAAAAACACTACTAGACAAACTGTCACTATCCTTTTTCATTTGCTTTAATTTTTTTGTAATATTTTTGAAGTAGAGTCTTTATCTTTTATTGGCAGTCATTTACCTTGATCTTACACCTAAACCGGAATTAAAAATCACTGTGGTTAATGGTCACTATTGGTTATCCACTCCTTGGTCACATCATTTGTTGAAATATAAGAAAGATCTATATTCTAAAATTCCACTTGTCCTATATTGCGATTGATTTTAATCATTAGCCTTAGTGCTCAATGTTCAGTATTTTATTGTCCCTTTCAGTCTTGAACAGATGTGAGTCCTGAAATCTGCATCACAATATTTACTTTTTATTTCCACTAACATAAACATGTCTGCTGTATTCTCTGTTTGTAAATAATGTTTTGGTTTATTTCCAATTACGAATTCTCACCACCATCAAAAGGTTATTGTCTTGAATATATTACACAACACATTCCTTTGAAATATTTGACATATCTCAATATTGGGTTAGGTTTAGATTTCGTGATGTGGCCCCCAAAGAATTCAATTGAGTGCCATTTTTCTCCACGTGAGGGACCTACCTGGATCTGTGGACTAGATGCGACCACCACCGCCCCTGCACTCTCCACCGTTGCTCCTGCTGCCCCCTCCACTCCGTCTGGATCACTGCCACCGCCACCTGTGCGGTCGAGAAGCCACTGTTGTGGTTCACGTAACTGACCTCTCGCGTCGCCCCGACACACTCGTGGATTGATTGATTAACTGATTAATTAGTTATTCCGCGAGTGTCGACTGCTAAGGTCATTAGACCAGTGCATGTTTACCTCGGGAAGGTAGCGATCTTCCCCTACTGGATGTCGGATCGTGATCCACGCGTCGGCGTAACACAAGACCATTGGGTGGTCTAAAAATGAACCAAGTGCGTACTGATATTGTAAAGATTCAGTATATTCTATATTTGACATCGAAATTGCGTTTATATACTCGGCCTACTTGGGACGAAGACATAGGTTGGATAATATGGACACGGACAAGATACTCGTATACAGAAGAATGAAATCAACAACCAGAAAAGAGGTAGAGATCTTGGTGTACGGACTAAAGTTTGATGTTTTGAAAGGAAAAACAAAAGATATACTACTAGTGTTGGAGTATAGAAGAAAGTTAAACGTCTCGGAATACGAACGAAAGATATACATGTTGGAACACAGAAGGGCGTTAGATGTCTCGGAGTACTGATGGAAGTTCGACGTCTTTGGTGTAGACGAGAGATATACGTCTTGATGTACAAACGAAAATGGACTTTTAGTATTGTGCTTTTTAATTATAAATTATTGTGTAAAGTCTCTATTGTTGCTCTTATCGTTGTAAATATTATATATATATATATATATATATATATATATATATATATATATATATAAAAATTTTGATATTGGAAGAGTTTTAAATGTAATAAACCAGTAAGGTGCTATATTTCAAATCTACGGTGTAAGCCGTACCATCATCAATCTCTATAAAAAAGTAAATGAAAATTAATTTTTTTTCATTAAACGGAAAAATAAGAACCACTCTAATATGCAGTTTTTTTACACTTTTATAATTGTTTGCTTACCAATTGTTATTTGATAGAACGCACCATAGAATTTTAAAGTATTTAACGATATCGGTGTTTGAGTCTGAGACTCCAAAACAGGAGCATGACGGTTCTTTTTGTGTGAAATACACTGTTTACAGTAATAACACAAAAACAGCATTGAATAAATGACATTTTAAATAAACATTGATATTTAGCAGATTTCTAATCATTTTAGTATATTAATAGAATCATACGTTTAAATTACGACATGTTTAGTAGAAGTGAATGTAAAATTGATTTTCTGTTTTTCTTTTACTATTTGGATTTGTGTTAAGTGTGCTGACAGTACATTTTGTACGTTAAACATTTTTATTTTGGAATCGTTTACGGACACATGGTTTTATAAGATTTCTCACGTTTAAAGATTCACTGAAAATAATCCGGCTACATCAGATTAGTATGAAATAAATGTAATTTTCTTTGAAACAAGTAGAATGCTTAACGTCCATATACATATTGAAGTCAGGTTTATGGGGCTTGGCCAGCAGAGACAAAAATTCAATACCTGGTTATTTACCAACGTTTCAAAAAATATATTTCCGTTACCAGTGCTGTCAAGCTAAGAAAGCCTATCCTACAGTTAAGCTGAAATAAATTTAGATTTTTTCTTTGAGTTAATACACCTGTTACAGTTACCCATTTCTCAAAAGTAAGTCCTTTGAACAAACAAGTGAGCAAAATACCACCAGTAGCATTTAAACGCGATGTATTCTGTGTGCTTTGAAGTTCAGCTGCCACTGCCAGCTAGCAAGCGCGGCCTCACGTAGGATGGGCGTAGGACAGCATCCTTGTCGCCTTCCATCAGGTGCTCGTATGAAAGGGGCAGACCTGCACTCCAACGCCTGCGTTCTTGGCCGGCGGAAAGCCGAAGCTTGTTTTACGCGTAACGCCTAACTTTAGGCGCGCACGAGCAGGAGCGAGATGGGAGCGCGCGTCGGAGGGGGATGTCTGGCGACGCCGGCGAAAATGAACGGCGCGAGGCGACCCGCGCAGGGCTGACAGGTTGCGGTACGGGGCGGACAGGCCCAGAGAAAAGCAGTAGAGGCCCCTTCTTGGGAACAAAAGTTCCCATTATTATTATTATTATTATTATTATTATTATTATTATTATTATTATTATTATTATTATTATTGTTGTTGTTGTTGTTGTTGGTGTATATGTCATTACTGACCACGCTACACGATTAACACGTGTAATTTTTTCAGGATCAGCTTTTCAGCTGAATCCCTCAATACGACTAGGTTGTTACGCCTTGAAGGGTTATTTATAAGATGATAGGATGATGATGATGAGGGGTGAAGGGTCCATCACAAATACGATCATGGCTACGCAGTACTCAAACCTATAGCCTCGGCTGCCGCAATCGTCTGCGGCACGGGGCTGACATTATTATTAACATTAATTAATAATATATTTTAAAGAGAATCCTAATTCATTATAAAAAACAGAAAATTTTCTGTCATTGTTACAATTGGTTCTTGTTTGTTGAGTTTTCTCGCAGACATGTATTAGTATTTTGAACCTCTCTCCCACTTCCCCTTTCTCCTACTGCCTCGTAACGTTTACAGCTCATTGCCATACCCATCCTCTTAGTGTTCAATGTGCTTTTGCACGGGTGGATGTACATACTTATTTATTTATTTAGTTTAATGTGCTGTAATGTAAACTGTAATGTTTCTTAAATATTTCTCTTTAAATGTAATGTGAACAATTTGTCTTATACTCATTTTTGTTATGCAAAATAATCAGGCTTCACATGTTATTTGTTATGTTTAGGCTTTCTCGTATTATGTTTCATTTATTTCAAGTCAGTAACTTGTTATTTTTTATATTCTTATATTCTATGTAGCCTGAAGATGAAAATTTCATCTCTTCTAAACGCCGTACAACAAAGTTTTGGTTAATGAAAAATATTTTTGAGTTTATATGTGATTCTGTGTTTTTATTTAATAAGTAGTGTCTGTCGGAAAACTCTGTGTCAAAACTCATCTAATGTGACTCGTATTTACGTTACAGTTAAATATTTTGTTAAAAGACATTGAAGGAAATACAAATACAATATAAATTTTCGGTTCCCTACTTAAGTAGGTGCTGGGGCAAATTGTCGCAGCTTCCCCGCCCTCTGGACGCCGCTTGGTTGCGGAATCACGCCCTAGCGGCGTCTGGATGGAGAGTGGGAGGCTGCCAGCCAGCGAAAGTGCCAGGACGTAGGTCCAAGACATTGTTTGATCAACATTGGACTTCGGGCCAAAGCTCTTCTGGTGATTGACGAACGGGATAAAGGAATCATTTCGCCTTCGTACTTAATTAAGGCCGCACAAACCTGCTGTCAATATTTTTTTTTCGAAGCTCCCTTCTAGTACATGTGGTTTAGAAAACTCTTTCTGAGAATACAACAATTTTATTATCATTGCCAAGATACTTGTACAATGCAACTAAAGCAGTTCGTATGAATGTATCTAAAATTAACCTAAAGCAGTTCGTATAAATACAGGCCGATATACGAATGATAAACTCTTTTCATCCATTACCCGTGAATCGTATTTGTCACGTCGACGCTAGGTTGGGAGCTAACAAGCACTTGCTAATAGTTGCTCTGGACACGCAGGTCTCCTCGTCATTTGTGTATTCAAGTTACCGTCACTGAGATGCCTTGTGCCCATGCTCACGGCACAATAAACAGAATTGTACTTACGTCAAGACTCCTGGAAAATTACGCGAGTAGTAGTCAATAATTTGTGTAAAGTATTTCTATAACATGTTTTATACGGTATGCATTACCGACACCAAGAACAATTTTGTGGAAGAGAAAGGGTCTAGCAATGGAAAGTGTTTCGGATGTATCCCAGATAAGGGTGTTTGCAAACTCTTGATCTCTTAACTGGCAATGATCTGCAAGAGAAGAAACAAACTTTTCTCCAACAAGAATTTGTCAGAGAATAAATTAATTACGGCGAAAATCGTTCGAAAATACTTCATATAATGTCTATGCAACGAGAAAATGACACATCTAAAGGATCGTCACTTTAGAGTTAGTTGGACACAAAAAGGTTAGAAAATGTTTCATAAGGTTCATTTATAGAAAGTATTTCACAAAGTACATAGAGTAAGCCACTTCACATGTGATCTAAAATAAGACTCCGCTCGGGATAAAACCACTTAGTAAAATTACTTTCTGAAATTGTTAGTGCACTTGTCTAGTGCGCCGAATATAAGTTTTTATTCTTAAATTGTGTCCGGCTTCTCAACTTGACCAATGACAGACCACAACACGACCCGCATGGTTGAATATAATTAAATAAGGTTTCTAATATTAATCATATTCAACCATAATTAATTAAATAATAATAATTAAAGGAAAAAATAGTTTAAATAAATTAAAAATATTCCCTTTTTTCGAAACACAAACGTGAATTTTATTCACGTTTCTACATTTACTGGAGTATTTTTCAAAAACAAATAGCTTGGGTCCAGGATTGTAAAATTAAGTATTCTTTCAAATCATTTCTTGTGTTTTCCTTTTTTTATTCGTAAGTTCTATTGAATTGTTTTAGAATTTATGAAACTGAATATTATCGTACTTCATTAATATACTACCAGTATATTACACAAAAAAGTGGAGGGTCTTTTAACGTGGAGAGAAAATAATAGGGTCCATTTTTAAGTTCTTTAGTTCAACAGCCAATGAGCTGCACACGGAGAATAAGTTAACAATCGCCTAGTGTTTTTGTTATTATTGGAATAGTAATGCCATTTCTTCATATGTCATAAAAATACTCGGATGTTTAAAATAATTATTAGCTTCAGGCCGAAGTTTACTAAGTTATATTTCACATAGTTTGATTTGATGTATTATTAATTAATGAATTATTTATTGTATTTGATTTATTACTAAAATGTATGTTGGACGTATAGGGGAGACGTGTTCTTGTCCCCTTTTATTATACTAATGGAATGATCAAAAAGCCAATAAAGCGAGATTAGCAACATTTTCGCGCAAGGCTTAAAGAAAACTTACTTGAAGTGGTAAACGAATTACAGATTTTAATTTTAGTGTTGTTAAGAAAAAGCAACCCACCCCTTCGACTCGCCTCCTGCCACTACTAGCAAAACGAGAATTCAGCTAAAAGTGCTCAAAGTGAAGATTCGTTTAGTTCATAATCAAATGTCCTTCCGGCCGAGGTGTCCTCATTTCACAGTTGATGCGCTACAGACCTTGAATCTCTTACGAAAAAGGCGAAGTAACTATGGACATGTCTCGTAGAGGGCCACTTAAATCAATTTTCAAGGGAATGTTGATAATGTGAGGTCCTTGAATCTTTTTAAGAAAAACGCTAAATAACTTTGTCAAATTCTGTCTCGTATAAGGCCATTTAAATCAATTTCTAAAGAAAATGTTGATAGTATAGGGTCCTTGGATCTCCTTTAAAAAGGCCAAAGAGTAACCATGCTTCTGTCCGATTGTTAGTTCCCCATTGAAATCAATTTTTAAAGGGAACATTTTAATACGTCCCTCAATTTGTCAAACAACTGGCTTATTATAAAAGAAAATCTATATTCGCTGACGTTCTCTTCTTGCAGATCCATGAAATATTTTTACAATAAAGAATTACGTTCGGAGAATTCGGAATCAATTATTTTTCATATTTAGGATCTGAATGGGTTGAACAGTTTTTTGCTCATTTGCCAGATTTCGACCGATCAACATAGTGAATCGAGCTGTTTAATTTTTTGTATGGCTCTTATACAGCCGATAGCTGATGACACTTTACGTCCCGATGAGACGCCCGCATGTTCGCACTAGACACCAACACATATGCGGGCTCCTCTGACTTGCGTCAGCAGAACGGAGGCCCTCCGCGACAACTGTTACATCAGAGAGAAGGGATAAAATATCATGCCCAAGACGGGACTCATGTCGACACTGTTTAGTACTTAATTGCGACATATAGTATGTATGTCGTGTGTGTGTGTGTATGTACGTATATTTGAGCTACGACAGGTAATCAACTAGTAAAAATTATGTACAATCGCCAAATAAAACACGTTTTAAAAAAATAGAATAACTTTGGAATTGGTTACTCGTTCAGTGCATGAATTTTAAGACGTGGATAGTTAGAAGAATCTAAGATAGCAATGTAAATAGAGTGGGAGATTAGTGGTTGCCCCTTCCCGCAAGCCAACTTGGACGTCGCTGTATCTTGCCATCCAGCGAGGGAGCGTCAACTTAACAGTTGATGGATCTGGAAAAACTAATCGAACAATTGAGAAGCTTCTCGTTCCTCTGATTGTATTGCGTCGATATAACAATGCGGCCTTACGGCCAATGTATTAATCCACCCTTGTGCGTTCGCGGAGTCCGGCGATAACTGCGCGGGCTGCAGCCCTGGGCTGCGTCTGGCGGGCGGCTACTCGAGAGCGACCTTGGCGGCAGCGGCGGCGGCGGAGGCAGACACCACGCGGCCAGGGCCGACACGCCAGACGCGCGGTGGAGATAGTGCCCGCGGCCGCGTGAGCGAGCGAGGGGGGGTGGGGAAGGAGGAGCAACGGGAGCGATGACTGCGGGTGGCGGAGGCGGTAACGCGGAGGCGATGATAAGAATCTCATTAACGGTAATGGGGGCGTCGATGAAGAGGGTGTGCTAATAGTGATAATTTCGACAAGCGAAGCGAAGAGAACGGTGGGTGGAGGGGCGGTGTAGCTGTCTGAGGAGGGGTGGGAGGAGTTAGCGAGGGGGCGGCATCAGGGGCAGCGTAGGGGCCACTGTTGGTGTGTGGGGGTGGGGCGGCGGGGCAACGGAAGGGTAGGGGGTGAGGATTTCGGCGGTGGTAGCGGCAGGGCGGGGAGGGAAAGGACAGTGGCGACGCCAAGCTACGTTGGGCGCGTCAACTGCGAAGGTCAATTGTATTGCATGTTCTATTACTATTTGACGAGATCAGGCGTCTACATACATGGCCTTGCGGGTTTTTCCCCAGACAGGTATTTCCCACCAGACGGTTCTCCCCCAGCCAGATAAAGCTGGTCTCTCCACAATTGTGGTATTGTCAATCCATGTGAGGAAAGTGTAAGTAAAGGGTAAAAATGAGACAAGCGAGGTCCGTTTGTTAGGAAACTGTTCGGGCATTCGTCAGGTGTTGATTTGAGAAACAAAGGAAATATTCCAAACGGAGCAGCCGACCGCTAGGATTCCCCTCAGGACAGCGGCTGAACTCCTCCGGGCTGAAAAGCGACATTCGAAAATTCTGCCAACGTCGCGATTTCGGGTTAGAGGCACTGCAGTAATATCAGTTGACGCTCTGAACCACCTTTGTCGGTGGGATCTTAAGAGAGGCGGCCGTTAAATGGAGGGGTGGGGTGGATGACTTGCGTGTGTCGTGACAATGGCGAAACCGGGCCTGTGTAGTCGAGCGCAACCAAGACGGGGCCGGAGGGGGCCACGCTAGGGAGAGTCTATAGGGGTTGGGAGGGGCGCGGCAGAATTGATGGGGACGGTGAACGTAGTATCGTTGGCAACAGAGATGGGGAGGGGGCGACATGCATAAAGGTTACGTCTATGTTTACAATATTTCTATTATGGAAAAAGAGGTCATTTCTTATAAGAAAACAGGACACTTCGTATAAACTGCTTTAATATCATAATGTTTTTTTTCTTAAAGACAAAATTCCTTCCGTCAACAAAATTTACATTTCAATTATTGTCTTCTCTTTCACAAACACAAGAAGTTGCAGATATTAACTCCATAAGCCAGCAAAATAGTATTAATAAGGCTCAACACAGAATCTGCAATCAACGCCGTAAAACAATACGTTGTAGCGACTAATAACAACACTGATGTATTTCATGGTGTAAAGGACATTTCATAGTTGATATATGAATTTTGGCAGTTGTTAAGCGAGATAGATGAAGATAAATGTCATTAATTTATGCAACACTTATTTATTTATTTAAATATGTTGTCGGAGACATTATACCTCGCACATTATACCACTATGTTGCATTTAAAAGTAATGACCCCTTCCCATAAAAAAAGAGGACATTTCGTCCTTTCTTGTAAAATCCACCCTGCCCTCCCGATGAACCCTGGCGGGTAGGGCGAGGCGAGGCGGGTAGGGCGAGGTGAGGCGGGTAGGCGCAGGCGGAAGATGGAGGACGCGGAGGAAGAAGGTGGAGGAGGCGGCGGGCGGCGCTTGTGGAACGGCCCCGCCGCTGCCGAATTCGCCAGACAACCGTCGCCTTGTTCCACTTCTTTTGAGCAGGACTGTCGTATTTGGAGGGAGCGCGCATTAAATATTCGCGAGGCGGATTCGCGCGAGCAGGCGATCCGCTGTGCGCGGCCGCGGGCGCGAGGCCAGGCGGCGGCCTCGCTCGCTCCTTCGCTCACTCGCTCACTCTCTCGCGCCCGCCCGCGGCGCCGCGCGCTGGTTGAAAAGCGCGCAAACGCGCGCAGACGCAAAAAACACAACTCGATTTAAGAACCATTATTTAATAAAAAATTAAATCTATAAATTAAATAATACTGGACTATAAAGTAACTGGTAAAAGTAAGTAGTTGTTTTTGTTAATTGATAACTGATCCGGGCGCGTCACCTGCTAAGGTCATTAGTCACCTAAGGGGAGTGCATGTGTTTTCCTCGGGAGGTGATGGTGGTGTTTTTTCCCTTCTGAATGGAGAGATCAGCTTACGGGGCAGCCTCAACCAGGTATCTCCCACCTGCGGGGCATCGCCCCAGCCAGTAAAAGCTCTAAGCTCCTGACCGGCCTCCCGCCATGTGTAGTGCATACAAATGTACGGATGAGAATAAGTCTAGAAAGATCGTGCGAGGTCCGTGGCTCGTTCGTTCGTTAGGGTCCTGCTCCGGCACTCTCCGGTAGAATTCTCCTCCAGTCGGCGACTGAATTCGACCTAATTGGAAAATCCTAGCTGGTGTGGAAAATCCTGCCACTGTTGGGTCTCCATCCTAGGAGGCGCCTCCCGCTCAGAGGCACAGCAGTGACATCAGTTGATGCTCTAAGCCACCTCTCCCGGTATATTTTTTTCTTTTTTTTCCTTTTTTCTTTGTGATAATTTCAGCCGAGATTGCTCAGTCACGAGCGCTGAACTGATCACGATTCGACTGGTCGCAGGTTCGAGCCTCGCGTAGGATTAGTTGTTGATCTGTGAGTTGTGTCGTGTAGGGGTGTCCCACATACTGCGCATCGTCCTTGCCCTACCATTGCTCTCTTTCTGTTCTGTTCGGGATACGTAGGAGCTGGAGTTGAGGGCGCTGCATTTGCACAGAGCCATTCTCTCTTTTCCGGCATTACTGTGGCTGGTTCTTACCAGAAATGCATGATATGGGGTTAAGAGTCTCAGCAATGCTGCCCACTCTACTCGATATTGCTCCCGACCCTTAACTCCTGGCTAAAGCTCGTTTTACACGACCAATTTATCCTTTTCTCGGTGTAGAAACCTGACGGACTAGTTGGATGTAATTTTTACAAAAAAATGACTTAAACTTCATTTCAGATATAGATTTCGTTTATCCGCGCTTGAGAATCACGCTTCTGGCGTAGGTTTTTGCAACTTTATAGAGTTTACTATGCGTGCGGTGCCATTTGTTCCTTTTTTGCTGATACGAAAGCATTCTTAAGTGTTGAGTAGTAATGTGAAGTGATTATATAGTGAGAAATACAACATGTACTGTGTTCTAATGGCATCTCCTGTGCTCAGTCCTCATATTACCTAAGATAATTTGTTCCCACAGGTTCTTTATTAAACTATTCAGTCTTCAGCGCTTTTCGCAGCGTCCAGAGGAAATACTGCTATTCCTATTTGGTGTAGAAAACGAAAAGACCATGTAGAATGCTCTTTCGCGTTCATTCATTTTTAACACCGAAACAGTAACGTGTAGATATGAATGTTCCTTTTACATCCATTTTCTGCACAGAAAACGAAAAAATGACGGTGTAAAACAGGTTTAAGCGACTATTGACCCGTGAACTTCACTTCGCGCAGGTGACGAGTACGCCCGATAAAAGGGGCTGCGGGCTGCATCGATGTTACGAATGGGAATGAGGCAAGAACGGGAAAAGCCGGGACATTCTACTAGGCACTCGCCTCACCCATTAAAGATTTGAGACTTCTACCCAATGGGAGAGACAAGCATAAAAGTATGTATAATGTGTTTGTTTCGTGAATTTCTATATTGAAAATTCGAAGTTTATTTGAAATAAAACATCTTGCTCACTAGCAATTCAAATACATTGTTTATAAGTTTTTCTATTAAACTTTGAATTTCTATAAAATATTTTTAATATTGAACGCCTGGTAAAATCTATCTGAACATTTTAAAGTGATATTTTATATCATATTTGAATTAATTTTGCTATATGTAAATAAATTCGTCTGGAGCGAATTTTCACAAAATGAACTTTGTCGCCCTATTTTAAAAAGACTTAAAACGCATTTTGAAATTTAATTTGTGTTATAAAACAATCGATACTTCAACCTTCCGGATTTAAAATGACGCCCGGTTAAATTCGAAACCATACGGAGTGCAAAATTCGCTCTAAAGTAGTTTTTATATTATTTTCATGAAATGACATTAAACATTAATTTACTATTATAATTCGAAGAGTATTGCCGTGAATATATTAAGTAGAGAAAATAGAATTGCAAAAATTAAAAACATGAGCAGATTGCGCGCTAACTGTTCTTCTCAGACCACTGTACGCGGAGCGCGGACAGCAAACGGAAGCGAGGAGGTCGACAGGATTCGAATATAATGCTTTTGCTAGGGCGTTCCTCTAACGGGATGTTGGCACCCAAGTAGGGAGAACTGATATTTGACTTTGGTGAGCAATTATGGCCGATAAATGGTGACGTACGCTTAGCCAGGATAGAATAGGGAACTGTAGTTAGTGTTCCCTTAGACCGGTGTTAAGACCTGATTTTTTTCGTGAAATCATAAATAGCTTGTCAAAAAATGTTTGTGGAAAAATTTTACGAAAATTATACGTGCTCTGAAAGTATTCTCGGATTCTATCAAGAAAGATAAAAATAAATGTTTGAGGTTCGAATTGGCTGACAAGGAAAGACAAGGTGTTTAAATATATTAAATGATGTTCCAACATTGAAATTCATGTTAAAGATTCAATAACTGAATATAAGAGATGAATTACGAAGAAATATTCAAATTGTACTGTTGAATCGAAGTAGACAAGAAATTATGTATTTTAATTGTAGTTTCTTTGGAACGTTCTCACTTTGACTTTTATAATATGTTCAGGGAAACGTTATCACACATTGATAAGAAATTACAAAATATCAAATAAATATTGGATATATAAAGAAAATAAAAATTTAATGAAAGAAATATTCAATATTTTTGAGCACTTGAATCGATTGAGCTATTTACTAGGGTCCCTAAACAAATGTAAGACTGAGCAGATGCAAAAAAAAAAAAAAATAGTTGAGGTCATCCAGTTTTGATAAATGATTTGATGGCATAAACTGAAATTATAAAAAGAGAATTGTGAAGTTGATCTGGGTGACCGAGATAACTAAGAGCGTTTACGAACTCAAGCCCAAGTCCGAACGGTGGCGCGATTGTGTCCTTCCTCGGGCAGGAAATATTTGACCCTTGTCACTTCTATGTGTGTATTGTAGTGGGGGGGGGGTCTCGCTGCCTACTGATGACAGATTATAATAGCTGCGGATAGGTCGCATTCAGCAGCTGTTTCGAGGAGAACTGTAGCGGGTTGTTCTGGACGATGGTTTTCCGAAAAACAGGCGAATATCAGACTATATTCGTAACAAAAGGACCTTGATCCGCGTGCGTTCTTTCCTTTCCCATCTTTGTCTCTACATCAGCTTTTATCCACATACGCGCTCACATATATACATACACTCTCTCTCTCTTTCTCTCTTTCTCTCTCTTTCTCTCTCTCTTTCTCTCTCTCTTTCTCTCT
>BOPP01000038.1:4030882-4133042 GCA_017312745.1 Gryllus bimaculatus
CTCTCTCTCTCTCTTTCTCTCTCTCTTTCTCTCTCTTTCTCTCTCTCTCTCTCTCTCTCACTCCTTCTCACTCCCTCTTGTGAACCACATTGGCACACATTTCGAGAGACCAATTGGGAGGCACTTATGTTAAGCTCTTAAGAGCTTCTCCCGCCTTGGGCGGTGTCTTTTGAGAGAGACGGAGAGCGAAAAGCCCGCAGGCTGACGCGGGTGTTTTCGCCTTCCAACTTGTAAGTCGGCGCCGGGTCTCACCGGAGGGAGAGAAGCATCGCCTTCTCCCGGCTACAACATGCATTAGCATCAATGAAATAATTATATGAGTCGTTGTTGCCAACAATATTGTTTATTACAATAGCAGTTTTCGATGGCTTAGCCGTCATCATTTTTCTGCTTATGAAAGCCACAAAATCGGCTGGTCGTCGAGTTAGTAGTTTTTGTGGCTTCCATACAGCAGAAAACTGATGATGATAGCTGAGCCATCGAAAGCTGCTATTGTAATAATCAATATTGTTGGCAATGACGACCCGTATAATTATTTCATTGTAAATGCCAACGAAAACTCACCTCAATACCAATGCTTTAGAATCACTGCACTAATGATCAAAGAAGTTGGACGTGCCCGGAAACAATATACTCACGCACGATCCGTCAGTCGAAGAGCTCCCAAATGCAATTGTATCTAGTGCTTGGTTCGAGATGCAATCTATTTGAGTGTACATGGTAAGCCACATGGTAGGTAGAGGAGAACCAGCATCGGCTCGGAAAGCCCCAAGAAAACTGAAAGAGAAGGGTGACCTCCAACTCTTGGAGGAACGTCTAAAATACAGTGAACGCAAGAAACAGCAATGTAGAAGAGCCTTAACATTAATGTATGTAAACAAGATACAAGTTATATAATGTATATGAATGGCAATATTTATTTAAAATAATTATTATAGTAATTGCTACAATACATGGTCTGACGAATACGCAAATACGAAGTGGATTTAACGAACGAATATAGATTGATGGATCCTAAAAGGCAAACGTGAATAATTTCCATTGTTGAAATAATAAGAGAAAATTGGGAACTTGATGAGTAATGCGATATTAAACAGAAGCAAAAATGTGATTTCCAAAATGGTGGAAGAAAAAAATTAACATATTAATATAACTACTTTGATCTGGAATATCTGAATATAAGTATTTGTCTTTAACAATATTTTTATATATTACATGAGCAGCTTGCAGTGGCTTAGCCATTACAATCAGAACTGATAAAACATACAGCACGTAGTTTTCAAATCTGTTTTGTAACGATCCGATGATGGTTCGTGATTAAGACATCAAAACCTGCTCATGTAATATATAAAATATGTTGGCAATAACAAAGCCTTTAATTAAAATATTTAGAATGCCAACAATATATCACCAATAAACCAATACCATCATTAAATCGATATTTGCTTTGGAGGTCACATTATTGATTACGAATTATTGAATGAATGATTGAATGCGCAGAATTATGAATGTGAAGAAGAAGGATTGTCACACAGATAATACGCAAATGTAAGTAAATAATATTAAGAAAAGAAAAAGGGAAGGAAACATTAACGACGAGAGATGTTACGATGAGACGTGTAAAGCATTAAGTTTAGTTTACTGCGATAGTTTCAAAGCGGTTTCATGGGTTGTACCATTTTGAAAATCTGGCACGGAGATTATAGTAGTAGAGGGAGCCGTGGAAGCGATGGAACAGTAATAGATGTTCTCCTTTGTAATTTGCAAAGCAAATTTTGGCTGACCTATAATTTGGGATGCAGTTGGCAAGGCGCTCAAACACTTCACAGCAATATCATGACTATGTAAAAAGATGCCATCTTTCCTTTACTGTGACCTCTCTTCACCGAAGGATAAATGAATCATACTTCACAGAACATGATTCTTTGATTTGGATTATGAAATATCAGCAACGATCTGCTATTTTTGGATAGCTTTCGAAGTGCACAAATTTCAACACAATCAAAACAGGAATTCTAACTGTATTATTTGTCCGTTTCTTGCTTCTTTCCAAACATTATTTTATAAACAAAGTTTTTGCCTAGTAAGAACAGCATTTGTAGGATTTTGTGTCATCTGTGGAATAGGAAAAATTTCTTAGGAATTGTTATCGTGCGAAAGCTATTGATACCTGCATCTATTACTAGTAGTAGTTGGTCCGTTACTTTTCTCGTGATCAATTTAGATTCCGTCTATTATTTCAAGAAGAATTAAAAATAAACTATTATTCTTGAGCGATCAATAATGGTATAAGGATATGTTAAGAAAATTCAGTAACAAGTATAAATGAGGAAATTCGTTAGAGTCAAATTAATTGCATAATATAATTTGATCCATCGTTTAATTATACAGCCATACACAAAAAAATGTTTTCTTTTTTGGAGATCAGACCATGTTTTCTATGTTTTGGGGGTCGTTAAATTTGAATCCGGTGTCCATTTTACTCCATCACACAAGATTTTGGAAATAACCTGGAAAAATATTTAAAAAATAAAAGACATCTCTAACTGAGGAGTCAAACTATGTTACTCATGTTTTGGGGGTCGCTGAAGCCGAATCTGAAGTCCAATTTAATTCATATCAGATTTTTAAATTCAAAGCAATTATAATTGGTATAGAGGATGGCATTGGCGCCTGACGAAACAACACTCATCACGTTGTTCTATGGCAGATTGCCTATACAGTTTGCGCCAGATCACCAGCGTTCTCTCCGAGCAGAGACGGGTTTTTAATATTTTTTAGGTTATGGGGAAAAATCTGATTTGATGAAGTTAAATTGACCTCAGATTCGGTTTCAGGGACCCCAAAAACATACTGGTAACAGAATCTAATCCCTCGCTTAGAAATATCTTTCATATTGTATATTTTTTTTAGATTCTGTTGAAAACCTGATGTAATAGAGTAAAAAGGTCACCGGATTTGGATATAGCGACCCCATAAATATATAGAAAACATGGTCTGAATCCCAGACACGAACACAATTTGTGTGTGTGTGGCTGTTTTCACAGTCACCTATTAGAGAATAAAGTAATCTGTAGTGTAGAAGGGAAGTATTTATATTTACATCCTCACTCTGCTCTGCTCCGCTCCGCCCTCCTCCATTCCGCCTCCCACGCTCCAACCCGCTCCACTCCACTACTCCGCTCCGCCCCGCTCCGCCCAGCTCCGCCCAACTGTTTGTGGAGCATACGCTGTCATGTTTAGGAACATGATCTACCATGCTTAGGAACATGATCTACCATGCTTAGGAACTTGATCTACCATGCTTAGGAACTTGATCTACCATGCTTAGGAACATAACATAGATAGGGCTAAGCTTCAAAAAGTTGGAAATTATAGGAACAGTATTTCAAGGATAAATTATACTTATGAATGAAGACTAAACCTGAAGAAAGTAATGGATCTACGACTCATGCTTTGATTATTGTCCCATATCACTCTTCTTTGCTTTTAAGTTTTTCTTTGAAATAAGAGTTCTGTAATATTGCCGTTCTTCTTCGACAAACAAATGCTTGAAGGTAACTGCACTGTTAATCGCTGGCGATGTAATGGATGTCTCATGTCAGCTTGGGGTCGTGGTGGTGATGTAGTCTGTTTAGCAACAGCTGGTGCTGTAACAGGTCTCTCAGGATACTGGCGTCGTTAAGTAAGGGATATTTTTGGATGATGCAGATCGTTTAGTCAGCACTCTTCAAGATCACAGTATCTTCGTATTCGCAGTTGTTTTATAAGAATAACAGTGTGTAATAATGCGAGTGTATAATGAATATGTAATATAGTTTACTTTTCAATGGTCCTTTTTTATTGTATATCCGAGTTTCAAATCCATTGACTCGAATGAAAAATACCAAAAGTTAGCATGTAAATGATGCTTCACATAAATATTTACTTATTTTATCTGAAGACTTTTAGATACACTGTAACTAATCATGAGAGATTAACGATTATGACTAGTGTGTCTTAAAGTTATGAACGTAAAAATCCGAGAAACAGAAATATGTAGTAACCCTTACTCTCTGTTCTGTAATCAACACGCCTAAGAGAGCGGATCTCGGAGAGAATAATTAGTGTATACTGGCAAGTATTTCGGTTTAGCCCTTTATGCTACTTTCGAAATATTTGGTAGCACTTCTCGCTGTCCAAGCACCATGGCAGTCAGCTTTGTAATCGAAGTGACCGTGTTGTTTGACCGTGTCCGTGAATTCAGCCGCTGTATAGAGAAGAATTCTATTGGCCGGCTACTCTGATAGGTAGGTTTCCTTACTTTCTCCGATCAACACCACGCGAATGCCGGAGCAGTACAGACAGGCGATCTTTCCTTCCTCTTTCTTGATCTATCCCATCCCGTACTCGCATGCACTTATTCATATGCACTACACTATCATACATGCCGCGAGTACAGAACTTGTCGCAGCTGGGGCGGTGCCCTCTGGTGGGAGACACCTTGTCGAAGGAAATCCCCTCAAGCCGCCGGACCTCGCCAGCCAGCGGGGGAAAATAATCTCCACTTCAGGAATAAAACTTGCACTACACTTATGGGAATTACTTATCGCTAATCAATCACGAACACAGCGCTGATGTAACGTTGGGTTCCCCTAGTCCCTGCGCCATCAGGCGGGCTTAGCCAGGGGCGCAGTAGTTTTTTAAAACCTTTTAGAACAACAGCATTGCTTCGAATGATTAACCGCTGCGGACGAAAGCCTTTTGTCTCCGCAGCAACCCTTCCTGCGTGGGTGAGACGCAGCACGCGAGGGCTTGGCTCGAGGCGCGAGCAGCGGCCAGCCGTGACCCACGCTGTCATCGCCACGGCCTACCGACTCCTGCGCCCCGCATCCGCCCCGCCCTGCCCTGCCCTCCCCGTCCCACCCCGCGCCACCCCTTGCCACGCGATAGCCCCGGCCCAAAATATTATTTGAGAGGGCGCCGCTGGGCGCTGGCCAGCCGATCGCCCATATTTCAGAGCCCCCCCCCTCCTCCCACCCTCGCGTCGTCGTTGGGGCTATTCTGGAAAACGCGCCCACCGCTCCCGCCGCCTCTGCTGCCACCCCCTAGCCGCCGCAGCCGCTCCCACCCCTGCCGCCGACGCCGCTGGCTCCTCTGTGGCCGGTCTCAGCAACTGCTTTCCCATCCTCTTCTGTCTCGATCACTGCTGCTGGCGCTATCACTGTTGTTGCCACCACCAATCCCGCCGCCTGCGTTGACATCCCTGACCCTATCGCAGCCATCACCACCACCACCTCCATTGCCAGAATGTAGCACTGCCACAGCTGCCACGGCCTCCGCCACGGACATCACCGTCGGGCCCAACGCCAACATCTCCGCCGCCTCGGAAACCACGTCTCCAGGCACCACTGCCGCCACCGCCATCACCCACCTCCCCTCCGATGTCAATTCTACTGCTGTCTCAGCATCGGAACGGTATAATCACCTTGCGACTGTCGCTCGTGGCGCTGTTGCCACTAGTTCCATCGCCACTATGGATGCGACATCAGCCTCGATATTTTCAAAACATCGATGTTTATATAAAATCATAGATTTTTTAAGACTATGGGTTGTTGACATCGATGTTTAGTGTTTGGCATTTGTATGTTGTCGATGTTGTTTAAATCGTAACAAAGTTATTAGATAACTTTCAGATATCCGTAAATTGAATATTTTTCAGGCCAAAGTCACCCAGGATGAAAAATAAATAAAATTGAGTGTTCGTCAATAAAGAAGTCTATATTATTTCTGAATTATCGAATCAAATAATTAAAGTTTTGTTAATTGAAGGGTTTCTGTCTAGAGCCAAATTCCAGATTTTATTGGAGGCACATCAGAGCATAGACGTGCTTAGTAATGAATTTATGATTTTTACCCGCTTTGTATCTTTCAATGTGTTTGGCACTTTCCAAAAGGAAATGTCGCATAAGATAGCGTTAGTTGCAGGAAATAACGTAGTTAAATAGCTCAAAATATGGAATTTGGACTTGTTTGATTCATGTAAGAAACCTCTCAATTGCCCTATCGATCTTTTACTTTCTTTTGTCAGTTAAATGTCAATTAAAAATTAATAACCTTTCAAACAAAATATCTTCGTGAACTTCAATGGTTACTAAATTGTATAGTAGTTTTAAAAACAACGATGTTTGATAATATCCAATGTTTTGTGTCGTTTTCATTAGTAGGGGGCTGATTTTGATAACCTAAAGCATTGCCAAAAATTGTCCATAAAATGCCTAAAAACAAAGAAAAATTTCCTAAAAACAAATTGAACAAAACTACCTCAGATGAACAACTCAAGCTCTTGTTGAGAGTTCAGAATAAGATATGTTGCTGATGTAATCGACCTTTTGTTCAAATGAACTGAGCTAGCAAATCCAGCCCCTATTTATTAATATCGATGTTTTAATTTTGAACGTCGATGTTGAAAACAATTGATGTTTGGTTGGCGATAGTACGATATAGTATCCGCTGGTGCTCTTGGACGCTGCACCAAATACTATAGAGACATTAAATCACACTCTGCGATATAATGGGAGACTTTTGAAGCCTGCGCCCCTAGTGGCCCCACTTATCATAACCATTGGGCTGTCAAATTACGAGATGTACTCGTATAAGTATGAAAGATCTTTTAGTTTACTTACGATTACGTTTACATGCATTTACAATAAATATTAAATTATTTTCGTTTGGTTACATTTTTTCCTTTGGTTACATTTCGTTAGTTACATTTTTATATGTCTGGGAAAGTATGAGCCGTATTTAATTGCACAAATTACGAAATTTAGAAGAATCGTTTTTTCTATTCTCTCCTTATGAGAAGTCATGAAGTCAGAAAGTCCTTACAGACTTCGTGCTATAAGTGCTGTATTACTTTGTAAGTTCTTATCACTTTCCAATTAAATGCAGATATTAAATTATCAAATCACTGTTTTGTATTGCTTGCAGTATTGAACATTTAAATAAATATTTACAGTAATGATGCTAATGTTAGGTTTATTAGAATCCAAAGAACTTCAGAAGAAGTTTATGTATTGAAATTTGAATTTGCGGTCGATTTTTCAGGTCACGTCCCTGAGTTCGCTAATGAAGAGTTGTCTACCATTAATAGTATGAGAGAGGTTTGAAGCGGTCTGTATTCGTATAGTATTTTCTGCTACCCCCCCCCCCATGTGCCATCGCCGCCATAGGGTCATCGCAGTTTGCGCCACGCACTAATCACCCACCAGAGAATCCTTTTGGCGTCCATGTTCTTTGAAGTTTCAGTGTGTTTGGAAGTCACCCATGAAATCCAGGCGCACGTATTAGAATAATGATTTTGGTGTGCGGTCAGCTGCTGTTTGACTACCAGGAGACTAGTAATACAGATTAAAGAGGATTGTTGCTGATCGCTTGGGAAATGAGGGCGTCATACGGAAATGATTTTGATGACATGCATTTCGATCATGTATCACCTTTATATTCAGTACAATGCATGTACTGAATATAAAAGGCTATATGAAATACAATGGACTATATGAAATTTGATACGAATGATTGTGAGTAAAATGAATTGTCTTCATACTGCTTCTTGCTTACGTTACTTGAAATAATTATTCAGCACGAAAAGTGTACTTAAAGTGAAAAGAAACTTCAAATCCATGCAAATAAATATTGCTTTACAATATAAGTAGCTTTCTTTGTCAACTTGTATATCAAGTAGCTGCTGAACATTCCACTAATGGGACTTAAAAATAATGGAATACACTTTGTAGGATTTTTTACTCGTGTCCAGGATAGTTTCAGGTAGGATTGAATTTCAATCAGTCGGAAGAAAAGGCGAAACAATCATATAAAACCATAATATTGAGAATAAATTGTCCTAAAAATACGTAAATTCCTTCAATAACGTTCAATACCTTAATAATAATTCTTTTGGCATGGAGAATAATGTGTACATTCCGACAAGTTAGTCAACAAACCCAAATTCCAAAATATCTTACAATGTAGTACAATACTTAAAATACATTTTCATGAAAAAGTAAGCAACCTACATCGCATGCAAACAAGCGACCCATACAGCCCAAGAGAGATATTTCGGGAACTCTCAGCAAAAGATTTAGAACTCGTGACATTGATTCCGTGCCCTATTTTCCATCCTTGTGTGCGGGCTGCTGCCACCATTGCCACAACTGTGGGGCAGCTGCTCAATCTGTTGTTGGCGCCTCCGCCACCGACGCAGCTACCGCCGCCGCTCCGTCTGCACAGACCAAGGGCACACGCTCGTGCCTCCCAGATGCTCACACCGGCTTATGTCGCTCAATGCATCGATTTGATGTCATTGCTGGGACTCTGACCGGGAGGTCTTAGGGTTCAGAATTCCACCGGTGTCAGAATTTTCAACACTAGCTAGACAGCTAGGCCAAATTCAACCACTGCCTGGAAGAGAATTCGAGCGGCTGGCTGTTGCGATAGTTTTCCGTGGTTTCTCTGATTATCACCTGGCGAATGCCGGAGCAGTAACGGAACCAACGGGCCACGGGCCGCACGCGATCTCTCTCTCCTCTTCCTTATCCTATCCTCTTACTTATCTTATCCTCTTACTTATCCTCACTTACAAGCACTTCACTACCACACATGTCGGGAGTCATGTCGGAAGCGTCGAGCTTGTCCCGGATGGGTTGGTGCGAGGTACCTGATTGGGGAAAACCCCACTCTCCGACGGTTATGTGCACTCTTCTAAGTTTTATTATGCCAGACACCATGTCACCTGAGATGTCTTTGTCAAACGCCGTGTTTCTTTTGGAAGTAGGGTTAGAAGAGTTGAATCGTTTTAAATTTATTTTATTACAATCATTGTAACAAGATCATTTTGTATCAAACATGAGGTTGTTGGTGAAAGAGTAAAATCACTTGCCTAATGTTTGAGGCCGATTGTCGGCACTTGCTGAAATAGCAACAATTGAGTATTTGTTTTGAAACTAGTCTGAAGTTGTTGCTACAGTTGCCACTTGTTGAATTTCATGTTGTTGCTTCTGGTACTCTTGCTGCGTGTGTGATATTTGAGGTTGTTCCACTTGGGTCGACCTCAAAACTTCTATTGAGATATTTCTCTCAATTGGGGTAGGTGTCTCAGTTCAGTTCAACCTCAAATGGAATATCGATATAACTGAATTAAATCCTAAATTAAAACCATTAAGTTATGAATTCGCGTTCAGAATTCTTGCGAATTCTGTCAGCCTTCATGCAGCTCGTTAAGTGTATTTTGCAAATATACATTCATACCTGCCATGTGACATGATATTTTGAGAAAGTTCATCCCATAGTTCACAGGCTTTTAGATTGCAGAAAAAATCATTTGAAAATTAAGGAAATGCTATCCACGCCGCATGATTCTTGCAAACCTCTCTTTATTAAGCTTGTAATCTTACTAATGCCTTGCCTATTTATTGACGAATCAGTATTTTCTGTCAAAACTTACTTACTTAATGGTGGGAACCTATTTTCATGAAGTACTGTTATTTATAATTGCAACATACGGCGTAGAAATCTCATTTATCAGGTATCTGTTTCAACAGCTCACTACAAGAACTCCACATTTAATTCATGTACGTTACGTCACAAGAAATTGTCAGATGACACTAAACAATTAAAACTGGTACACAATTAAATTAAAAGTAAAACACTTTTCTGCAGGATCAATGTTTCCATATAATTAGAGACTATACTGACCATCAAAAGGAGAAATAATATATAATTTAACATTGATGTATAATGCATCAGATCAAAATTATATTGTGTAATTTCAAATATGATTTAATAAGCATGTAACAAGCAATTTACTTCCGCTTTCAAATCAATGACCCCATATTTACCAGGTTTTTGTCCAGTTTCCCTGATTCATTGAGTAAATGCCGAGATAGCTTCTTGTTTTGCTTCTGGACATAAATGTAGCTTCACTATACCCACGATTTGTGGAGCTCACTTTTGCTTGAAGTGGTAGGAGTAGAGACGGTGGTATGTTTCTAATTGTTAACAATACAAAAAAAAAAACAAAATATGCTCTTCGTTTACCGATGCATATATATTTTCTGTAACTCATGGGCGTAAATGTCTAGTCTTCAAAAGTTGTTAACTACCTTTTTTTGAATCTTTATTTTTCTTAAGGTTTGAACTACTTATAGTTAAAATATTGGCAAGAGATTACGGAGCTCAAAAAGGATGGTACTTCTCCCCAATACCTCACATACAGATTTTTACTTGACTAAATATATCAAAACAAATGAAATTAGATAGTTTTGAAGTCTGCCTCAGTATGTTATATAGCGCCTCAAAGGCCAGATTTTCGACACTAGTTCGATAGCTAGGTTGATTGGAGACGCTATCTGGAGGAGAATTCTAACGGTGGGCTGCTCTGATCCGTAGATTACCGTTTTCTCCGATCAGTACCAGGCGTATGCCGGAGCAGTGCCCTAACAATCGGGACACGTGCGACATTTCCCAAGTGTTTCCAACCGCTGTGTTAATCTGTCATTCATTACAATGTTACGTTCGGCAATACTCTTATTTTCTACTATAAATAACACTTTCAAATATATCGACTGATTAGTATGTCTTAAGAACTATCCTTTAGTTTTCCTACCCTGAGTAGTTTATTATCAAAAATTGAAAAGTCATTTTTAATTATGATTAACTCATGTTGAGTGTCAGTGTCAAAACAGGATATCTTATTTGCATGAATCCGGTTTTGTTGTATGGACTTACATGAAAATTATTGCTGTAAATTTTATTAAAGTCATTACTGAAAGAAGTTGCAAACGCGAATTAAATATTTTTTGATGTGGTGAAGAGATCAACTGATAACAATCTGACATTGAAACTGAGAAGTAGGAATCTTGAAGGATGTGTTTATAGCACTTGCCAAGCTTTGCTCAAGAGTTACTTGTGGACATTAAGTAGGGCGAGACCTCTCTGCTTCATAAACATAGCATGCATCGGTGCTATATTTGTAACGCATATGCTTTGCAACATCACGTCTCTCCCTTCAGTATTTGTTGATTTGGCCGTGGTTCTCCGTGAATTTTAAACAAATTGCTTTTTTGATTTTTGATACTCCTTGAGCAAAATTGCAAAGGACGCCATTGAATAATAGATATAATTGCTTATAAGACGTCTCTTCATGTTCCTGTTCCAAAATACTGGATCAATACAGAAAGATTCTCGTGATCTATTTACGAAATTATTTAGGCTTCAATTCATTTACACAAAACATACAACATATTATTCCTATATTGAGGCTCGACTTCATAAGTCTTACTCTCTAGGATGTTGGGCGGATGAACTTCTCGAAATGTCTTGTGTCCTTGTTATGTGTGTCCTTTGTTATCTGAATTAGTGTAATTATTTGTACACGTGATCTTATATTTTAAATTGAAATTGTCGATATAGGGCGCTTGAGTTTAATTCCAACTTTAAAATAGATCTTTATCAGCATTTAACACTGATGCTTCTCTCAATGTTTTTCTGCCTTGCAAGAAAGTAACAAGTTAATTACATGAAGTTCGTTCAACAAACTTTTAAATCTTTAATTTTCCATGACATTTGAACGTGCTATAATGTAAATAGTATTTAGTCGAATAAACCACATAATAAAGTTGCCTAACAACTACGGGTCTCAGGGAATTCCTGAGTGTAACTCAGATAACTTTTTTCTCCATTTGCCGGCGTTGACCGAAACTCATATTTTTATAAAATGGAAAGGTATTATTTGCAACGAAAGCTACTAAAACCAATGTAAAGGATGTGACCACTAATTTCTAAGTATGTAAAAAGTGTAAAACCGTTAAAATGTCCAATCTCCTTACTGCACACATTTTTACAAACTCCTTTTTATCGTGTACTTTGAGGCGAATGATAAAAATATTACCCGTTAAAGAATATTTTAGTTTTGTGAACATTTTGTTAGCTTTATATTTGCTAATAAACATTCCTGATATGTGCTAGTTATTCCGGTCCGATCATATTTAACCCTACTTCCAAGGTACAAAAGAAAACCATCATTTACCCATCTCCTTTTGTGCGCATTTTACCACCGCGTAAGCAAATATACTTTGCCTTCACATGTGTAACAACCTGCATTTCTACACATGTTACCACCCGTGCGTAAGTAAATATGTTTTGCCTCCACATGTGTAGCAAAATGATATGTTCTACTTATTAACACGCGCACTTGCTGAAGATACTGTCAAGAAAATCAGGACACGAAAAGTGTTGTTTGTGACAGACACCCGGACGGTTATGCTGCCGTGCTTTCAGGTTTACCCGCACGGATAAATCGGTACCGGTAAAACTGTCACGTTTCCAAAACATGTATGGTCTCCATTCCGCGCGGCAAATGCGAGGGCGATGTCCTTCAAAAATTACGCGGGCATTCCTATGGATCTCTCCGTCGCCCGTTCTGTTTTCGCCCCGCATGTCCTTCTGCTTGCATGCGCGCCGACCTGACACCTTGGCCACCTGCCATCGCTGGACGCCCCCCCTCCCCTCTCCCCATGCTCATCCCACACCCTTCCCCGCCGTCACTGGCACTGGCCGGTGCAGTCGGTCATTGATCTTCTCTGCAAGCGTTGCGAAGTTCGCGTCGCCTTCGAAGTGACACTACCATTGACTTATTCCTTATTGGACTAACAAGCCCGGACTACCAAGCCCTTGAAATACAGCCCGGATAACGTACAAATCAGGGCTAGAGAATACACTTATCCATGATATAAACTTCAGAAAAACTACTAGAAAAATTTGACACCTTTGAATGGGTGAAAACTAGAACGGTATATGTGACATTTAATAAATCCTGAGGAAAACGGGTTTATTTTAGGCTGTACGTCAGTGGCAATCTATTTTCGTGGTTTAAAGGAACAATTGAAATGCCGTGTTTTTCATGATGAAACAAAGCACCACGACTTTACAGTTGCATTGACTTAAAACATATTTCTCAGAATTTATAAAATGTACGTTGTCCGTTCTGGTTTTCACCCATTCATTTTATTTGTGTCATTGTGTGAATTATTTGTATTTTAAATCGTGATTTCTCCTCACAAATTATTTTATCTAGTTCGTTCAGAAGACTTGCATATTGTATCTGAATAATGTCTTTACCCTTTCGAAGATAATCCAAGAAAATTATTCCTTTGGCATGCCAGAAAACACTTGCCAGAACCTATCCAGCAAGATGGTCTTCGCCTTCTTTGGTGGTGCACGGCCATCCACCCACTACTTCCATTGCTGTTTCACTTCCGGGGTGTGGTGGTGCACCCATGTCTCATTCACAGGGACAAATCCTCGCACAAAATAAGTTTGATTTTTTAAAGTGCTTCAAATATTGCTGTTTGCATCGTTTTCGCATTTATTTTTAGTCATCAGTCAACAATTGCAGCACCCATCTTACAAAAACCTTTCTCAAATCTAATATTTTGCATTGAATGTATTGTACTTGTTCTTCTGACATGTCTACCGCGTCAGCTCTTTCATGCACCTTTCATGCGCCGATCTTCCAATACTTCATTGTGCACTTACTCGATATTTTCGTTGGTGGTTACAGTTTTGGCACGACCTTTACGTGGATCTTTTTCAAGAGAATTGGTATGATCTCATTTATATTCAGTTTTCATTTGCCCATTTATTGACAATTAAAAATGAATGAGCAGGCACTTATAAACTTTCGCCAACATTGGATGACTTTCTGTTGGCGATAAGCTGCCAACACAGAAGTTTATGACGGCACAGTATCCCATTTTACGGTAAATTCCACGACATTTCTTCATTTGAAAGAAACAGACGCCACATCTCCTTTTGACAGCTTAAACGGTAAACCTGCGAACGAACTTAATAACTTGACCCAGTTGAGGCATGACAGACATCGAGGAACTCTCGAGTCGCTCAGTGACGAGGGAATTTACCTGCAAATGTCCAGTTCATGTGTTATGTTTAATGAGACAATTACAAGAAATAACTTTTCAAAAATTTTGGAATGCGCCAAGCAATAGTTACATAGTGTTTTCACTTCAAAGTGCACGACAGCGCTTCCTGTGATTGATCTGTCGCACCTCGTGATTGACCAATAGGGAAAAGGAGGTAAGAAAATGCGATAATTGAGAATTAACCTTCTTGATCGGTGCATTTCATATCTACAGTTCAACTCCATTGATGTTAATTTCACGACAAAGTGCGAACGGAATTCATCCCGTATTAAACGTTACTTCATTGTATACTTTCTCGAAAAAAAAATCCGCCTATGACAGACTAACGAAGTCTTTTTGCGTACTTCGCTTCGTTTTTATGCGCGCCTGTTGTGATGCCCACCCCAATTGAATAATAGTTATTTACTAAATAGGTATGGTGGGATATGTTAATACCATATGAATATTAAACGACGTTTTATCCACTTTGTAAAAATTCCGATAAAGTATAATGTTCATTTATGATTGTGCATTAATCCTGCGAAATATGAGTGATATTGTAGTAAACATGTTTCATATTTTTATGCGCAATAAGGATCCATGCATTATTAGAACGGACTATTATAATTACTCATATTAGTATACTGATATCAGCTTCGGAAAGTTTGGCTTTTTTACATTGAAAGGGAATAAATTTTAAAATACGCATCTTTCGTCCATTATGTCCGGATAGAGTACATTTTCTCTCGTATGATACTGTGCAGTAAGGTTAAAGGAAACACGCCGAAAACACAATCTTCTGGAACAACAGTATCCCTCAACGAATCCGTGTGCAGAAACTAACCATCTCCGAATCACACAAGAAGCTAATGCTTCTTGTGTGATTCGGAGATGGTTAGTTTCTCGCTCACCTCGCTGTGCTGTTGGCGCTAGTCTTCTTTTTAACGCCCGAGAGAACTCACCGTGAATAATTCATGAGTAACGGCCTAAAAGCGCCCGGAACAAGAGTTGGCGCCAGGCAGGAATCTGGCAAACTCTGTCCCGAGAGAGATTCCCAGTCAGCATCCGGTCCAAGTCGAGTGCGGCGCACCCTTATTCAGACGTGGACGGGCGCTGGCCGACGAACGGGAAGCGTTCTCGGACGTGGGCGGCGACGGATGCCCCGTTGGCGCAAGGTTTGAAATGCGCCAACCTTAGGCAAAACTTTAAAAAATTAATTAGCAAATTTTTAGGAATTCAAACACACATGAAAAGACAAATGCTCACCATCCCTTAATATAATACGATGGCATGTGGTGCTAAAATAGCGTTTCTGACGCTGGGGACGTCCACAGGGAGGTCGTCAGGAACATAGGAGGGTGGTCAGGGTATGGGTTGACGAAAACATCTGACTGAAAGTCGGGGTCCGCGGGATTGCCGGAGAGCTCGTTGGTGATCGGAGAGCTCGTTGGTGATCGGAGAGCTCGTTGGTGATCGGAGAGCTCGTTGGTGATCGGAGAGCTCGTTGGTGATCGGAGAGGTAATATCGAAAATCCTGGCACTGTGCGGAATGGCCACCGCCCCAGTCGGCCGGAACCTCGGGTTTCTTTCTGACGTTGGGAGACGTCAGTGGCGTTGGGTGAATCGGGTGAGGTGTCTGTGATTGCCGAGCGGGTGTGGCGTGCTTTGACGCGGCGGCGTGTGTGCAGTGGCCATCTCCGCCTGTGGGCTGGAATCTGGGTTTTGTTGGCGTCGTTGGAGACGTCAGTGGCGTGGGTGATTCGGGGGAGGTGTCGGTGACTGCAGCACGGCTGGTGCTTTGAGGGCGGCGTCGTGTGTGGAATGGGTGCGCGGGCGCGTCGCGGGGGTCGGCGGCGCGTGGCGTGGCGGCAGCAGCGCAACGCGGCGCGGCGCGGCGCGATCTAATTGCAGAAGTGGGCCGTCGGCGCGCTATTTTGGACCGCGGCGGCAGCGGCGGGGGGGGGGCGTGACGTGCGGACCGCCGACGGTCACGCGCGGATAGCGAGGGACCCTCGCGCCATCCTGCTTCCGACGACGGGCCCTCGCGCTCCTCTCAGTCCTCCCGCCCTCTGCGTCCTCAGCGCTCACTCGTGGCCATGCGCAGCCTTCGCAAATATATCCCGGTCCTTACTTTTGCTGCGTGATCCCCATGTCAATACGTGTATATGAATTTATGCCGGTGGTATATTATTAACCCTGGTGGTAAAGCTGTGACTTACGGCTTCACTGGGCAGTGGTCCTAGGCATCTCTTTCCCACAGACCTGAATTACAGCGTCCTCTCAATTCTTCTCGGCCATCGCGGTTTTCCATCTAGTCATCCCGTAGGGAAGGGTTCAATTAATACCAACATCAATTTTGTAGCTACCATAGCTCTTAGAGTGGGGTCAACCACACCACATAGAGTTGGATGAACCACATAACTTGGAATACAGCCACCAACACCCCAAGGAGTGAAATCAACCACACCCATGATCATGGGGTGACGTCAATCACTCACCTTGCAAATCATATATACGCACACCTAGAAATATGAATATAAAGAAGTTTGAAGACATATGGCTCGTGTCATGCATGGTGCTTGTACCACATGCACATCCAAAACATTGCCATTTATACATTACAATAGCCAACATTATATGTATATATATATATATATATATATATATATATATATATATATATAAAATATCGTTTTACTTATTTCAAGCGTTCTTGCTTGCACACATTATCACCTAAAATCTTACCTCGTCCCTAAGTTGTCTGACTTCACGCCTCTTGTGAATTCCTACGTAAAACACTGCACCATTAGCCCGCTCCCCGCACTTGCACAGGTATGGTGGCGCGCGAACGGATATGTCTGTCTGCCGCCGGCGCTGCGGTCATCGCACCACGAGCGCCGCCACCGCGGCCCAGTGCCGCTGCCCTGGAGACCTAAGGGCACAAAATCCGGAGAAAATTCATTTTTCAAAACAGTTCATTTTGCCTGATTTTAAGCATCTATCTCGGGTTGCAACACTAGAGGAACTCCCATTTTTTATAATTACCATTCGTTAAAGTAATGGTACTAATAACGATAATAATGATAATAATAATAATAATAATAATAATAATAATAATAATAATAATAATAATAATGATAATAATAATAATAATAATAATGATAATATAATAATAATGATAATGATAATGAATGATGATGATAACTCCACCCAGGGAGTTCCCGATCTTGTAGTTGGTGGTGGAGCTTGGGTTGCCCTGTGAGCCTGAGAGATATGTCGGCAGTAGCCTATCTACTGATAGGACCTCCCTGAATGGTTGAAGGTGAGGGGTCAGATGAAGAAGTGACCCATGGGAGAGCATCAACGACATCTTCAAAGAAGAATGGGTGACCTCGAACACTTAATCACAGCGTCTGATCCACGGAGGGTGGCTACAAACTGCGCCCGTCTCCATATTAGGGGCGGCTGCATCCATAGCAGCAAGTAGGGAGAGAAGCGTGGACTTCTTGTTATCGGTCCATGGAGGAGTCGGGAGAGAAACTGGGTTGGCACACCAGGCCACTGATGAAAGTGGAGGCCCGAACCTTGTATTAACCATAAAAGGAGGCTGCCTCCAGGATTGAGTGAAAATTCCGCAGGGTTTAGTAATGCTGATGTGTGAGTTCGAAATTTCCTCCTGCGAAACTTTTGTTAAAACCAATTAGCAAAATGGTCAGAGCAATAAATGTAATGAATCTTAACACGCCTTGTTCCACCAATGTATCATACCTCCTTAGAAAACCAGCTAATATTACCTTGTCGATGTCTGACCATCTCACAGATGTTAGTCCCAGGGACTCAGAATCCCAGAGTTGGCAGTAGCTCGAAGCCATTGTCAGACATAAACACGGAATGAATTGAAGGATTTTCGCTTTTGCTATGCAAAAGTGAAAATGGGGCCATAAAAGTTTTCAAGATTGGAGAGACCGGAACCCAAATATAAGACCTAGGACAAAGGACCTTTCCAGTCAGACGATACATACTTACCAGTGGAAAATCCACAACAGAGCAACTTGCTCTATTCACAAGATGAACATTTAGAACCATCTTGGAGTTCCATCATCTATCATCAGTGGAAAAAATTCACCTGATATAGACATGATGCTAAATCTCCTTCGATGCAAGATAGAAAGAGTTCGTCTACATCCATTCGAATCTCGTGTACTGTTGAAGAGAATATTCGAAAGTACTAAAGCTAATGAAGTGATAGAGGCAGTGAAGTCTATCTTCAATGAGGTAGTACAGTCCCCAGATAAAGACCTTGATTTTACTCAAATGAACCACATCTTGTTTGCAACTGGATCTCTGGTATCTCAAATAATTTTGGGACCATCAAAGAACACCGACGGTTAACAGCCAAAAGGAGGAAACAGCCTCGTACCTTCATGAACGTGAAGTAGGATTAAGCGAATAACCGACTCGGTGTGAAATATCGCTCTTAGCCAAGGCATGTTCTAAACGAACGCACACCTCTACATGTTCACGAGAAATACGCCATGTTGAACAAAAAACCGTAATTAAAATGACATAAAAAGGCTAATGGTAGCTGAGAAGCTAAAAGACAAAATCCAAGCTTGGGCTCAACGAATTAGACGTTACAAATTTAGAAAGATCTCCGTGTACAGAATCGGTAGTTTAAAACAGACGCCAAGAGATGCTATCGTAATGACTCAAAATCTGCTATGCATCCGGCAAAAGGTGACGTCGAAACATTTTTCTCAAAGCTCTGAAATTGGAAACCAATGTCACAAAGAAGACGAGAGAGACCCAGAAGTACATGGAAACTAGGAGTGGAGAACGCGATGCCTGGAAGGAGATAAATAGCAGAAGAGCGCAGTGACAGTCTCCAAAGGAAACAGCGATGCGAGACACGCGTAATGGTGTAAAAAAGCTCGCGATACAACCACTGGCCATTCTGAACTAATTCTTTGCCCATGACCAGGTCATCTACGAACCACTGTGTGCCGCCACCACAGCCGCCCCCGCCCCCGCCCCGCCCACCGCCCTCCGTTGCCGCCGCACGTCAACCGCCCGCTGCCCCCCGCGGTCCAACACACACACGCCCACGCCCGCCGCCCGCCCGTCCTTCACCACCCCGCCGCCGCCATCCCTGCACCACCCTAGCCACCGTCCCCGCCATCGCATCCACGCCACCATTCGCCGACGCCGCCACTCCCATCGCCGGCTCCCCCGCTCCTCGCCCCGCCCGCGCTGCGCCCCCGCCGCACTGGCCGCCCCCGCCCGCCCTGCCAGCCCGCCGCCGCGCGTGCCAGCCCGTCGCTGCCGCCCGCCCGCTGCAGCGTGGCAGCCGCCCGCCGCTCTTCTTCTCTGCCCCGAGTCGCATGCGCCCGCGTCGCTGCCGCCGCGCCCGCCGCCGCCGCCCGCCGCCCCCCGCAAGACCGCCGCCCGCCCCGCGCCGCCCGCCCGCCCGCGCCGCCGCCCGCCCTCGCACCTCTTCAGAGCCGCGCGCGCGTTCATTCACACACGGGGCAAGGAAGCAACGCGACGTGCATCGATCGCAGTTTCGGGGCCCCGCGCTCCCCTTTCCCCTTCCCACGCGGCCCCGCTGGGCTCAACTTCCCCTCTGGACCGAACTCTCTGTTGCCTGAAGGGTAGGCGCCGCATAGTATAACGTTGTGACTTTTGTGCCAGAACGCCTGGCCTGACGAGGCGAGACGATAAGCTGTTTGCAATAGAACGTTCCACTAGAGTTCGGACGAGGATGGCATTTTGTCAGATCCATGTAAAGGGGAGAAGCCACCATGTAAATCGCTCATTTGCCACCATTGATGTATGTTTTCTAGAAAATGGTTAAGTAAAAAAAATATTCGCACTTTGCATCAAATAATGTTTTTACTTTCTCACTACGGAATAGAGAGAAAGTTATGTAATGCTGCGCCAAAAAACTGTAAAAAATTCTTATTACAAGGCTCTGGTTAAAAAAGTGGATAAATGCAGTTTGCTAAATTTATAAAAAATAGAAAAAAAGTCGTCTAAAACGTGAGGGGGGGGAATCCTCACGTAGGGTCAGGAAGGAAGTCGGGGGAAGAACGTCGTCACCTCCCGCGGTGCAACATGCACTACACTTAAGGGAGAAATGACCTTACTTAGTTGACGCCTCCGGAATGACAAATCAATCGGACAACATCCCATCGTATGAATGCTTTGGAAATGAGACTATGGACGACGGAAAACCTTGAAGGACATCTTAAGACGACGAATGGATTTTAATCTAAAACATTACAAAATAAAGAATAAGGCAGAGTCACACGCGTACTTCGAACAATAATTAGAAGCTGAAACAAAACAACGCACCGGACAGCAACTAGATCGCAAGCCAATACATACATTTCACCGTCCTCACTCTCCCTTCCCTCACTCGCAAACCCACACACATACCACACACACAGCGTCCTCCATTCACCACTCACTCTCTCCGCACGTACAACCAATCTGAACCATTTTCTCCATTCACTGATTATCACATCTCTAAAACATTAAAACGAACGGTGTAGATATACGAGCACTCTTATCAAACCTAACCTAATAATTGTTATAACAATGCCTACTATCTCTTAATACTACTTGTTTAGGCAAAAAACTTGCAAAATAGCTATCGCAGTTCACAGGTTGCGTAGCCTCCTGCTGCGGCCCCTCCCGCGCCGGAAGTTTCCAATCCCCTCAACCGCAATCCCCTCAACCCAAACCTCAACCACCACCCTGGGCAAGGTGGTGAACGCCGGAGTCTGGGATATGATTGATTGATGATTCCGGGTGCATCAACTGGTGAGGTCATTAGTCCCGTAAGCGTAATGTATGTTTTCCTCAGAAGGTGGCGCTGATCTTCCCCCGCTGGATGGTGAGATCCGGCGCCGAATTACCTGTCGGTTAGCGGGGATTTTCACCAACCAATCTACCACCGCCCCAGCCAGCAAATGCTCTAAGCTCCAAATTGGTCTCCCGGCATGTGTGGTAGTGTAGTGCCTGTAAGACTAAGAATGTGAAACTAAGGGGTAGTGTAGTGCATGTGTGGTGTAAGTGAGGGGCGAGGAGATCTCAAGGGAAGAGGAAGGAAAATATTGCGCAGTGTCCTGACCCGTTTTTTTAGAGTACTACTCTAGTATTCGCCTGGTGTTGTTCGGAGAAACCACGGAAAAGTACTGATCAGAACAGTCGGCCACCTCTAGACAGCGGCGGAACTCGACCTAGCTATCTTAATGGAGTCGAAAATCCGGCCACCGTCGGGACTCAAACCTATCACATCCAGGTCAGAGACACTGCAGTGACATCAGCTGAGTTAACTTTCCCGGTATGAATATGGGTAAAAAAGGGAGAAAGCAAAATGGTCATTCATGCTATTTTTATTACCTTCAACCAGAATCCATTGATCTTATTATTTTTTCTGTTAAATCTTCATGATATATGAATAAACACGGCTGATGTGAAATTAAATTTTGTTGCGCCTGAATGTGCTGTTACTCGTACAGGTTATTAGCCCACCTTTAAATCGTCGATAGTTTTTGGTCGATGTATCATTAACATGGACGGTTTAATAGGGAATTTGGGCAGCGTCAGCACTATCGATCTTCTGCGTATGCTTAGTTGCACTAAAGTGGTGAGAAACGTTAACTGCTCATAAGCAGAAGATAGTGATTTAACGTTTGAGATGGCACAAACCCCTTAATCGAAGTGTAATCTGGTTATCGATGTCGCATCACTACTAGCCAGAGCGACAGGCAGAATGTCGGGCGAGCTGCTGGAGACACTGACCTCTCCGCAGCCGTTCCGTGCTGCGGGCGCGGCCAGGCGGCGGCGGCGGCACAGGAGGTGCAAGGGGGGGGCGCAATTTGTCGCTATTTCTGGCGGCGCCGCGACGCCGCCCAACGCGGGCGAACGGCAAGCCACCAGTCGAGAGCGTGCGGGGCGGAGCGCGGTGGGCGGGGCCGGAATGCAACGAAACGAGGCGGGGATGGGACGTGTCGGTGTCGGAACGGGACGGATCGAGACGTGACGGAGGGGAACGTGTAGGAACGGGTCGAGACGAAACGGGACGTGACCGAGAGAAACGAAATGGGTTGAGACGGGGAGGGACAAAACGGGGCGGATCGGGGAGGAACGATATGGGACAGGAGGCGGGAAGGGAAAGGGGAGGGAGAGACAGGAAGGAAGATAAAGGAACGGGACGGAGACAAGAAGTCGACAGAGTTTGTGGAGTGGTATGTGGAGTGAGGTGGGGCAAGACACTGCAGGGTGGAGGGCGAAGGCGGGGTGGAGACCGCGGGCAAGGTGCTGTTTTGCCGTGAGAAATGGGGTCTAGATTTGCTACAAGACGCTGCTACGACTTGCAGAACTTCCGCGGCGAGGCTTTGGCCAGCCTGCAACGCGAGAGGAAGCGCCAGAGGCAAGGAGAGTACCGCGATATGCTCCTGGGGCATCGTATTTCGGATCGCACAGTCCGCCAATTCCATATCCAGTGCCCAGACTCATAATGCCCAGTCTCTATTCAGTGCCCAGACTAGAAAATCGTGTTCCTTAGAGGCAGACAGTATTCTCGTAGTTTTTTACATCTATAAAATCTCGTTCCTTAGGGTAGACAGGGAGACACGGAGAGAGGGAGAGAGAGGAATACCAATCGTGCACTGAATGCACTAAATAAAGAAAACAGTTTTATAATAAATAAGAAGTAAATTTACAAATTTGCCGGCATGATGGCACAAGACAGGTGCGACAAAGCATGCGTTGCACGAATGTCCGCTGGTTCCAATCTCACTGAAAGCATATATATTTTTTATCATGTATCCATTGTTGGCTAGTTAACGGTTGATTCCAAACGCGTGAACTAGCAAAGCCATTATTCCCACAAGTGTAGTGCATGTTTTCATTGCGTGAGATGACATTGATCCTTCCCTGCTAAATAGCGAGTGCCGGAGCCGACCTACGCCTGCTCGCGGGGATTTCCCCAACCAGATATCTCCCACCAGTGAGGCACCGTCCGAGTCGGGATAAGCTGTGATCTCCCGACTCGTCTCGCGTCTATTAGTGTGATAGTGTAGTGAATGTAAGAGTAAGTGTGAGGAAGGAGTGAGGAAGGGAGGGGAAGGGGAAAGAAATATCGCGCGCGGTCTGTGGACCTTTGGTTACGGTCCTGATCCGGCATTCGTCTCGTGTTGATCGGAGAAACCACGGAAAACTTCCGATCAGAGCAGCCGGCCGCTGGAATTCTTCCCCAGACACCGGTTGAATTACACTTGGGATTTTCGACACTAGCTAGATAGCCGTCACTGGCAGGACTAGAAACGTATTAACTTCTAATCGTAAGCACTGCAGTGATATCAGTTGCAACCCTGAGTCACTTTTGCCCTATGTATTCTCGCAACTCATATAACGCATCTTCACAAACCATTCATTCAATAATTCGTCTCTCCGGGTTTATAAGAGATTATAAAAGCCCATGTGGTACCTCCACATATAAAGTAATAATAGAGCGGATCAGATAGGGCCTAAGGGCTGGCACAGATGGTCGAGTTGGTGGCGGGTGCGCAGATATTAACACCCATCCTTACAAGGGCATGGAAGACGACAAATTCGAAAGATAGGAATGGAGGTCGCTAGGATTAAAAACAAGTATAGTGACTTCAAATTTATATCGCTAAAAATGCAATTATAAAATTTAGTTTTATAATTGCATTTTAGAAGAGAAATATTAGATTTTTACAATTTTTTACACACAATTTAGTACACACTTTTACCTAAAATTACGGAAATACGTATTTTATCATGTTCCTACATTTGTTTTACTTTTGAAACTACACATTTCAAATACGAATAAGAAGAAAAAGAAATTGAATACACATCAAGTAAAAAAATGATAAATGTTAGCAACGTATCAAATAAGATAAACAAAACAGGGAAAATAAAAAAGAAAACCCATTAATCAAAAATACATCACATTTTATAACTTTCGATTGAAAGCTGAAACAGATCTGTTGTAGAAGATCATGACTCCGCCCGACGTTGGCCCAACTTTCTCGCGTGCCTCGCCAGAAAGCCCGAAGGTCGCCTGAAGGAGCGCGGCGGGGCTCAGAAGCACCGAAAGGATATCGTCAATATCGCTTCCCAAACTTAAAAGTTTTATGGCCGCCGAGGGGCATGCAGCCCAGCGGCCACGTGACTCGCCGTAGATGAATGGAGAATTCCAAATGGGGCACGTGCGCACGGCCCGTCACGCACGTCCTCCAGGCGACCGCCGACATCGGCGCCTGTGCACGCGCGCGAGAACGTGCTGTAGCCGCCGTCCAGGCGGCTCGGGCGACCCGTTTTGGAGTGGTGAGATCGCTCGCTTTCCACCGATGGAACAGGGATTCGAACCCTCTGGATAAGTGGTTCTAGGATTCAATTCCAGACGGTGGCGAATTTTCGAAAATAGCTAGGTGGAATTCAGCTGATGTGCGGAGGAGAATTCTCGCGGCCGGCGGCACAGATCAGTTCTTTTGTTTCTCCAACTAAAAATAGGCGATTGCCGGAGTACTACCCTAACAAGCGGGCTACGGACCGCCCGCGATCTTTCCTACCTCTTCCTTTTCGTATCCACACCCCTATCAATTTTGAAGAAAATCGACAGAAATCTAGCGATGATCACAGATGGACGAACGGACGTTTTGCCGTCAATCAATTTTTTAGTATCATGCACCCACCAAATATGGATTCTGACCACATAACGTGTTAGAGGAATAAATTTACTTTATTTAGAAATACTATTTATCCCCTTTTTCGTTACCAGGATTCGGAAATAAGAGATGTGTGCGAAAAAGTAGCTTTTTCCGGCACACGATTGCAATATCTTTTCTTCTTTCGAACGTATGGTTGACAAAGTAAAAATATGTACATAAAAATGCTATTAAAACAGTAGAAATAAAAGTAAATCATGTTGTAGCTGACCTCGATGACACAGAGACGTGGGTAGTACCCAAGAGTAACCGAATGCTAAACGTTCGTGGCTCGCGGAAGGCGTGGATGTCATACGACCCATGTACCTCTTTTCAACCTCATGTTATCCACAATCACTTATCTATTATAATTCATTTCCATTTTCATCACATCATCGCCGTTTCATCCTTTTTACACCATCGTAGAAGGCAAGGGACATGCGCACTTGTAGGAAAGGGAAACACAATGGTGTAAATCCGCATTCTCGCCAATGGTCAGAACAAAGTAGCACAACGCGCACACATGCAATCACACATTTCATAAAGAGTAAATAAGGAAGCATTAGATTCGCCTTCAGTTTCTGTAGCTTTGTGGCGAAGAAAAGCTCAGACAGGCGGAGTTTGCTCGTTACGGTGAAAGGGAATACGTCATGTCTCTCTTATCTTTCAAGCGTAGGAATTAAACTACGCCCAGACATGGAGATATGTTAGCTAGCCGGAAAAGTCGACAAAAATGTCAAATACAAATTGGGAAGCAAATGAATAAGTAAATTACGAAAAATAATCCACCTTTCTTTTTCATCTAAATCTATAACCTTCGAGATTCGTTTTGACATCCTCGACCCAGAATTCTTTATTTTTATGTCATGTGGGGTCATGTGGAGGAGGGGGATCTAATCGCGGCAGTCCCTCAAGGTGTTAAGGTGGACAGAATACTAATTCACAAGATCACAGAACAGACACGGTGATGAAGGAAGGGCACGGGCATAACGGCCATAAAGTAATATACACGTGATCAATTTATAGCTATGAATTTGAGCAGTTGCAAATGTCAAGCGAACTAGTTTAACACAGACAGTGAAATATATTATATTAAAATATACCAAAAAAATATATAAATGACTTTCTTATTTGGTCTAAATAAAAAATGTGTCAAAATTTTGTAACTGGACTTGGCGAAATATTGCGACTACAGCGATACAATTGTAGGTTGCAAATGACCTTTTCTTCCTGACGACGTGTCTGTAGGAATATGATTTATACATGCGCTCATCATTCAAAAATATTCATTTAACACCTATTTAGCGTTTTTTACAATTCAGATATGCATATTCATTGGTTAGTCATTAGCTCAGCAAGTAATGTTGCTGCGGGCAGTAGATGGAATGTTTGTTTCTGAAAGTTATGAATAATCATAATAATTTTATTCCTTGCATGTGGCCTGTTGTCTTGTATCACGTTACAACTGCCATAATATTAAAACAATATTATAAATATGCAATATGATAATGATAATAATAATAATAATAATAATACAAAAAATACTTTAAATTTTCATACAATGAAAAGAACTTTGTAAGTAATTAGTACAATTATATAAATACCTATATTACAAATAATTCAAAATGATGTGCCGTACATACTTATACTTTTATTCTACCATACTCGTGATACTTCACTTGTACAATATTACAAAAAATGAATAAATTATCTACATTTTTAATATTACTTTTAAACAATATCATTACCAAACAACATTAGATATTTAATATATTTTTAAATTTAATAAACGAAGAATGTTAAAACAGAGCTGCAGGTATGCTATTCCAATCTCGTATCGTTTTATTCACAAATGAAATTTTCCTTCTACTTCTTCGTTGCTTTTCCTGCTGAATTTTATACTAGTGGTCGTTTTTTGCGTATGTACGATGTCTTTTCTGGCCTGCTTCAAATTTCTTCCAAAGCTTTGCCTTCTTCCGAAAACGATATTTGCATTACCAGCAGTCTTAGTTTCCTTCGCCTTTTCTCTGATGATTCCCACCTCAGAGTAGATTTAATGTTCATATTTTAATTCTTTTGTCCACAATAAACATAACCGCTCGTTTCTGAACGCGTTCAGTACACTGTATTTCTCCAATGTGTTGGAAAAAAACAAGATCCCCCTCTAAGTGGTACGTTCAAGTCGCGATGAAGACAATTTTTTACTGAAAAGTTTCGCCCAAATTAACGAACGTTCGCAGAAATTACTCGAAGTTTCGTAATGCCGACTAATAGCATCTAATATGAGCAGTGAGGTCCAAAAAATGTCAAATTTACACACTATAACCATTGAATATAATTTTCATTCCTCACCGTAAGACAGTAATTACAAAATATTTTCGACGACTACTACTAATTCCGTGTTCTTCCACCATTGGGACGAGATATCCACTGTCGAGCAACACGTGGACTTGCGGTTTTCCTACTCCAAGTATCTCCTCTAGCGGGGCACTGACCCAACCGGAACAAGCTCTAAGCGCCCGACAGGATTGGAGACCTGTGGTAGTGTAGTATACAAAAGTGCAAATGAGGTAAGGGGATCGGAAGGCACATTGAGGGAAAATCATCGCACGCGATCCGATGTACGTTTTTTAACATACTGCTGGAGTATTAGCCTGGTTTTTGACGGAGAATCCACGATAACTACCTGTCGCAGCAGCCGGCTGCTAGAATCTTCCAGATAGTTGCTGGATACGAGCCGTTTGTTAAGGTACTGCTCCGGCATTCGCTCGGTGTTGATCGGAGCATCCACGGATAACTATCGATTAGAGCAGCCGTCCGCGGGAATTCTCCAGACAGTAGTTGAATGCGAGCCAGCGAATGCTGCAAAAACCGCCACCGCCGGGACTCGAACCGTCGGTCGATGATGCTGCGGAGTGCGCGGTGTTGCCATCGAGCTCTCGTGGCCGGGCGCACCGGTGCAGCGGTGCAGCGGTGCAGCGATGCGTGAGCGCGCCGGCGCGTTGCGCGGCACGCGCCCCGCTTCGATCCCCGGCCTCGGCGCTCGAAAGCTCGCTTCGCGGAATGCGCGCGTGCGGCTCTGGAGCGGAGGGGGCTGCCTTTTAAGGCCGAGTTCTGAATACCCCGGCGCGGCCCGGCCCCCTCACCCCTCGCACCGCCGCCGCCGGCGGGACGGAGGAAGAATACATTACGGCTGTATTTGGGCGAGAGGAGGAGGGCTGGGCACGTGATGCTCTGAATGGGCCAACAGGCGACACGCATGGCGGTCCTGAATGCCCGGCGGCGCTGCTGTCACCGCAACTGAAGGCTCGTTTGCACTGCTTCGGCGTGAAAACAAACTCTGTGGAATCCAACCACATATCTCTCATAACTCTTTTTACTCATTATTTGTAATACTAAATAGAGATGCTTTAGCGTTATTTCTGATACTACCACATAGATATACAAAAGTGTTATCAACCAGTAAAAATTAATTTCCGCATCCAGACGCGAAGTCAGGTCCTCAGAGTTGACCCGTCATTACAACACAGAAGTCATTACAACACAGAAGTGCTGTACGGTTTGAACTCGGGCCGACGCTTAAAAATGCAATTGTCTCAATCTAACATTTTTCCAACACGCAATGTTTGAAATTTTGAAAATTATGGAGAGTTCACCGAATATGGAACTAGTACCATATTTTTAACAGTGCGTTGTGGCATACGAGGAGAAAATTTAATGAAAAAAGTTAGTGCGATTTTGGAGAAAATATTTTTTTAGAAATTGCATAAATTTAAGGCGAATCACTAGAAACTTACTCGTTTTTTAAACAAAGTACATCCCTTTCTTTGAAAATCTAATTATTACGTTAACTAAGGTAAAAATCTCTATTTTCAATTTTGTAGTTTTCACATGTTAACCTTTTACAATTTTCGAAAAAAACGAAACATCACCGAAAATGGGACTAGCACCATTATTGAATGACTGAAGTGTTATATTCATACGTTTCCAATTTCAAAATAAAAACATTTATTGATAATACTAATAACAAGAACTTTACATAACAATTTGCAACTGAAAAAATATAATACCAAAAATCCTTTCGTTCCTTACGCCCAACTCTCAATTCACCTCACTTTAACTTCCAAACAAAATAATTCTGTTCATCCGCTGATATTTGCAACTCCAACTCTATATACGTTCACGATATATCTATATCCCATTACAGAATATCTATATCCCTTCTTCATATAAATACATACACATTCCGTCTTTACATCCAACAGATTCACATGATTGCGTCTTTACTTCGATACATTCAACTCTCATCTGTTTTTTTAATACATCTACATTCCGACTATACATCGATGTCTACCTCTCGTCTGTACTTCGATTCCTCTTTCTCTCCTCTGTACTTGCCGTCCGACTTTCGTCTGGTTGTTGATTTTGTTCTTGTTCATGCCTTGATCGTCTCCATAGCACCAGTGCCAACGTGACATCTCAATAGGTCGCGTATGTACATATCTCCTTGATGTTAATATGTTCAATATACAGCATTAAATTTCGAATCCCTTGTATTGTCTTGGAATGATTCTGCTCCAAGACCAGACCAGATACACAAACAAATGCTGAAACATCTACCGGAAAAGGCATCTTTACCTCTTCCATATCTTCAAGATTTGGATGGAGCATACCTTTCCTAGAACGTGCCGTGAAGCAATTATCATTCCAATTCCCAAAGAAGGAAAGGACAAGACAAACTCGTCAACCTACCGCCCAATCTCGCTCACAAGCAAGATTTGGTAAGATTTTAGTGCGAATGGTAAACACGGGTCTGGTATGGCTACTAGAACACAGGAACCTACTTACACCCATCCAATGTGGTTTCAAGAAGAACAGGACAACTATGTACCACCTTGTCACCCTTGCCACACAGATCTCCACTACTTTCGTGCTACGTCTCACAACGTAGCGATTTTCTTCGATATAGAGAAAACATATGACGCCAGCTGGAGGTACGACATTCTTCGCACCATCGGGTTTTAGGGGTCGGCTGCCCGTTTTTAGTAGCCTTTCGTTCGTAAAGATACTTACGCGTCCGCCTTGATGATCCAGTCACCAATTAGAAAACGGGGTCCCTCAGGGATCAATTCTAAGTGTGCTACTGCTATTAACAGTAGATCATCGAAAATCCGAGAGCCAATGAAAGCATCGCGCTTCGTTGACGACTTTGCCGTATTTTGCTGCCCCAAGACCATGCAAGTGATTGAGAGGCAATTACAACGTGTCCTCAACAAATTGTAGGAATGGAGCGATAAAACAGGGTTCACGTTCTCCGCAGAAAAAAAACCAACTGTATGTACTTCTGCAAGATTCAACATCTCCGTTATCATCCTGATTTTTTTCTTGGGGGACATCAACTTCCTCACATACAAATATTACGACGTAAATATTAAGACACGGGAACTTTTGAAGCCGAAATTAACGGTGAATATGGGACATTGAATATTCCTAATTATTTCATTGAGTCCGTAATTTTGTCAGACGATATCTTGTCGTAGCGAGCACTTGAGATTCACCAGAACGGCTAGTTTACGCGATTTGAAATGGTGTCTAATACAAATGTCCACCCGCGACATTCGGGATGTGATTCAATGTAAGTAGTTTTGTTAGTGGATATTAGATTTAGGGACATTAAATTTCGTTCAAGATTAACATCAAGAAAGAAAGAAAAAAGAAGGAAACAAGAACAGAAGATTCTCGGTGGACGTGGTGACTTGATGAGAACTTCACTACAGCGGCACACAGTTCAACTCCTTCACAAACTTTCAGCGTCGCGGAAAACATCGTATAAGTGTCGTCATTCTTTGTAAAGAAGATATTACATTCCACTCAAACAATTGAAGGCAAAGATTCAAAACTCAATAATAGATAATAATATTTAAAAGTAATTACATGTCAATGAGAGTTTATTTCAAAAAGTTAAGATTTTTAAATAAAATAACAAACTCAGTATTAAGAAATGATGTATCTGTGTTATTGAAAAAAAATGGGCTGATTTATGTAATAGATAGACTACGCATATCCGCCATTTTATTTTTTAGCAAAGTAAATTTTCGTCGTGAATTTTTTAGCAGAGTAAGAGACGTCGACCCATGTAAGTATTAATCACACAAGAACGTGGGAGTTGGGCATTCATAAAATTATAATACAAATTAAATGGCAACGTGTCAATAAATTGCCATACATAGATATTAAAAAGTTACAGTTATGACATGAATAATAATAGAATCAGAGGTAGAAGAAACGAGATAACCTGCTGTGAGTCCCCTTGTGTCCATCATAAACTTGACCAGGAGAGATGACTCAGGGCATCAGTAGATGTCACTGCAGTTATTCTGACCGGGAAGTCCTAGGTTCGAGTCCGACGGTGGAAGAATTTTCGACAATAGCTTGTTAGCTAAGTCGAATTCAGTCGTTGTCTGCAGGAGAACTCTAGAGGCCTGCACATCTGCTCAGTAGTTTTCCGTGTTTTCTATTATCAACACCAAGCGAATGCTGGAACTATACCGTTACAAACGGGCCACAGACTGCGCGCGATCTTTCATACCCCATCCTTCTCTCATCCTCACTCCTTACTTACACACACTTGCACTATCATGCGCTACACAGTCCGGGAGGTTAGTCGGGAGGTTAGAGCTAGTCCTGGCTGGGGCAGTGCCTCGCTGGTGGGAGATACCCGGTTAGGGAAACCCCCGCTAGACGAAAGTTAGTCGGCACCGGATCTGGCCATCCAGCGAGGGAAGACCACCACCACCACCACCACCCCCGAGCAAAAGACATGCACTATACTTAAGGAACTATTGACGTTAGTACTTGACGCGCCCGGTATCACTATCTATTAATCAAGCTACAAACACCAAACATAGAGAACACGATTTGAACACCGACATCCAGAGGCGGGCGGCCAGCCTGCCCAGCGCGCTGGCCGCTACGATACGAGAGGGTGGGGGTGGGGGTGGGGGAGGCATTGAAACCGAAAGCGAGGCTCGAGTGCGGCGAGGCGGTGGCTCCATTGAGCCTTCGCTGGGTGCCGCCGTCGCCCACGTCTGAATCATTTGGATATTTAGGGCGCCCAGCGCGTGCATTGAGCCGCCTCCACCGCCTCCGTCTCCTCCTCCTTCGCCGCCTCCGCCTGCCGCCACCGCTGCCTCCTCATCTTCTTCCCACTCTTGCTCCTCCTTTCTTCCTCCTCCCTACACCTTCCTCTCCTTCCTTCTCCTCCTCCGCCGTCGCCGACCCCTCTTCTCCTCCTCCCCTACTGTCGCCCACCCCCTTCTTCCTCCTCCCTTCTTAATCCCCCTCTTTCGCCGCAACCGCCGCCACAGCCGCTTCATCTGCCACCTCCACTACCACCTCGTCCTACCCCTCCTCCTCCCATTCCTCTACCTCCCTCTTCCTCCCCCTCCTCCACCTCCCTCTTCCTCCCCCTCCTCTTCCTCCTTCTGCTCCTCCTCCCCCGCCTCCGTCTCCTCCGTCTCCTCCTTCTCCTCTTCCACCGCCTTCTTTCCTCCTCCTCCTCCGCCGCCTCCCTTCTTAATCCTCCACCTCCTCCGCCGGCGCCGCGCCTTGGGCTTCCTCCAGAGCGCGCTCTAAATCGGTCGCGCGGCGCTCGCCAGCCAGCGGCGCCCGTGCGTCCGCCCGCCACTCAACAGACGCGCGCGCGGCGGGGAGGGCGGGGCGGTTCTTGGCCGCCACTCCGCTAATGCTTTTTTCATTCAAATCACCCGACCGGCTTAGCCGGCTCATCTGATGTCATTGCAGTGCATCTGACCTGGAGGACCTAGGGTTCTAGTCCCGGCGTTGACCGGATTTTCGGTCTACATCAGCCGCTCTCTGGAGGAGTATTCTAGCGGCCGGTTGCTCTGATCGGAAGTTTTCCTTGTATCCTCCGATCAACACTAGGCGAATGCCGGAGCAGTATCCTAAAAAACGGGCCACGGACCCGCGCGATCTTTCCTTCCTCTTCCTTCTTTCATTCTCATCCCTTTCATACACTTACATGTACCATACTACCTCATCAGTCCATCATACTACCTCATCAGTCGGGAGACCAGTTGGGAGGTTAATGATGATCGCAGCTGGGGCGGCGCTCCCCTGATGGGAGACACCTTGTTACGGAAAGCCCTTGGAAATCATCGGGTAGGTCGGCGCTAGATATAACCGGGAGACATTTTACAGCCATCTCGAGCGATAATGAAATGCAGTACACTTACTAATGACCTTAGTAGTTGACGAGCCCGGAACTTCAATCAATCAAACTTCCTAATCAAAAAAATCGCAGTAAATTTATTGGGTTTTATTATTCCTCTATTTTTCTTCGCCTTACATTATTTTCTCCTCAGTCTTCTTTACCTTCTCTTCCCCCTGTGTCTGCTTCGTTTTTTCCTCCTTTGCTTTATCACTTCCTCCTTCTACGTTTCCTTCTCCCGATCTTACTATTGCTTCTCCTCTTCCCAATTGCTCTCCTTCTGCTTCTCCCTTTCCTCCTTATTGTTAGCCTTTTCATCCGTTTCCTCCTTCTCTTTCTTCGCCTACTCTTTATCCTTCTCCTCCTCTTTCTCCTTCTCCTTCATGACCTTTTGATCCTTCTCCGTTTTCTCCTCTTTCACTTCCTCCTTCTCCTGTTTCTGTTTCTGTTTCTGCTGCTACTTCACGTGTATATCCCCGTCGTATCCCGCATCAGTGACATCTGTCAGTCTTTCAAGCAAAATTCTAGATGTTCATGGGATTAACGAACATGGGGACAGGGGTTAGCTCATCGTCTGGCACTATGTTGAAAGTGGGGACAGGGTAAGGAAAGATACATCTCGGGTGACTCCTGGTCGTTGTATACGATTCTGCTTCCATCATATCCCTGAAACTAATCACAGCAAACCATGGAAAATATTGATAGTTCGAAAAATACACTGTTGTTTGTAAAAATTGCAACACCTAGAAGGAGATATACTATTACAATGAAATTTATTCTGCATACTAGGAATATCGCAATATATAAATGATAAGATGTATAAAACTGTACCTGCAGTTTGACCTTGAATATTTACCACGGTGTGAAACCGCCACGCGCTGCCTTTTGAGCCTCTAGACGTCGTGGCATGGATTCAAAGAGAGTCTGGATATGCTGCCGAGGAACACACTGCCACACGGTTTCTATGCGTGACCACAAAGCATCGACAGTGGCTGCAGGAAGACCAGAACGAACAAGTTGCCGACTGATCATATCCCAGACATGTTCGAGGGCGAAAGCAGCGATACCAGTCATTCTTCACAGAAAGCTTGCACATTCCTTGCCACATGCGGTTGGGTATTGTTGGGGGGGGGGGTATTGGCATGTGGGGCTGCTTGCAGGAGGGGCAGCACATCGAATTCTAAAACCTCCCTGATCTACCGGTTGCTGATCAGATTTATCGGTTGTTGTTCAGGTTTATGCTTAATACGTATGAGGCGATATCTCACATTGCAACCAATGGCGTTCAAAACCATTGACACTTGTCGTTTGTCCGCTATGGCACGGGAAAATGCAGACTAGCTGATAGCGATCACCATGGTAGCGTCTAACGCGTACGTGGCCATCGCTGAAACAAATTGGAGCGGGACTCATCTGAAAACACTACATTTTGCCTCTCGGCTCACAAGTAAACACGTTCACGTGCTCATTACTGTCCAAGGCGTTGGTGGTTTCTGATCAAACGGAATCTGGCGCAGTGGCATACGTGGGATACGTCCAGCCCTTAGCAGACGGCGTCGAATCGTCGATGCAGACATGACCACACCCGTTGCAGTGCTCTACAGTTGCGTCAACTCTGTGGACGACGCCGCACTTGGCGGACAAGATGGCAGTCATCTCGCTTTGTGGTCACATTGTGTATTCCGGTATTCGTTCGTCACTGAGTACGATCCTCCTCTCTCCACCTGTTCCACTCGTGCATCACTGGCATAGCGGTGCGCCCCGCTACAATGTCACGGTACTCGAACTCCAAACCCGCTGTCCAGGGACCAATCATTGTGCCCCTTTGAACTCTCTGATGCTGATATTGTGCCCTTTTGCGTCGACGAGGCATATAGACACATGCTTGCACGTTTTCACGTCATTTGAAGGCTCCACACCGACTGGGTGAGGCGTAACACTGACCTGACACAAAGGAGGGTACTGCGAGGCGAATGTGCACACCATCTCTATGCAAATTTAATCACTTCTTATGGCTCTTACTGTTCTACTCATCCACCGATTTTTAAGCGATTCTGACCATTCCTGCTGCAATTTTCACAAACAGCATTTTACTACTACTATCACTATTATTTACTATTTAACGGCGAAATATACACATAATTATCTAATAAAACCTGTAAGAACATATAACGAAGATGTTAAAAGATATATGAGCGTATTTTGATTTTACATATTATATTTGCTAATTTACAAACAAAATGAATTTACTCAATATGAAATTACATTTGTAAATTATTTTATAAACCCTTTTAACAATTAATATCGTTAGATTTACTGAATTATTTTTTTAGAGCAATGATAGCCATCGAAATATGTGAATCTGCAAACAATTACTGTTATATTTTCTTCACACGTTTGCTACAAACAATATTTTAAGGAAATTGGGATTAAAGATTAAGAAAGACGATTCCTGCGAATCCATACTTTCCATTGTATTTGATGTCAAAAAACTTTTTTTTCGCAGTTCGTTAGGAAATAAGAAAAAAATAGGAGACTAACACTTGGGAATCTAACACTCGGGCGACTAACGCTCGGGAGACTCGCGCTCTGAAAACGAACACCAGTAAGACTACTCACTGGAAGTTAATACTCTTTCCCTAAAAATAAAAAAAAGTAAAATTACTGTTGTTCATTTTATCTATTTTCGGAGAGCAAAACGTCAAGGAACAAGGGGATTCCCGGAGGCAGTGTGCCTAATTGATGTTTTTTCTCGCCATGAAATCCTGACCCTGGAGGTGTTTCTTTTCTCTTGTTTCGCCGCCAGGAACGTAAACTGAAGCGAAACACGCGTGTCGTCTGTACTACTTGAGCCATTCAGGTGAAATGTCACCTCGCTAACATTAAGAGACTCGGGAGGGGGATTGCTTTAAAGGAGTTAGGTGATACGTGCTTAATTGCCTCCTCTTCTATCGCTGTCTGGGCACGCTCCCTTCAGGGAAGTGGCGGCATTAACAAGTTTTCACAGCGAAGAAGAAGAATGCGTTTGGGTTATTTGTTTTAGCATGGGATGTTCAGGTACGCCATCGCTTATGTCGACAATTTGCTCTTGATCATTACCAGATGGATCTATAGCTGTAAATTACGTAATACTATTATTCTCTGCAAATCGTATTGTTGAGTCGAAATGCATTTTACCCGTATTTTTCAAGTTTGCAATTAAGTGTCAGAACTCAACTTCATAAATTTTCTTCTCTCGAATTCTACTTGTTACTTAAAAATGCAGCTCTAGGATTGGTAATGTCAGTTAAGTGTTTAATGAAATGATTTATTCATATTACTACATTCGATTTTCAGAATTTTCCTCACTTCTATTTCGCGACAAAACATTATTTTATTTTTCAATGTACCTGAGATAAATTTATGTCATTAATAGTAATTCATGCATCGAGGGCGTTATAAGGGTTCTAATGATCGAGCGGCGACAAAATGCCCGAGGGCTTTTGAGCCCGAGGGTTTTTATTGTTCGAGATCATTATAACCGGTAAACGCTCATGGTACACACATAATTTTATTTTTTACGTAATTTTATTGATTCCGATTTACTTATTTACTAGTTAGCTAGGTGTTAACTTCACTCTGTTAGTCGTTTCATATTTGCCTTCCATAATTCCCTTCTTGAGAGAACATGTAGCGTGGTTCAACTTGTTTCATATTTACCTCTTAACCACGATCCTTTCGATCCGGTTATGTTATGCAGTGTATATAGAGGCCCGTGTCGAAGGCAATAACAATTGCTAGAACGTAACAGTGAAAAATACATGATACTATATCACGCATGCAATACGCATATATGCTATCGTTTGTAGCATCTAATTATCATAACTAAGTTTTGACGGGCGTAATTTTCGTAAAATATTGGTTCCAATTTTGACTTTTGTTATTTCGTTTTCCTTTTATTCTTTTTTCTGTTTTTCATTTCAATATTTTTCGCGAGATCAGTGGGGCGAACACATCAGGGCGCAGGAATGTAAAATCTTTATTCAAATAGAAACGAATATCATGGTACATTTGTTTTGTAAGGCCAGTGAATTTAACTTTCACTTTCTATATTATTTAAGCTAACATTACTTTCACTGTGCTATTCCACAAGTCAAAACCTGAGAGATTTTTACACACTAATTATATATTTACGTACGCTCGCTCACAATTGTTTAAGAAAACAATAATGAATATCCTAAAACTCTTAAGGTGTAGGTTGGGATTATTGTGAATGCGAGAGCTTTTTTTGCCTTCGCATTATCAGACCGTAGTTATGCAAAGTACATGCTATATTGACACCTTCGCTATCGAACTCACATCATCCCAGCATTTCCGACCCGGTGTACCTGCTGGCGCGCAGAGGTCACCAAGGGTCAAACAAGAACACTGCGATTACGTGTGTTGTCTGTCACGTGCAGTTGCATGGAGCGCTCGCGGTGGGGGCGGAGGCGTCGGTGGCAGCGGCGGTAGCGACACGCTGACCCGTTCCGACCTTGATGGAGCTGCCCGCCGCTTTATATGGTGGCCGCCGCCAGCGCCACCGCCGCGGTCCGGCTTTCGCTCGACGCCATCGGCGGTGCTGCTGCGGTGGTGGTGGTGGTGGTAGCCTGCGGCCGCTGCACTCCCGCTTCACTCCGTTGCGTCGATCTGCACGTGCACACGCCGCGATGGCTTCGCGGCAACATCGTTGCATTCTAGTAGATCAGGAGGCCCTAGAAGTCGGGAGAATTCTAGCGGCCGGCTACTGTGATCGGTAGTTTTCCCTGGTTTCTCCGAACGACACCAGACGAATGCCGGAGTAGTACCCTATCAAACGGACAGGCCCCGCGCGATCTTACCTTCATCTTCCTTGTCCTATTCTCACCCCTTCCACACACACTTAGTCACTACACTACTATACATGCCGGGAGACCGGTAGCTTAGAGCTTTTCCTGGCGAGAACGGTGCCCCGGTGATGGGAGATACCTGGTTGGGGAAACCCCACTGGACGACAGGTATGACGGCGCCGGATCTCGCCACTTAGGGGAAGAAATAACGTGCACTACACGTACGGGAACTGACCTCTTTAGTCGACACGCCCAGAATCATCAATCAATCTACTTGGTAATAGTGATTCGATACATATTTGGGAACAAAAATCTCCAAAAAAAAGTACAAGTTCATTGTACAGCATATTATTGCAATACCAATGTTAAAAATATGTTTTCGCCTCATTTTATAAATTTGATCTAAAGGAAAAGTAATAAAATACCTGGGTTTCAATCCTTTTCACTGGAAGGCGTAAACTTCACATTCTGCTAGTTGGAAGCGAGAGGAATGCCTCCAATTATTTATTATTTTTAATTTTATGCTTGCGATGGTCGTTATTGGCGCACTACTGGGACTTTACCCAAAATCTTGAATATTCTTACTGCAGTATTTTTGTATTTTTCATAAATTTTAATATAAAGTTTGGAAATGTGTATTTGTCTAGGACAAAATTGCGCTGTAGCATTAGGAACAGTACAGTATTTATACCCAAACGCATGGTTTCGAAAAAAAATTGAAAACATTTTTAATGTAACACACAGCTTTTTACGATATTTCTTTATTTGCTTACGTCAGGTAGTGATCTTGAAAGCTTATTTTATAGCAAGAAATTCTTGTCGTTCAATTTTATCCTATAATGAATCAAGTTTTGTAAAATAACTTCCGAAAAATTAAAATAAATTCCACTAAAATGTTGAAAAGCAGAGACTAGAAGTAAGACGTCTAAACGAATGTATTCAAGAAAGGAACTTTGAAGTAGACCTTGGGTGTGGAAATGAATGGTTCGTTCATGTGGCTTCACAAATATCACTTTGTGACGAAGGCAATGCGAAGTCCATTCATTTTTCTTGGCAAAATAGAAAATAGATCAACATTCAAGCGAGCCGCGAAGTGAGGTCGGTAAATAAGACGACCAAAATAGTAAGAATGTTTTATTTTTTATGAAAAATAAATGTATTAAAATGTGGCAAACGTTTTAAATATGACATGAATATAATTTAAAATACTTATGTATTACATACGTCCGAAATTCGATCAATGTGTTTTTTCGTGTTGATATCCTAGTTATATCCTAGTTTAAATGAACACATATTTTAAGATCAATTATGACATACAGAAACACATTTTTTTGAATACGATCACATCTGATTCAAGTGAACCTCTGAGGACCAACATTTTTGGTTCATTATACAAAACGCAATGGTAAGATTTCAAGCTCAATATGAAAAGAGGCTTGCAGGTATCTCGAGGATGGCATTTGTTCAGTATTCGAATCATTTTCTTTTGCAATCTAAATGTCTAGGTACTAAAGGATGAACGTCCTCAGAATATTATGCCGTATCTCAGGCGGAAATGTACATTTGCAAAATTCACGCAACGAGTTGTATGAAGGCTGACAGAATTCGAAAGAATTTTGAATGCATAGTATGAGCTTAATGTAGTGTTTAATTCTGTTATATGTACATTCCATTTTAGGTTTGACTGATTTGTGAGACCAAGACATTTTGTTACCTTGACTTCTGATAATTGCTTACTGTTCATTTTCAATGGAGCATGCAATTGCCAATTTGAAACGCATAAATACATTGAAACTGTTTTTCCTTTGTTAGCTATTAATTTGTCACTACGAAACCACTTTAAAACTTATGAAATCGTACAATTTATTGTTCCGTTTTTGCAAAGAACATTCGCGACATTAGCAAACAGAACCGATCTTCCATTTTTAATAGACGGCATATCGTTTACATGTAACGGAGGCAACATGTAACGGACAAGATCGAGCATTCCGGGACCCCATATTCGATTGGTAAAAAATGGGAAAGATAAGTAAGTAATGTCCTTTCGTGCCAGTACGGTATTTGTAATCTTTGAGTTCGATGTTTAAGGTACGAGGTTATCCAATATAGGGCAATACCATGAATTCCATATGAAGGTAGTTTTGAGTGCAAGATGTTATGGTCAATAACGTCAAAAGCTTTCGAAAGATTTAAAATTTGCTTTGAGAGTTACTCGGAGGAAATCCAAGATTCAGTAAATGTTTTGACGGCCCTAGTCCAAAACAGAAATGGTCTCGTTGGTCGGTGCGACTGAAGCACTGGCTTTCGGTCACTGGCGACAAAGACCTTCGGGAAAATGCCTCAATAAAACTTGTCATTAAGTGAAATCTAGTAGAAAACGTGATTGTGAGGTAGAAAACGTGTCTGCAGTAGATGCAACTAGGAAGTGGCATGGTATTTCTTTTTCTTTTCTTTTTTTGCATTCACTGTTACTTAGTTTCTCCTGCGACGCTGTTATTTCAAACTGTTACGGAAAACCGTTCTGACGCAGTACACAATGTTCATTTAAGATAAGAAATCTAGTTAATACCCATCGTTTATATACATACTCAAGAAAGTATTAAAATTTTGTTTTCTTGAGCATGTATTATAAATATAATAAAGTTATCATGTAAACTTTTCTTCTTCTTGAGACTCATAGAATCGACATTCAACACGTCTCAAAAGTCTGAAAATATTTTTCTAAAGATTCAGAATGTTTTCTACAAAATTTGAATCTCTTTTATTTCGTGGCTTTGAAGGTTGTCTGACCTAGAAGGCTTAATTTAGGTTTATGAAACTCTAAATACACAAGTATAAAAAAACATTGTGCGAATAATTTGATATTTAATTTCATGAAATGTAAATTATATAATCCCTTCTTTTCTCGCATTGTAACTAAAACAAAGTTTAAAGACTATTAAAGACTGAAAAGAAAAATATAAGAATATTTTTTTCATAATTCGAATTATATTTTGCTCTATTGCCCATCGGCTCTTATAATCATAGTAAATAGATTAGGCGTTGGGACCACACCCAAACTCGTCTACGGCTTCGCTCCCCCGCGGTGACTGTTGGCCTCGGAAAATTCCATCTCGTCTGCTCCCAGGATCGATCCGGGGACTCTAGGATCAGCAGTGCCAGCAATGAGGCCAGAGCTGTAGAATACAGAGCTGTGGAAAAGGAGGGTACAGAGCTGTGGAAATAGGGGAGGCGCATCTTCGAGGGAAAAAGGAACACTATGTCGTACATGGGCATCCGTGGCACTGAGTGGGGGGAGGAGCACAGGAATTTTGTATTGGTTGATTACTTATTCCGGACATGTCAACTGCTAAGGTCATTAGTCCCACAAGGGTAGTGCATGTTTTCATCGCGACAGGTGGCAGTGATCTTCCTCTGCTGGACGGCGAGATCCAGCGCCGACCTACGTCGGCGTGAGAATATTTTCCCCAACCAGGTATCTCCCACCAGCGTGCACCGCCTCAGCCAGCACAAACTGGAAGTTTCAGATTGGTATCCTGACAAGTGCGTTAGTGTAGTGAGTGAGTCAGTGAGTACTAACTCACACACAAGAGTCTATGTTTTTGAGTTTGTAAGGGTGATGTTAGGACAAGGAACAGGAAGAAAAGATCACGCTCCCCGTAGCCAGTTTGTTAGAGTGATGCTCGCCTTCGCCTGGTGTTGAATGCAAAAATCACGGAAAAATGCAAATCAGAGCAGCCTGCCTCTAGGATTTTCTTTCGGTTGAATCCAGAGAAAGTTATTTAAATGCTAATTTTCCAACTCAGAACTTTTATCACAATTTTTATTGTTTTTTGGAAGTTAACAAGGTGCTCGTGATAGTTTAAAAAATGGTTGATTTATGTCTCAGCAATTCATGAATTTAATAATATCCGTTAATTAGCTTAGCTGTCAACCGCGAATCATGCAGTTATTTTTAAGCAACCGTTTTGGCGTTTAGGCTCCTACGTAGTGACATAACGATCCTTGCCATAGTCACAGCACATCAATATTGAGTGGGAATCCGAGGAGGAAGAGAAGAAAATGAAGATAGAGAAAAACAAGAAGATTGAAAACAAACAGAACGAAAAATTCAAATAAGAAAGAGAATAAAAAGGAAATGATTGTGAAAAGGAATGAAGAACAACGAGAAAGAGAGGAAGACGCGAAGGAAAGAGAGGCAAGAGAGCAAGAACAAAGAGACTAAACAGAAGACGGTGGACAAGGAGAAGGTAACGACTGACAACAAAACATCAGAACAAGAAGAAAACAGTCAACGACAAGAATGAGTGGACAAAAACAAGAAGTACGTGGAGAAGGACAAAGAGTAGGAGAGTAGGAGACGCAGCAAGAGACGGAATAAGTGGCGGAGCGAAAGACGAAGAGACGGAGCAAGAGACGAGGCACGAGAGGGAACCTGTAAAGCCCTATCTCCCACACAATATACACCCACACAAATTAAAATATCGGTTTCTAATTCAAAGGGTCGCGACATTGGCGAGATTAATCGGGGAATATCAATTTTGGAGAAAATCGGCTGAACGGTTTAGGCTTTGTCCACAGACGGAATGACGGACTGACAGACACACGTTTTGGCGTCAATCAGTTTTTTCTTTCTCTTTATCGTGCAGAGAGCGCAGTAGAGCGAAACTTACGTAATGCTGCGCGAAAAAGCTGATAATTTTCGGCAGAAAAACTCTTATTACGGGTCCCCGGTTGCTGCCTTCTTGGGCCTTTTTTGACAGCAGTTCCTTATTTATTTTTTGTCGCACTGAAAATGGCCTCAATGCGGCCGGAAATATTTCTATGCTGTAATAAAAAAAACATGACTGTACTAGTCTGAGAGATTTCATGCTTTACGCAAATGAAATGTGCGTTTGCGTCCCGATCGACGCTTCTGGCAAAAGTTCGCCCCGATTGTCACTTCTGCCCGCGGCAGGGGGGGGGGGCGTAGGCATGCGCAGGAATGAGCTGGCATTCGCCTGCGGGGTCCGCCCGTGTCAACCCGGAGAGAAAGCTTGCGTTGTGCGAAGTGCGGACCGATCAATGAGAAGCCAGTCGCCCCCGCACCCGCACTTACCGTCTCCCCGGCGCTGTCTCCGCACCCAGTATCCTGTATCCACACGTTTTTAACTGCAGACCTGCACCGTTATCTTAAATGTCAATTATTCCATCCGACAAAATTTATCAAACAATTTAGGGCCTTTTTTTGAAAATGTCTCAGGGGTTTCATGTAAAGTACCCCCCAAAATTTAAAAAAATGGTTTCAAATTCAAGGGGCCTCGACATCAGCCAAATTGATTGAGAATATCAATTTTGAAGAAAATGGGCTGAATGGGCAGTTTGGGCGAGTATGGACCACAGATGGACAGGCAGACGTTCGGCCGTCAATCGATTTCACGATATCAAGGAAAAACATGCATTCTGATTACAGAATGTATTAAGGTAGAATTTACTAAATATTCGGACAAGATTTAAGCACTTATTCGTTACCAGCGCCTGGCTATAGAGTTTTTCTGTCAAAAATTTGCCGTTTTTCCCGGAGCATTACAATACTTTCTCAGTACTGCGTAAGCAGTTGCGAGGAAGTAGTAATAATAAAGTTGGACCCGTGCGAACATTCCGCACTTGTTTTAACAGTGATTGTATGCTGGAACTCAACCATGCAGGATCGCTGAACATGGGTAATATTGCTAAGTGTCTAGTGACGAACGGAAAGATTCAGACCCGTATGATAAAACTGCACATAATATCGAATAGACAGTTTAATTTTACTTGCTCTAATCGATAGTTTTCCTCAGTTTCTTCGATCAATACCAAGTGAATGCCGGTGCAGTACCCTAACAAATGAACCATGGACCGCGCCGTAGCCTCGCCCCTGACAGTCACTAACAGTGACACTATCAGACATGTCTGGAGGTAAGGCTTGTCACAGCCTGGACGGTGCTGCGCTGGAGGGAGATAACTGCATGGGGAAAACAGCGCAAGCCGACCTATACATCGGTCCTGGATCTCACCATCGAGCGGTTGAAGAATACGGCCAGTGTCCGCGAGAATAGCACGCACTACACTTACGTTACTCATAACCATATACGGCCCAGAAACACAAAGTAATCAATCAGTAAACTTTTTCTAAGGACATTTTCATTCCTCCTGCTATGAGCACTGATTCCGGACGTGTCAAATACTCAACCATGCAGTATCGATTATATCCAAAACTGTAGTGCAATTATATCCATAACTCTAGTGCTCGTTACATTCTGGGAGATGACGGTTTCTCTCGCTCACTGGAACCACTGCTCTCGATCACTGGTCAGATCCGGCGCAAACATTCACATCGGCTGGCGGGATGGCTTCTGGGACAAGGTCTAAACTCCAGATGTGTCGAAGTGCAAGAACAGTAAATATAGGCGCTTGTTGTATGTGTGCGTGAGTGTATGAGTGAGTGCGCAAGTGGACAAAGGAACAAGAATGACGAAGGAAAGATCGTAGGCAGTCCGTGACCGAATTGTTAGGGTATTGCTCCAGCTACTTCTGGCATTGATCGCAGAAACCACGAAAATCTACCGATCAGAGCATCCGGACGCTAGAATTCTTCAGGCATTATTCATTCAGAACTTCTAGTTCATCAAGTAACTAGTGCCAAAAAATCGCTTCCGTCGGGAATCGAACTTTAGGACAGTGGATTGCGAATTAATAGTGGTATGTATCACATACATTTTACCTCTTCAAAACATTTATTGAACGAGGAAAACTATAGCATGTAATATACGACTAACTTGTACGCATCGGTATTTTAATTCTTGTCTAAAACGCTTTTTATGTTGACAATAGCAGATACTATAATTGTGCACAATTATTGTGCTCACGCGAGAATAAGATGTTTTAAAAAATTCCGCCATACAAAACAGTAATAATTTATGAAATCAGATGAAAGGATCATTATTCTTAATTTAGCTAATAGGAGCGGACTCCGCCACACAAAACCCTATACAGCAGCACGCTGCCCCCACCCAACTCCCAGTATCCTCACTCGTCTTCAAACTTACATTGCCTCGCACGCACCAACTACTGGACGGACCCGCGATAGTCCACGATGCGACCTATTCTAAAAACATCTATCTTTTGCTTAAGCGGGTACATAAAACTAAATTCGTACTCAAACATTGCTCTAATTGAACGAATCGACAGGGCATCAACTGATGTCACTGCAGTGCCTCTGACCGGGAGGTCCTAGTCTGGGTCCAGATTTTCGACACTAGCTAGAGAGCTGGGACGAGTCCAGCTGCTGTCTGGAGGAGAATTCTAGCGTCCGGCTGCTCTGATAGGTAGTTTACCGTGGTTTCTCCGATTCACACCACGCCGATGTCGTACCCTAGCGAACGGGTCACGCACCGCGCGCGATCTTTCCTTCCTCTTCCTGGGGAAAATCCCGCTAGAACTTCGGCGCCGACTTTCGTCATCCAGAGGAAGAAAATCGCCGTCAACACCAGAAGGGGGAATCATGCACTACACTTCTGGGACTAATGACATTTGCCGTTGACGTGCTCGGAATCAATAACAATCACCAAACGCGTCGATTTATTGCAGGTCTAATACTTTTCGCAACATTGCCCGCAATTCTTTTTTTCTTTTTTTTTTTTTTTTCTCTAAAGAGGGCGAAGCGCTAGAGCTCTCAAAGAGCAGCCGCCACCGGTGCTATTATTTCAAACGATCTTCCCAGCTACGTTCTACGTGCGTTGCGACACGCAGCCTCCCTATCCCGCGACCTCCACCTGCACCCTCGCGCGTTGTTGCCGCCGCCGCCGCCGCCGCCGCGGTCGAAGCTCCGTTGCGAGGGGAAGGGGGGATAGCTGCCAACGGTATTCATTCCTCGCCCTGCCAGACTCCGCACGGAGGATCTCGGAAGGGAGCTGCTAGGGGTGGGAAGCGCAGCTGCCAGTGTAAGCGATGAGCTCTAGGCGACAAGCGGCTAATACAATATACCGTTGATATAATGGCATTTATATTTTCTTGGGTGTACAGTTTTGTGGGTGGGGCGTTAACCGAGGTTTTAATCCCAAACATATACTAACCTTACGAACTGTTACTACTATTTACATTTGTCCCCACTTCTTTGCATTATGGTACTAATAATCTACACTCACATACTAACACATTATTATTACTCACTAACGAACTAAACTTACGTTAGACGTTATTATTAACTTTATTTTTACTCGCTTGCAATTATAATCGAAACTTACTAATACAGAGGTTGTTATAGTTTGCCAGTCAAACTTGCAGTGTCTCTTGAGACTCATATGAATATGAGGGGATGGATTCTTATATGTGACCTAGATCCTAAAACAGCGCAGTTCAAAGAAACTGGCCATGATGGTCAAAGTAGTAAATGAAGAACTTTTGGTTAGCGAGACCTCGAATAGCATGACCTATGACCGTCTCGACTTAACAATTTATTGTATGGCAGTTGCAATAGTGAGGGTGAACGGCGGGAAAATATTTTAAATCCAATCAACTCGGAGTTCCCAGTAATCACAAAAAGACCCACATGGACCCATACCTAAGTTCAGATAATGCTACATTGGAAGTTTTCCAGATACGAGATAGAAGTAAATATATGAGAAATAAAATAGTATATATTAAGGGGAAACATCGCATCCACATAAGCTACAATATCGACAAGTCTTCTTGACTTTATCGATACCCTAAAACAGCAAATGAGTCTGTAGCAATCGTATTCGCAGATATATCAAAAGCCCAAAGCGGAAAACAGACAACAAAGAATTTCTCAGGGACCAAAATATCTTTTACAGAAGACTAGGAAAAGGAAACACCGAAATGAACATCCTGCCATACAAATCCACTGTAGAAGAAATCTGAACTGAAATATGGTCAACGCACCATGGCTGGAACAGATCAGAGACGCTGCGATGCAGATCACAGAAATGACAACTTCTCAAATCACTCAAGATATCATACAGACAGTTATACAGAATATACAGACATATCCTACAGACAGTTCAATTGGAAATACCCGAGGTTAGATGGTCTACATAGCTATTGGAACAAAACATTCACCAGTCTCCACAGAATGGTCCTAAATTTCATCAACTTCCTGAATTATTCCGAAGACATGTATTATCTACGTGAAGGTGTCATATTTATGAAGCCCACACCCAGTGATATTGTAGATTTTTCAAAATACCGGCCTATTACATGTCTTAACCCTTTTTATAAAATCATCACATTGTTTATCGATGATTATCGAACATCACTGTACAGCGAAATCAATCCTAGCTGAAACTCATATAAACCGAGTAGTAGTAGTAGTAGTAGTAGTAGTAGTAGTAGTAGTAGTAGTAGTAGTAATAATAATAATAATAATAATAATAATAATAATAATAATAATAATAATAATAATAATAATAACAATAATAATAATAACGAAGATTACAATCAACAACTTTTATTGGATTGAAATGCTTTTGATGTAAGTAAATCGTCTTACATGGTAGTAAAGTACAGAGATTCTACCACTCTGTCCATAACTTTAAAACGTGATCTCAGTAAATATTAAAAATGTTAGAATTTATTCAGTTTTCAATGAAGATCTTCGGACCCTAAAGAAACTACATTAGAGAGACCATTAGTAATTTGGAGGAAATCAAAAATAAAAAGGAAAATTTAGTAACATTTTAAAACTTCGTAGCTCCTCGTTACTACTTGATTTAAAAAATATATAAAGCAAATTTTTAAAGAGTGTTATGATCTTTAAAATTATACATAATCATTTTGCACTAAGACCAACCAATCCAAAGATATTACAGTTTTTTATCTTGAAAAATTCCGTGGGTTCTTGGCTATTAAAACCTTTTTCGAAGTATCTCGAGGTCGAAATATTTGTTTTATTATTATTAATACCAATACAAGCAAAATACCTTTTTTTGGCAAGATAAGAGCTTCCCAACGACTGCACTATCAGAACTATGTTGTAGTACATTATTTCGGAGCAATGATCCGTGTACAAGTTTCACTCAGTCTCAACGGAATCGAGAAAGCTGAACTAGAAATTATGCACGACACAGTCAGTTGGCATTGATCTGAAAATGATTACCAACGGTCTGGGCTCTCATGCACAGGACGTGACAGGATGTATCTTCGATGCTTCTGAAACCTGGCGCTTGGTTGCCTCATTCTTGGCAGTGGGGTGGAGGTGAGGTCCATCAGCGTGGCGAAGTTAGTTGAGGATCGCTACCCCAAACTAACAGTAACGAAAATAACTGATGAAGATAATAAACCAATGATAACACAACACGTCTCGTATCTGCCACAACCTAATATCTGCCACAACCTAATATCTGCATTACTAATTTTCAATGCGCGCAGAAATTAAAAGGAAAACAATGCAGCCTTCAGTCACGTGAAAAATGTCTATGGATTCGTTAGATATCGAAGAAATCGCGGAAAATAGAAGAAAAAAACAATGAATCAGTTTCGACATTCTAGTAAGTGTTGTGCAATGTAAAAATGTAAGAGAAGTGAAACTCCTGAAAACGTAAAGAAGGCTCGTAGCGAATCAACGAGCTTCAGTTGTGTAGAGAGGAACTGTGTGCAAGTACAGCGCTCGTGTATGAAGCATTTTGCACTATTGGCCGCCATTTTTTCGGATGTCGAAACAAAGTAAAAGTTGCAACGGATTCTTGCTTAAAAGTAAATGAGTGGGGATTTTTGGCATAGTATTTGTAGGTACGCGCCATTAAATTACTCTCATTTCGTTGGGCGACAAAAATATTGGAAGCAGAAGGGGGATAATTTACGATGCAGTTCTTTTGCCTAATGTATAATTCGCTGCTTAGCTTTGATACAGATACAACTAAAAAAATCCTTTTTGCGTCGAAAGTTATGTTTCTTATAAGTATGTCCTTACAAATCTCTTAATCAACATGCTTTTTAACCGAAGGCAAAAGTTAAGCGAATTGCACTAAACCAGAAAGAAACCACGAGCTTTTTATTTTTGTTACAATTTTAAAAAGCCGCTCCTGTAAAACTGGTAGTTTTTGAATTAATGATAATAATGATGATGATGATGGTGATGATGATGATAATAGTAATAATAGTAATAATAATAATAATAATAATAATAATAATAATAATAATAATAATATTTATTGAGTCACATATACAATTACAATCGTGTATGACGAGTCAATATGTCTTGGGTGGAGAGAGCGAAGTTACATTACTGTTCAGGAGCAAACAAGGGGCCATGTCAGCATTTGCTCAAGGGACCAGGGAAATTGAACAAAATCTGATCGAGATGGGGTTATTGGCCTAGAAATTATACTACAATAATGCTACAGATAGATTAGGACATTATACAGTAGATAATTATTTTTAGTAGCAGATAATTTAACACTTCAAGGTTTAACACTTTAATGCTACTACTTATATTGTGTCAGTATCAAAGGAAAGCAACGAATTACATTAATATTTACATATCATAATACATATATATTTACATCGACTGTTAGTTTCAGCCCAGTTTAGTCTATATTTATTATTGACGTTCTGTAGGAACTGGTAAAGATATAATTATTTCATTAAAATGTATCAAAATACTTACGACAAATTCGTTAAAACATTTGTTGATTTTCATATCGAATTTTACAGAACGCGGTTTGGTCTCAAATTATTGTTAAGTACATTATCGTAGTGATATCGATTTAACTTAAAATTTTAATGACGAATGATCAAAATTGTACGACTCAATTTTTTTGAATCGTGACATTAAGGTAATACCAGAAATTAATTTTTTCTGCGAACAAGCAAAAGTAAACTTAATATTCTTTAAATTAATCTAAACATGCTTTAAATATTACTTATTTTCTAAATACACTTCGATCGAATTCATCATTACGAAAAACATTCTGATGATTCCCACAGAAAACATGGCTTGTCATTTCAAAAACCTTCAAATATGGCGCGCACATCGCCACTAAAGATTTCTATTGTTCCATCTCGTGGGGAATCAACTAAAAAACGAAAAATGGACACACAAAATCATCCTGAATGGAAAAGAATTTGGGTTGTTGGTTCCTTTTTCTGGCAACCATTTGTGTGAGACATGAGCGATAAATTATCTACAATCAAGAGCCCTCTGGAGAAACTCTGTATTCCAGAGCGCTGCTACAATTCAAGACAAAGGAGGGTGTGAAAATTATTGTCCTATCGTCATATTCATTTTAAAAAAATCAAAATTATCTTGCTGATAAATAGTTCTTTAGAAGTATTTTAAAAAATGATGGTACAATTAGGTTTAGAGGTATAAATTCTGGTACGAAATGGCAACGCTGGCACCAGCTTACACCTTTCAGGGTAGAGACGGCTGGGCGCCACCTTACTTTGCAACATATTCTGAGGAAAGGCTAGTATGAAGTGAACATAGAACACTAATAGAGTGTTGTGCAAGTGCGTGGGTCAGCGAATTCTCTTGCTGCCTGTCCACACGAGACGCCAATTTCCGCTCACATGCAAGCCACGGAGCGCATGTGTTTACTGTTTTGAGTTAAAAGGCAAAGAAAGTGATTATTAATAAAGAAATAATATTTTAAATTAGTACGCTGCTGATTATTAGTGTTATTTGATTGTTTATGTATTGAATTCTGTGCGTGAAAATTCTATCCATTGTTGTATGATTCACTTGTGGCTAACAGTTAAGTTACATCCAAGCTTTAGTATTGGCCATGTCTTGTCAATAAATTATTTGGAACTGATGTGGATATTTTGACAGTGAATCTTAAAGTCCTGAAAATAAATTGAATCAAAGTTCTGTATTATTGTCAGAGCCATACAAACTCGCTACAATTTTAGAATCTGAATATCTTGAAATTACGTGCATTTTTTTGAAAAAAAAAAAAAAAAAAAGTAATAAAATCACATATATATAATTTGTATTGAGGTGGGGCATGGCCACCTTCCTAAAATCCATCGCTGTCCAGTAATCTGTTTTACCTATCGTCGAGTTCCCATTGCAATGAAATACACAATGCATTATCACTTGAAGAGCATCTAAATATTGCTGATTATTATCAATTCATAGCATCGAATATCACGAGTAACGAAAACTAATCGGCCTTGCTTATGACAATAATTAAATTAAGCACCACTGTTCTGAACTGGAAACCGAATTAAAGGATTTTTTTACTTAACTCTACTTATCTTGAAGATCTTTTGCCTGCCTGCCGAAAATGTATTGTAATGTTACATATTAATATCCCTAAAAAATAAGAATGTTGAATCGGGAAAAAAAAAAACAAAAAACGTTTACCGTAATTTTCGAAACAAATTGAACTGGAGGAGTCCCAATTAATTACATTTATTTGTCCCCTGCCCATGCACTGATATTCCGTAACAAAAGTTTAATACGTTGATTTTCTATGATAATCTGAAAATTAATTCCTCCTCCCAGTTCACTGCAAATCTTTTCATCGGGGTCCGCAGTCTTGGACGATTCCTCTTTTTAAGGTAGTTAAGAACTCTGTTCAAGGTCTACTACAGAAGAAGACCGCTATTCGAATCACTTCTTAGCTTACCGTTAATTTAAATGGCATACGCGAAACTGACAGGCGGGACTTCCGTTAGCATGTTTTCTTACATCACTAGTAAAACTTGTGTAAGGAAACATTTAAATGACTTACGAAAACAATATTTACTTTGTGCACGATTGGCAGTTCAACACTTAACGTTAAACAGTTGAAAATTTGCATATTACCGTTATTACACCAGGTCCCTGGATTTAAATAAAAATGAGGTCTGACTAGGTTCCTTCAATTAACGTGCACAAAAACAAAATGATGTTGTATAATACCAAAATGACAATGTTATCACGAATTTTGCAACTAGTTTATTATAAGAAAATCAATACTAGGGATCAATACGAAGAATCGGTCGAAAAAATTCAATAGGTTTACCGATTTCAAATAACCCCCTTGCAAGTTACTACCTCCCTTTGACTACCTAGAGCAGGGCAAGTTCTTCGCCGTAACCCAGATCGCTGCTCCCAGTTACGCAAGCACTTGCGAGAGATGTCTACCTCCTTCTGGAAAGACTGCGCTACGTCGCACCGCCCCTCCCCCCCCCTCTTCCATTCGTTGCAGACTGAGCATGCTGATCTATTTTAACTTGCTGGGAGATTTGCGGTGCCTATCGTTACCATAATTAGCTACTCGCCTTGGCCCATTTCGGTGACGCTGCACTGCTTGTAAACAGAAATTCCCCTCCCATCTTGACGCACTGGCGACAGAGCCACTTGTTTTGCTGTGAATCGTCCCTCGAAATAAGCGCTATAAAAATTCACTACTACAATACCCTACCACATACGAAAAAAAGGGTAGGAACAGAAAAAAAACAAGCCAATATGTTAAGTTAACTAGTTTGTACAAATTTTTATTTCATGACTTATATTACAGCTGCAGCAACAAGTGCACATCAGCATTGTACTAAAACGTACAAAATATATATGTGAAATGAAAGCAATTGCTGTAGTTTTGAGTCTGCTTTACGTCAAGATAAAAAACTTGTGTAGTCCATGACAGTGACTGCTAATTAATGATTATTTACAGAGTATCATGAAACTAAACATCTGCAGTGATGATTTCACCCTTGAAGATCCTCATTCTTTTAACACCCACACACACACAAATCGAGATTCCACTTTTCACTCTTGCACATGCTATTACTCCAGAGTTCACACAAAACACACTTTTTACATATGAACACAGAGTACAGTCTTTTCTAGTTGGGCAGAGTGTCATATAAAATGTCTTTTACACTCTGTGACATACTATCCGGAAACTTTATGTCAAATGAAACTATAAGATCTCCTTTCCTACTGGGTTCCTTGGGAAAAGGCAGTCCATGTCCCTGAATCCTTTTCACCGTTGTTGGCTTAATGATTTCATTAGTAAGGTTGATGGGAATCTTGTCACCACCAAGAGTAGGAACATCCACGACAGTACCACAAAGTGCCTAAAAATAAAGAATAAAAATTATTGCTACATGCCATCCTCGCAAAAACAGTACAACCACATGAAAAGATAAGGACAGAAATTAATCATACCTGCTTCAATGAAATTTTTGCAACATATCTGACATCGCTACCTTCTCTCTTGAAAAGGGGATGTGGTTTATCCCTTATGATGAAGACAATATCGGCAGGAATTTTATTTCGGCCCTGATCACCCTCCTTTTGGAAGGTAATTTTGGTGCCAGCTTTCCAACCAGGTTTAACATTTATTGTCAGCACTTTGTCTTCTTTCCTTGCTGAACCATCGGGCTGCAGAACTCTCCTTGAAATTTTCATTTTCTTGGTACAACCACGAGTGATATCTTCTAGAGTAACATAAAGATCATGTTCTATTGGAGGGTCTTGCATTTTATCTTTGTTGCGATTCGGCGATCCATGGAAATTGAATGAATGAGATCTGAAAGCGCCTCCAGGTCCAGCATTTCTTGCATTGCCCATTCCTAAACTGACAAATGGGTCATCCATTTCCATATCATCGTCATGGAAACCAAACATTCTGGGGCCACCGCCGCCGCCCAAATCGAAGAATGTTTGAAATGGGCTGGCGGAACCAAAAAACTGAGCGAATGTGGCACGAGGATCACCATGAAATGCGTAGGTAAATGATGAACCTCCATCAGTTCCTCCAGGCACACCACCCTTCAGACCTTCTTCACCGTACTGATCGTAAACATCTCGTTTCTTTTTGTCGCTAAGAACTTCATAAGCTTCGGCAACTTCTTTAAATTTTTCTTCGGCTCCAGGTGCTTTGTTCTTGTCAGGATGATATTTCAAAGCAAGTTTACGATACGCCTTCTTTATTTCGTCGTCCGAAGCTCCCTTCGCTATACCCAAGATTTTATAATAATCCTTCCCCATAATGACACCTATAAAAAAACATACAAATCAACAATCAATATCCCGTGTTCGTAAGGTGACAAATATAAGTAGATTTTGGACCATATGTTCAACACAACTTAATTTTTATACAATTCAAACAAATATCTACCAGAAATGCAAATATGCAAGAGAAAAATACTCACAGCACAAATAGGTTTTTTCCCTTCAAAACAATGAAGACCACCAACAAAACGAACCGTTTAACAATAACAGAGAATTATCCTTCACTTCCACAACACTCCGGCAACGGACTGTTAAGTCAACCGACTGAACTTCGTCACGGCGTCCGCCGGTCATATATACGTTCTGATGGTTCTAGAACCTTCCGGAAGCTTGTAGTGCTGGCAACGGGCCAGTAGCAGGAGAGCCAACATCTGAAAACTGTTCTTACTTGGTTTCTCCTTCAATTAACGTTCCGGAATATTCCCTTGAGCGTCGGTAAGCACTGAATGAAAGGTCTTTCTCACAATTTACTTTGAAACGACGAAATAGTGCTGCTATCTGTTGATACAGCCTTCTTGTCATAATTTACCTGAGTCAGAAAGATGGAGGTAAGTACGACTTTTGTTTGGTTATATTGTTTTAGTATGTTGTGGATTTAAAGATAGCAGTTTTAATGAATGCAATTAGCAATAATAACAACTTGCAAATGTAGTGGTAGTTAAATACAGGAACATGTGTTTCTGAACAAATATGCCAAAAATGAATTTTAATGAACCGAATGTGAAAATGAATTGCAGTTTTACTCTGATACTATACTGAACTGTTACGACGGATAAAGTGTAAATCCGAAAGTACTTTATAGATAAGAACATTACTACTTAACATTTTACTTAAGTAATGCATTCTTGTATAGACTGTGTGGTAGGTTGCTCCAATTTTTCTTGTTTTCTTAAATGTTACATGATTGCAGATCGAAATTTTGAACGCCCAGAGCTCGAAACCGGTGGTTACGTTGACCGGTGTAAGTATTCAGAGTATTGCACGATTGATGCATTTATTATATAACTTTCCATCTTTTAAAATTATTTTTTCCTCTCTAGCTCAGCGTCAACACCACAGTAAAGGATCTAAAGAAACAAATCTATGAGAAAAAACGGAGCTTATATCCTGAAAGACAAGCGCTGCGTTTGGAATCTAAGGGTAAAACTTTAGGTGATGGGGAAACCTTACAGAATTTGGGACTTAAGGATAGATCAAAGTTGTATGTGAAAGATTTGGGCCCACAAATTGGTTGGAAGACTGTATTTTTGGCTGAATATGCTGGACCATTATTTGTGTATTTATGGATATATCAAAGACCATGGCTTTTCTATGGCGATGGTGCTTCATCAGTGCCTACTCCAGCTGTTGTTCAGTGAGTACTTATTGTGGGACCATAAAAATATTTTTTTAAGTTTGTGTTAATGCCTGTCTCTTGTTTCTTAGTATTGCAGCTGCATGTTGGGCACTTCATTACCTAAAGCGTCTTCTGGAAACAATTTTTGTGCACCGTTTCTCTCATTCGACAATGCCATTAAGAAATCTATTTAAAAACTGCAGTTATTATTGGGGTTTTACTGCGTATGTGGCATATCATGTTAATCACCCTTTATATACAGCACCGTGCTGCCTACAAGTTTATGGGGCATTAGCAGCTTTTATTGTAAGTTTTCTGCTTTAATTTTATCGATTGTGACTTTTTTGTTTAATGACTGAAATTGTAGCATTTTCATCTGTTGTAGATTTGTGAACTGGGAAATTTGAGCATTCATATTGCCCTTCGCAACCTTCGACCTCCAGGTACAACTGTTCGGAAAATTCCTATTGCAACGTCAAACCCTCTTACACAGCTATTTAACTTTGTATCTTGCCCAAATTATACTTACGAATTTGGTAGCTGGTTTGCATTCACCGTTATGACACAGTGTTTACCAGGTAATTTTTGATAATTTATTATTCAGTATTTTCAATTCTTCTTTATTACTGTAATTCTAGTGTTTTATAATGAATTAAATAGGTGAAGAATAGAACTCTAATACGCAGTTCCTAAAAATGTACTTTTGGCAGAGAAGCAGTTCAGACATGTATTGAAATAAAAATGTGGCTACCTTCCAGTAAGTTGGGAGCTTGGGATTAATAGGTGTTGCCCATACACTTTTGGACCTTTGAATGTTTCTATTGCATCGATATTCTGTTATATGCTAGTTTTGACCATGACGTAATTCTGTCATTCTGTTCTTTGAAAGCATTTAAATGCATTTCATGAAATCATAGTCCACTAGTATGACGCTTTTATTGTTCGATATTTATCTTGCTAATATGTTATATAACATTGTGGGTTCTCAGGTACTATATTGCAATATTCCGATTCAAAGCAAATTTCACTTGAAATGACTTCCAAAGTATAAAAATACAATGAATAACAAATGATAAACATGTTTACGTGAAACTTTATTTTTGTACTTTTCTGGCATATAATTTTTTCTATATAAATGAAGAATTGAAACTCATTTTTAGAATTTGCATACTCGTAACTTAATTTGAAATCCTGATGATTTGTTAAATTATCATTGAATATATTGCTTATGCACTTAGAGAAAGGTTGAGACTAAAAATTAATATACTTAATTTTCAAAAATGTGCTTAAGATTGTAAATTTAATTTAATATTGTGGAAAGCAAAAAAGCTGAGCATTAGGCCTATGTCTCAGTCCCAAGTCTGTTAAGAGTAACTTCCACAAATGGATTGCATCAATTGATAGATCTAGCCTGCCCTTTGTAACGAAAGAAAATGTCATGTAATTTGACAGATCTTACTTCTGTTTGAGGCCAACAACCTCATCTGTTTTTGTAAATAAAGAATAATTAGTGCCTTGGAATTTGTAATAAGTAGATGACTGTTAAGAAAATCTGAAATCTGTTGTACGAAGGTAAGCAATTTCACAGGTCAGAGGAATTACAGGGGATCATGTTAGTATCTGGTGCTTTTCTCTTTTCGTAAAAATTATAATGGAGAAGGTATCCTTAACCTATGATTATTTTTCATGAAGTAAGTTAATGGGTTTAAGTATTTATTTTGCTGTGATTTACTGTCATTATTTAAAGGGTTTTTTATTGAATAATGTAATGATACACAAGTTGCTAAAGATACCACCATAGGACCGCATTCTATACTGGGTGTGGTAAAAGTAAACAGCTAAACTGGTAGTATAACTTGTGAAGAGATGTTTCTTTAAACTGCCATTTGAGAATCCACGGAGGTGCTAGGCAATTTTATTGTCTAGTCAAGTGGAGCGAGTTGTTCACTTCTAGTGATTGCTTGCTTGTTTGTATTTATGCTGGTGAGCTCTCTTCCTAAATAAATATTAGCTCTTAGTTCAAGTTAGATGGTGGATTATATGAATAGAAAACTTTTCACAGCACAGTATGTATTAACTTATCAGCAGTAATGGCTGTATAATTAAAACTTAAAAATATATAGGAAATAATTGTGTAGAAGGCTTTTGATAATTGGAATTTGGGAGAAATTAAGTGTTCTTGATGTACTAATGAACATCCTGAGTTTGTAAGTATAAGTAGTGATGGGAATGTTTCTTTTGTTTTTGTGATAGTCCTAGGCTACAAATATCAAATATTAAGATTTTCTACTGCAAGTAGACCTTGGCCCCATTTCTCAAGTAAGAAACAATCTTATTGGTCCAGATGATGGTGCTACCTCACACTGGGTTAAATGTCAGTACTATTGTGAATTAACATTTTGAATGATTCAATTGGTAAAATGGGAAGTTCAATTGACGTGTCCAAATCTCTGAATTTTATGTAGTGAATTTTCAAAGTATGATTTATTGACTGATAGGAGTTTCTCTAGAGAAGGATGAGACCTTCAGCATTAGAAAGGTAGAAATTAATTGGAAAGTAATTTTGGTAATGTTTACAATTAGTGCCAGAAACTTAAATCAATGTTTGAATGATGAATTTAATGTATAATTGCAATGGAGTGTCATATGAACAATTCCTGTACTTAGGTACACAATACTACAGTGTACCTAATTTTATAGTGGAGCTGTGGTGCCACATTCTGTATGTACTGTGATTCGTAATGTTCCAAACTGTGATGTTTTTAATACTGAATTTCCTTTTTCAGCTGGCCTTTTTGCCTTAGCTGGACTGTATCAGATGGCTGTGTGGGCATTAGGAAAGCACAAAGCATACAAGAAAGAATTTCCAACTTATCCTCGAGGACGTAAAGCCATTTTGCCATTCATTCTTTAAAACTTTACTGGGATAAACCATCAGGAGAAATGTGTTCAACTTTCCTCATTTATATTCTATATACTTGTCTCTTTACTCTATAAAATATATGAAAGGAATAGGCTGTGGTTCAGGGTGGAGGAGGAAGTGAAACCATATCACTTCTAAACGTACTGATGTGTTTTTGTAATTACTGGGTAGTAACTCCAGTATAAAAGTCACAGGTGTGAGTTTCAAACAATTCTGTGTGGTATAGGTAATGGTGAATTTTTGAATAGGTGTGCGAGAGTTTGCTAATGGAAGAAATACTACCAATTGATCAAATGACTAAGAATTCCTAATGCCATTATGAAAACGCTTCTTGGAAAAAACTTTATTTTCTTTGTGTCAAAGACACTTGAATGATTTCAACTTACTACAAGTCTAAAGCATAGTAAAATATTTTAGGTTTTTTAAAGTTAATGTGTAGGTTTTATAAAATAGTTGTCTTTTGAGAAAATAGATCAATAAGATATACCATGACAAATGTAGAACAAATTGTTTGTTCCAAGTTCTAAACTGTTGTGTTTAAATTATTGCATTCCATGTCAGATGATTCTAGGAATACAAATTGTGATTGTTGCATAGAGGGTTGGAAAGAACAAGACTGTGAATATTTTGGATTAATGTATCTTATGTGTTGGCAGTTTGGTTATGTTTGAAGGTAGAAAAGACCGTTAACATCAGAAATTAAATAATGTGTGGTATATGTAAGAAATGTACACGAGTACTTCTTAGCTCATTTTCCATTTTTGATCTGATTAGTAGTATTGTTAGTAAATCCTGTTCAAATGCACTTCCAATCACTATCAAATGTACTGGTTCATCTGAAGGTAATTTCGCTTTTTTATTATTGCCTTTAGATTGTAGATGTGGGGTGCAAGTGTGTTAAAAATTATTTATTTTTATAGTTTTTTACTTTATCAACTCCTCTGTTAATGTACATTGTCCTGTTCATAGGAAATGTTGCCTTTGTTATGAAAATGTATAATTATTATATGGATAAGTAGTAAATAAAAATTATAAGATTTTGTTTCATATTATATTATTTTGAATGTTAATAAAATTTTAGTAGCTCAGATGATGAAGTACTTTTTTCTCTTTTCCTTTTGGTTTTTCTTCATGAACTCGTTTCATCTGTTCTTCTTTTATCTGTGCTCTTAAACCATCTACCTCTTGCTTTAATTGTTCATTTACTGCTTCTAACTTCTGTAATAAAGAAAAGCGTACATGAAAAGTAAGAGAGGCACTGTGTAATGAAATAAATGATCAACTTGATGTTTTCTTGCCTCCATTCTGTCATCGTATTCTTGCTTTATTGCTTCTCTAGTTTTTATTGCTGCTTCTAATTTGTCTTGTGCTTGCTTGGGGTTTATATATCTTGCACCAGGACCCAAGACTGATTCCATGTCTCTTATGTGATGTTGTGCATACTTAAGTTCACGACGTAAGTGATTAACTTCTTCAATTAGTTCAGCATGCTCCTGATTAGAGGGAGGTTTAAATTATGTCGATTTTTCTTTGAAGGGGTTAGATATGTTTAACAATTCTAAGGTAATGGCTTAATTTCTACATTAGAAAAATGTGCTAAAAATGAAAATGTCAAAGTCCCATTTTCCATTTTATGGAATTGGAATTTAATGTACCTCTTTACCAGAACTGTAGGATCAGTCTTAAAAACAGGTGATTGGCTATTTAAGAAGCAGTTTTTTAAATTTTGCTTTAAGAGAAAGTAGAAAATTATTACATAGAATACTAAAAAGTTAAACTAATTTATTCAATTGAGTGGCTTGTGTATACTTATCATTAATTGACTTCACTAATTGGCACACTATTTCTAAGTAGATAAACTTTTGAAAAATCTACATCGTAATCATGTGATTTTCGTTGAAACTAGGAGCAGTTCTCAGTAAAGATATTATTTTGTCAAGTTTCTTTTGGTTTGAAGTTTTATTGTAAATTATTTTCCATTTTTTTGAAAGCTAGCTTTTTAACATTTGCAAACAATAACAATATGTCCATGTAGTCATCAGCATGATGATTGGTTGCTTTCTTAATGCAAGACTAAAGAATAGCATCAATGAGATGTATTAAAGTAGTGGAGGTATCAATGCATTCGTCACACAGGTAGAGTCCAAAACACTACTGAACTGCCGACTGACTGTATAAGAAACCCATTTCATGGCACAAGTCCCATTAATTCCTCAGCAGCTTCTCAATTGCCCCAGCCACAGAAACCTCTTGATTCTGCATTCTGAAAGCAATGAATTTTTCCTGCCATGGACGGAAATCAAACCTAGGCCCTTGTACCCAAAAGATGACCATGTTCCTGGGTTTGAGGTTTTGATCAAATGTGAAAAGTAAATTCAATTAATAATAGAGAGCATACCATTGCTTTCAACTGCAAAATGTAATGTGCTCATTATAGCAGTAACTGCTTGGAAATTTTTGTTCATTGAATGTGTGATTTGTGTCATTCTATTATTAGTGAATGGTTCTTGAAGTTCTCATTATTTCTTTTGTATCACTTTTGCTAATTTTAAATAAACTTAAATTGGGCCAATTTTGCATGACATTACTTTCTTTCCAGGCAATTGAATAATCTATGCATTGTTTCAATGAACATTGAATGAGTCACTAAATTCATTGTTTTGATGCTTACAGTATTGACCATTAATATGTGACAATAATGATGGTTGTAAATAGTTTTTTTATGGTACACATCCCAAACAAAAAATACAAATTCAGTTTAATTTAGTGTTAACTGTGTAACTACAGGGACAAACTGTCTTGTTGCCGGCAAGTTTATTTTACACTAGACTTTGGAAGTAGAAAATGTTTATCTAAGGAATAAAAATTAATGTTTGTTACCCTAAATGCACCAGCTCAAAAATAGCACATTAATAGGAACTTCAGTTTGGTTGCATACAATCTAGGAGTTTTGTATTGAATTGCATTTTTGTCTTACCTCCATAATTTTCCCTTCACTTGTTCTACCTAATGTTTGTAAACTGACTTGTTTCCTGAGCACTTTAATAGTATGCTCAAGAAACTCTCTCTGCCTCATGAATTCATCTTGAATGTCTTCATCAACTTTCCTGGTACTTACATAGGCAGGGTCCATACTGTATTTGTGGTATAGGTCCTACACATACCAAATTTGAAACTTACTACTGATCATTTACGTGCAGGGTAAAAAAAGTGGATAAATGAATTACAAATAAAATGTCATATTGATCTATTTCTTACTCTTAACTTCACACATGCTTCCATAGGAAGGTTGTGATGTGTTTTAATGTATATGGAATGGATGTGTGTATTGATGTTAATGTAAAAATTCCTTTTGAAATACTGAATTTATGGGAGGCAAGCATAATAAAATATTTTGTTACAAATATTCATATTGAATATACCTTGATTGCTGACTTCAATTTTTTCAGTTCATTGATTATTCCATAAGCATTATGAATGTCTAGTCGCATACGATTTAGGGTGGAATTATTTTTTTTATTTTCATTCCGTTCTTTATCCAATTCATTGTTTGTTGCTGTGAGCTTCTCTTTAAGTTCTTGGGTCTGTAACTCCAGACTAACATTAATCTTCTGCAACCCTTCTAGTTCTTCTTCCATCTATAATGAAAATTATTTTGTAATATTTTCTCAATTAATTTAAATGCCAAAGATTTCAACATGCACTTACTTCAGCTAATTGTTGCTTTTTCTCCTTAATTTCCTCCTCTTTTGGTCTAATTTGATTCTGAAGCTCCTTAATTTTGTAATTAAGAACAAATCTGTATTTTTCAAGTTCTTGATTTTTTCTTTTCAATTCATAAATTCTGGATTCCTAGATGAAGACATAAATTTAACTTTGTTTCTGGTGATTCTCTGAAACTCCAAATTTTGTTAAATCATAATAATCAATTGATTCTATTTACTCTAAGCCTTTTCTGTCAGACAAGTCATACTGAAGTTTCCTCAAATATAGTATGTAATAATAAATTTGAATTCTCGCTTCAATCAGTTGTTTTAAAACCCAACTTTCTACAGTTATGTTATAACTATTGTTACATGTGTTTTTTGTTTTTTATATAGAGAAAAGTGAAACTTAGAAGTCTAGCTGTAAAAAAATCTATGAGACTAGTAGCTTGTGGTCATAAGTTCAAGCATTTTCTAAACTTATCCATTCTCCTTTCCCTTCTATCCTCTCTTTCTCCTCATTCTCTGATATCCTCTAATAGATGTAATTTTCATCTTTGTCATTTTTCAACCAAAGCTTAAATCTCCTCTTAAAAGTACACAATTGTGCCCTATTCAGCTTCTTATCCTTTCTTAAGATTATCTTCCTCTGTACCTAATATATACTCCTCGGTAACCTACATACTTAATTCTCTCTTACTATCTGACACTCTCCATTTGTGATGAATAACTGTTAAGGAATATGGTATGCTTGGTGAAAACATGGATAAGAGGAATTCATTCCACATTTCTTTGAGGGAGAGAATCTTGAATTTTGTTAAATGTCTGGGTAGCAACTGTATAAATGGTCCAGAATACGTTTCTAATGAACAGATACTTCAAACTATTGAGTTTTTCAACAAATATTTTAGATTTACTAGCTTCAATGAGGAGGGAGAAAACAAATTTAAATATTTCTTTGTGAAAAATTGTTATATGATAAAGGGAAAACTCATATCAGCACAATAATTCAATTAGGAATATTCTTGTAATAGGATAGGTTCTCCAGAAGAAAAGTGATATTTTATGTGCTTTTGAGACTTTTGTTGTAAAACCCGATTTCTCTTCAAGGAGGATATTGTCCAGTATTTTCTGAAGTCTTTGAGTTATTAGTTTGGAAAATATTATAATGTTTCATTAAGGAAACTTAATTTCTGTGTTGTTCGAACATTTCTCTGAGTTACCTATTTTAAAAATTGATACAGTGACATTCTTCCTGCAACTTGCAGCATTGTATTTAAATGCCAACATTGGTTCAATAGTTCTAAAAGCCGTCCTTTCTCAATGAAAGGGATACATCTGATCAACTCAATATTCGCTCCATCACTTCCAGGGCACTTCCTACTCTTTCACTGGTGCAAAATTTCTTGGAAGTTCTAACATATCTATTTTGTGGAAATGTGCCTATTTACAGTATGGGAGATAATTTTTCTTGATATATTTCGTGTATGTACACATAGGCTTCCGCGGCCCGAGTTCATGACTTCTTGGCTGTCTGGGTGACGCCGCAATGTTGGCCTCTCATCCAACGATGCTGTGTCACCCAGACAGCCAAGAAGTCATATTTCATGTATGACAATTGTAAGGAAGTAAATGTGATAAGCATTAGGATCTTTAGATTGAGCATATCTTAATCCAAAATTGTAACTATAAGGTATTTTGTAAATTTTATCTGAAAGGAATTTATCTCAGATTTAGGAAGTGATTTAAAAGTAATGAAATTGTAAGAGAATATAATGTCAAGAAGATAATACAAGAATTAATCTTTTCACAATATCGGTTCAAAAAGATTCATTTAATTTTATTAGAACAGGTTCGTTTGTATTTAAGTTTTATATTTAAAGACAAGATTGAGTAAAAGACATACTTTGGTACGTTCAATTTTTTGTGTTTCACAAGGGAAATGTCTGTATGAAACATTGATTAAAAGTAGATGTTGAGTACGTTATGCTAATACCATAGAGATGCAATTGAAGTTACATCGATTGGTTTTGTGCAATTATTTGCTTTTGAAATAGATAATCAAAATGAATATGTGAAAAATTTATTTTGTAATAGCAATGTGAGAAATTACAGTAAAATTCATTTGGGGCAGTGGTGTAATGTTCGGGACCACAATGCGAGCGGGTTCAGGTAAAAGAGGACCTATTTTTAGGCTAAGGGTATTGCAATTGTAAGAAATGTTAACTACTTGATACATTGGGATAGTTGATACTATAAAATATTAAAAACATCATCTTCCAGAACAATTTTTCCCCCTATTTTGGTAGCATATGTAACCCTATTTCTCAATCAGTCAAGGTATACAAATTTGGTTTTTATAACTGTTATAATTTTATAAAATTAAATACTAAAGGCAGATTTTCACACAATTGGTTATTATTAATCATAGACTGATGAATTCAAATTTATTAAAGGCTTTTTTTTATTATTTAAGGTACTAACACAACTTGTATTTGCTATCCACTTTTATAAAGTGGGCTCAGATAAAAGTTTTGCAGGCAAGTCGACACACATTTCCTTTTGCTATTGATTTGGGGAATTGTAATATTACTTACTTTTTCTGGGATTGTTGCATCTCTCTCCTGCATTTCCCTTTTGAGATCAGAGATGGCTCTGTCATGAGAACCAATTAGCTTTAGGACTTTCTGGTGTTGCCCATGAAGTTTTGCAATTTGCTGTTTGTAATATTCAATTTCTTTTTGAGACCTGAAAAACATAGAATGTTATTTGAATTATAATTTATTGTAACTTACGTTACAGTCTATTCAGCTTATGTGTCATTAAAAAAATAATAACAAACCCAATGTATTTCTTTCTCATTTGACCTGCTTCTGCTCGAAGCTTTACTATTGTTTCTCTTTCTTCTTTTAATTTTCCTTCATAAAGTGTTTTCATCTCAGTTATTTCCCTATCTGCATCATCTTCAATTTGCCTGTTAACATCTTCATCATTTCTGTCTAGAGTAGCTGCATCACGATGAAGCTAAGAAAAATTAAAACATTGGTTAATATAAGAAAGGGAAATTATATATGTATTGCAAAAGTTTTTACATTTAACTTCATTTGATGATACATATTTTCAAATGATAATACAGGTGTAATAGAAGATTTTAATATACTTACATCTTCAATTTGCAGTAACTTTTCTCGCAGCCGGGCTTCATATGTTGAAGTTAACTCTTCAATAGATTTTTTTTTTGATTGAGCCAAATCATTTAATTGTCTGCATTCATAGATATATCAGACATTGTTTTGGAAACACAACTTATTATACCATTGCTCAGTTGTCATACTTACTGCATGAACTTTTGTCTTGTTTGATGTGTCTTTTCATCTAGTGCTGCATATTTATCATACTCGACAACTAATTTTGCTTTGAAATTAATTTCAAGTCCTTCCACATTGTTTTCGTGCTCCTCTTTCAGCATTGCTATATCATTATTAACAGTTTGAATTTCAACTGTATGCTCATTTCCGGTTTGCTAAAATTAAGAAATTTCAGTAATGTTTTTTGATTACAACAATTTTTACAAGAATGGGAATTATTATTTATCAAAAATCTTTATATGTGTGTGTGTGTGTCTATATATATATATATATATATATATATATATATATAGACACCTATATTTCAAGGAGGACTACCATGGAAAGATTCAATTTATTATCATATTGATCGTGGTGATGTTTTTGAATATATTTCAAATAGCCTGTAAATTTTATGTTCAATGTTCTGTTATTAAATTTCTGTTAGATACAAGTGAGAGAAAAGGGTTAATCTCAAATAATTTGTTATAACTGCTCTTTTGATAGTTTGAGTTATTCCTCCTTAGTTTAGTAAAATATATCTCTTAGAACTATACATATAACATACATCAACATAGTATTGACAACATACTTCATGTTCAAAGTGAAGGTAATTAAATAGAAGTATTATATTTAGCAACATACTTCAATTTTCTCTTGGAGATCTTTAATTGCTTGGCCATATGCTTCATGTATTTCTTGAATTTTATTTGCTTGTTCCTCCTCAATAGTACTCATTTTAGTGGCATGTTCTGTCACCAGCTCTTCCATATTAACTGTGAGATCTTTAATTGTGCCAATTTTTTCAGCCAATTCATCTTTTGGTATAAGAATATTAGTAGAAAATGTAAAATCTTTGTCAAGTTTAACTGTTTTTCCTTCTGTTGCTGTAACTTTCCATAAACATATACTGCCATCTTGAGAGCAAGTTATTAGTAACAAATCATCATAACTTATACACATCTGAAATAAAATTATTTTTTTATTACCAAGTTTCATAGTTACTCATGTGGCAACTTACAGCTGTTGTGGATACTTACAGCTGTCACAGGTCTGTTATGCATATGATATTCATGATGATCTGTTCCATGGGACAAAGGGAATCTCACAGAGATGACAGAACCATTTCCTCCTGATACAAATAACATGAGATCAGAGCGAGATAGAACCACGCTTTTGAGGCCATCTTTTAGAATAAGACTTTCTCGAACAAGCTGCAGCAATAGAATTATTTTTAATGTAATTGAAATTGATTAAGTTTTTTTTTTTTAAATTGTGAAATGTCCTTTTGTTAAGAAGAAAAAAACCATTGGTAATCCATTGACATAAATTTATTTTTTATAATTATTGTGGTAGCCTATACTTATTCACTATCAAGAGACTTGTTTATCATAATGGCATTCCCAAGATAGTGGGGGGCTCATGGGCTTAACTATAAGTCAATAAATAAACCTTTTATATTCAGCATAAATTAAGGAAAACATCAAGTTGGCTTTACAGAATGCCTGTATCCCTGCCCTGTATGTGGCAAGTTTGTATAGCTAGCTGAGACCAAAGGAAATAGAAATCTAATAGGGGAAAGTCCGTGCCATTCTGTCGCACCGCTAGTTATTTTTTCGGGGAGGGGGGGGGGAGATTACGTTGCATCATTGAGCCGCGCTCACAACGCCTGGATCAGCACAAGCGCCTATCCCCTGCGTCGCACTGAATGCCTCTTGGCCGAGGCTGGTGAGCCCTCCCTGAGCCGAAGGCGAGATATTGTAATCGGCACCTACGGTGTGAAAGTATCAGCCATAAATACGCCTTCGCGCTAAGCAGTACTTCACCCAAGTCACAGGACATCGTACGAACTCAGACCATCTTTTCCCCATTCTCCGTGAATCCGTCTCTACACGCTCTTGCAGAAACTCGATACAAAACTCCCCATTCCTTTGAAACCCCCTGAAATCTTGTCCCCCCTTGAATGCTTCTCCGGCCTAAAATAGACCTGAGATTATCACACTTCCCCAAATCCTCAACTCTCCCAGTACATTTCTGGCGGAATTCCAGGAGACGAAATCCTTGTATCCCGGCTATACCTTCATATTCACTGACAGTTCCACCCAGAATGATAATAGAGGGTGTGCATTCTACTGCCACAGCGCTATGCGGAGTCTTCGACTAGACTCGTCGTGCAGCGCTTATGCTGCAGAAATATATGCGCTCTTGGAGGCACTTCAGTTATCTGAATCGATGACGTTAAAAGAAGATCTGCAGTGATTGAAAATTTATTTCTATTCTATCTCCTGCCTCTGTCTTGGTGACCCTCTGACAATAATGATCCTACACCTAATCCATAATTTACTGGTCCGTCGTTATAATTTGGTTTTGGTTTAGTAGTTTCAGTGGTTTAGAAAATGAAAGCGGAAATGTCCCACAGGATCAACATGTTTAGCGGTTACTCGTGGAAGAGATGCAATACCTTCATTTCGTAGAGGTATTGTTCTAGTATATATTTCTATCCCAAGGCCGCGTGCTAGCTCTCCTCGATGCGATCTGGGGTACGATTCCCAGTCGAGGGCAGAAGCTGCGTGAAAAAAGAAAAGCTCAGGCAGGCCAAATATGCTAGAAGCGATGAAGGGGATACATCGTGCTCGCCACATGTCTTCCTATTACCAGGCGTGGGTAACAAAAGTATGCAGTACAGAGTATGCAGTGTGTACATCATCCATACCTGTGACTCGGTGATTTCTTTGATACATCCGTCATTTCCAACAACATACTCAGTTTTTCCATCTGTTGTCACATTGATTGAATGCAGCTGACACGATTTGTCAACTAATTCTCCAATTCTTTTCCCCACATGTGTGTTCCATTCATAAACAGCGCCATCTAAACCACAAGAAACAAGTTTTGTGTCCTTGCTATTCCAGCTAAAGCCAGTAATCTGGAATGTGAGTAAAATTTCAATTTTTTAATACATTTTTTATACCTGTGCCTGAAAGTAATAATTACTCACCTCAGCTGTGTGTCCTTTCAAATGATGCATGACTTCGTATGTGACTGATGAATGTATGTGGATCATATTATAATCTGCTGCGGCAAACAAGTGCCCATTTTTACTGAAGGAGCATAATTTACATCCTCGTAGTGGAAATTCTCCCATAGTTTTAATGTCGTCGATTAGAAGTTCCATATAACGAAGTTTATCAGAGAAACCAACAAGTGCGAAGAGACCTGATCAGAGTTGGTATAAATGATAAACAATTCGGTTTACCAAACACAGTGTTGCGAATTTTATTAGGTGACAAAATTAACTACCAGTAGGGTGAAGAGCTGCTGATAAAATGTCTTCTTGATACCATTTTGAAAGTTCCAAAACATCATTAGTGTAGTTCCATACTCGAACTGTGTGATCGTCTTTGCCACATGTCATGAAAATGGTTTTCCAAGAACACATTGCTAAAGCCGCTATAGAACCTTGATGCAAACGCTCTCCCAATGGAACAAATAGGACTTCAGGTCGCTGAAAAAGCAAATATAAATGCATGGAGTTAACTCTTTATATGGTAATGTCGCTAGAAAATAACGGAACTTCCCAAACTAGAAGTGCCACAATAGCACATACTTCGTCGAATTATTGGGAAGGGTTACGTAATATAATATTGCAATTTCTGCCCTCACTTTAGACATCACTTGAAAAAATTCAAATGAATCGCCTGCAATTATCTCGATAGCCAGGACCAGTAGTCATTTCTTACTATTACAAAACAAACATGAATAAATCTCAGCTATTATAATATTTGCAGCACATTATACAGACGATATAAATTGAAGATCCGGACCTAAAGGACATCCAATTTATTGCCTTATAAATGCGTATGTGGTACGTCACAGTGGCGAAGCGTCCATGAATTTGAGTGGTGATTACATGTCTTGGCAATATCAGATATTTTTATTTTAAATTAATTGTAAATTGACTATTTGCTATTTTCTTTCTGTATTACACATTTCGTTCCAATTATATCTGATGTTGAACGATGTGTGAGTTTTACTTGCTCGCCCTTGCATCAAAAAGAGGAAGTATAGTAATTGTACACCGGAAAATTGCGAATTTTCAACAAAAACTCATATTGTCAGGCCCTAGGAACTAAAAAGTAGGTAAGAAACGTGATTCTATACATAGTAAATTGCTTCGTCCAACACGTGGCAAAGCCAGAATCCATGTTTTGTGTGTCTATGGTTCGGAAAAATCCATTGACGCAAAACGTCTTGCAGTGTGTGGTCAACGCTACCGCCTTTCGATATATCTGACCGAACTCGAGACTGGGAGTTTCATCCTGAGATTTTGATTTTGGAGGGAATTTTACAAGAAGCCTAAAAATTTTCTCAAAATCGGCGCTAATTTTTTTGATTAAATTTCGAATTTGGGTATCATACAGAATGCTGAAGAGAATGTTGCAGATCTCGTGTTCGTTGCAGACCCAAAAAGTGCCATTTTGAGCGTCTTACTACAACTACAGTATTGGAAAAGGGTTTTTTTCTTTATATCTTTTCTTTAAAGATAGATCTTGAAATAAGGTCATGTTAAATTTTTCGAAAAAATGAATAGTTTTCGTGTAATTTCGTGCAAAATACACTTGATTATGAAATTATTGTCTTAAAATTGAAATATTTTTAAACATTTTTTTCAAAAATTAAATTAAAATTGTTTTAAACATCTCCCGCTTCTTTAATATGCATATTTTTTATCGATTTGTAAATACTGTTACTGCATTAGAGAATGGATGGGCTTGAAATTATTTCCTAAAGTAATAATTCGGTTCTACTATTAGAAAACCTAAAAATGGAGAAATTTTCAAAAACATTTTCTTTGGGCTGCGATAATTATAAGCTGGCAAGAGGATGGGGCAAGTATAATAGTTAGCCAGATCAGTGATGCAGAAAACTAATATGAGAAAGTCTGTGCCATTCTGTAGCATTACTAGTTTAGAGTTTTCCAGAAACGTGAAGAACATTTTTTGAATGTTTATCACGAGTATATATGGTCGATGGTGGCCCTTAGCTGTAGGGAAATTTTTCGAAAGTTAATTTTTTTCTGCTTTCACCCTACTATTCCAATTTCATTTGACAGGAAAATGATCTGTGTAAAATTTCGGCCCAATTGTACAATTTCTAGGCGACCATCAAATGCCTTAAAGTTTGCATTTGTTTCCAAAAAAAGTATTCCATTAAAAAGCAGTCAATTATTATCGACCTAGGCTAATTTTTTTTTCCTGCAATTTTTGTTACTCATTCAGGCATTCCCAGCAATTGTTTATAATATTCTAAATTAAATTACTCAAGAGTTCATGGAACAGTTTTTTAAATATCATGAAAAATTAAAGAAATATTACTTTTTAACAGTGTACCATCTAAAAGAGAAACACACAGAGAATCTATAGTCATTCCTGTAGAATCAAAACACTATTTGAATGAACACCGAACATTATTTTTCTCTGAGAGAGGATTTGTAGCAATTTGGTATTTTTTTTACGAATTTCGGCAACCATTGTAAAACAAATTGTTGTTGGTTTCATATCTAGTGAGGATGTTATTGTAATCGTGAATAACTTAAAGATATCTTTCCTAGAAATCTTTCATAACAACTGTCCTCCAAAATTTTTGAATTCCACTATTGCCAAAAAGATCTTCGTTCGATATTGAAGTGTCTTTACCGCGTAAATCTGCTCTAATAGGAAATCTAGCGAAGAAAGAGTTTGTACCAGGAGTTCGAAAAGACGAAAACTATATATTTGTGGAGAAAGTAAGATTGTTTTGATGCAGAATGTATCTCTTCAATTTTTTTCTTCCTCTTCTTCATCTTCGTTTCCAGAAGAACGTAAGCCATTTTTGCCTACCCTCCGTTGGGATACTCTCAAACAAGGCTAGAGCCACTGCTAAGCACCAGAGATGGTTTGAATTTTTTTGCAGCAGTTTTACCGATTTCTGGATCAAAATCTTGATAATTTGTCAGTTATAAATAGGAAATCATGATATCGTGCCGTCCGATGATAGAAAGCTGACTCGGGCGTACCCTCGAGTAAGAAAAATACTATTATTGTCAAAGAGTTTTTCTTACAAGGCAATTGAAGTAGTTCTTCAAAGAGGTGCATGTGTATTGCAATATAGCCTTCGCCATCTATCTAGCATGTTTTACAGCTTCTGTTGTAAGAAACGAAGCCCGTTCTTTTTAATGCCGCCAAGAAAGAGTATCATTAACTCAAGCAATTCTCGGTTATCATTCTGCTGTTGATTCTGTGCACGAAGTTGATGTTCAAGAAATCCAGGAATGAGAGAACGAACAACATCAGGAATTTCATTGCTTCCAATTATGTAAAATTTCTTGTCGGGTTTCTCCTTTCCTTCAAAAGTTACTTTTACTGCCAGCCTAACAACCTTATCAGCACTCTCGGATGTGGAGATCCCATTGCAACTCTAATTTTTGGCAGTATTTTATATTAAATTTGTACTGAATTCTCGCGTCTCTCTTGTAGTTTTTTTCTAAAACTTTGAATGGAAGTGCGATATATTACTATGTTTTCAGTTTCATAGGCAAAAGCATCTATAGCAGTCATTAAAGTGTAAACTCCATTTCTATAAGTTTTTTGCATCTATAAAAAACTTCAGAAAGGGCGTTTGGAGCCAAGTGCCGCTCAGCGCAACCCAAAGTTGTTAAGACGGACACACGAATGGAGCTCTAATGGCGAAAGCATTGATGTAGTCTGAAGCATTGAATTGTGATGCATTTAAATAAGGGTATACCGTCATTGCATAGGTTTCACTGTGTCGTAATATATTATTACAATTATCTCTTTTAAGCATTATAATTAACATACAAATCGCGATGTTATGTAAAATGGGTTAATCTCAATGTAAGGATAGTTAATAATAGTAAAATAAAAATTAAAACCGTATAGCAAAATTCACATGGCAAACCTTCAAAACTTCGTGGTCAATGGGGGACGCCTTAAGAATTTTTCGGTTGACCTCAAATTTTGTTTCGATCGTTTTTTGTTTTTGTTTTTGGAACGAAATAGCAAGATGGTTTTGAAAAGCTATAAAATAAGGACCATCATAATATACACTGCTTATAATTCAAAACTTATACATACAAATATATAAATTGAATCGGTGATTTTAAAAGGGAATTATGTTCACTTTTTTCGTAAAAAGAGTTGAGATATACTTTTTTTTTGCTATTCTTCAAGCTATAGATCAGAATAAAAATGAAACTTGCCCAGCTTAAAGTATGTGCTCTATTGCAAACTTAATATTCTAATGACTGGTAAACAGAATTCCAGCACTAGTTTCTGATCCTCACACAGAAGCAGTTGTAATACCAGCTGGAAAACGCCTAAATGCTTCATAACAGTTATAGACACTGAGAACATCATTGTTCGACGTGGTGGAACATCATTGTATGTGGTGGTCGAACTGTTTCAAGAAGACAACCAAGTATCTTGCTTGTCCTGGCAATTCTCATTGTGAACCTGGTGTAACTTTCCAAGTAAAGCAGCTAACATATGATAGAGAATAGTTTGGTTACCTTGTAGCACGTGAGTATTGATGGGCTTATCAAGCATTCACTTGTGTGAGAAAAATGGAAGGCTCGTCTAAATAAGTCTTTCAAAAAAGTTTATGTCTAAGCTGATCTTCCAATCAACGGAAACAAATAACCGATACAAACAGTTCAGAAAATAGTAAAATACATCCCACAGAAATATCTCCATTCTACAAGAAAGTTTTACATAGCCACATACTCAAGTGCAAATCGACGATGAGTAGATGCTGATATTATTAATTTAGTAAGAGAAGTTTTCAAGTCCTCATAGCACAATGTGTTAATTCTCCCCATTATATATTTATTCTACGATTATATTGTTTAATAAGTCCAAAAATACAGAAATTAAAAAATACTTGAAAAAAATCATAGTTATTTTGAACATTAAATAAGTCCAGGGTATAAAAACGGTTCTGTAAATCACAGATAAGCAAATTTGAAGTTACAGAGTAGCCCAAGCAACTAATAACGACTAGTTCTATAGCATTTGTGTTCAACATAAATGCCTCAGATGCTAACTGTGGATGTTACTATTTTTTTCTCAGAACTATGGAATGAGGACTTATTGCCCTCTTCAAATATGTTTACAATGTTTACGAGCTGACGAAGAAAAATAAAGCCTATGTAAACATAAAAAAATACTTACCTCCTGGATATCAGGGCCCCACAAGGCCACTGTGAACAATTGCGATCTACCTGTTGTTACTATTATAGAATTTAGATTAGGACTAATTGCAAGAGTTTGTAGACCACTAATGGGAGATTCTGTTGCGCTTTTTTCATCATGAACAGGCACTGCTTCTAATTTAAACACATTTCTTTTCAGGTATTTATTATGAGTTTCTTTTTCAAAAAGTATCACAGTTGACATTCCAATAGCAAATGCAAAACCTCTTGAAAACGATACGAGTTCATGAATTCTAACATGCATAAAGTCAGACGTTGAACCTGAAGTCAACATATCTTCATCAGCAGTTGCTAATCTGTAAAATGAATGATTTTCATGCAGAATGTGAATTAAGAATTTAGAGTAATAATATAATTTATTGTTCATTCAAAGTTCATTTTGTGCGCTTACGGAAATTCTATTGTTTTGAAATCGAGAATCTGGACATCATTAGCTCTATAAGCTGCCTTAAGTTCTCCAGCCTCCACATAGAGAAGGCGCCCATCCTCAGTTCCAGCAAGAACTCTGTCTGGACCTAGCCAACAAGCACATGTCAATGGGTACAAATCTGACTTGCAAAAACCAAATTGTTTCCACTGATTCTCTGATAGTTGCAAAAGGCGGAAAAGGCCAGGTCCAACAGCACATATATTAGACGAGTCAAACGGACTGGGTACAATCTAGGAGTAGAAAGTGAAGATCAGTTTTATATGACTACTAAATATATATATTTTTTAAAGCTATTAAACGTACACGAGAGATATTCATTCCTCTTGTTACATTACCTCCAGCACTGGGCCTGGGTTCTGTGGATTGAAAGCTCTGTAAGAAGAATCCACTTTGCCTTTGTCCCACATGTAGCTTATGAACATCCAATCCGGTTCTCCCAAGATAACCATGAGGAATTTGTTATCATGAGTGAAGTAGATGTTTTGGAATTCCGAAGCTTGTGAATCAGGAGGCGGTAATAAAACCTTTCTACGTTTGAGTGTAACTGACTCGTATATTGTTATCATTGGCTTATCTCCTTTATCAGCGACTGCAATTATCTTCCTTAAAAATAAAGAATATATTTTGTATACTCTTTCAGTAAAATGTAAAGTGGTGCACATAGAAAATAAATCTGAATTATAAGGGATATAATGTATTGAAAATTTCCTGGAAAGACGGGACATTAAGTTATAAGCACTTTATTTCCCTATTTTATGCAATTACTAGCTTATTTCCCGACGTTGTTTGAGTATTTAATTTGAACAGTTGGTCCCATTCTCGGACTGTCGCTAGTGAAATACACAACAGTTATCTATAAAATCACCTAAATTCATCTAAAATAACAACTCATATCTATAAATTCACAACTACTCGTAAACGTGAGTGTATCATTTAAATAATTATTTGTAAATAACTAAAAGAGTAATATTATATTGTTGCTGTAGAAAAACAATGTTTAATATGAAATTATCGTATGATTTTTCATTTTCATACGTTAGCAATAGGTGAGGTTGACTTTTCTTTCTGCTTTGAATTCATTCCTCATTAGTTGCATAGAAAGTGAATTATCTTCAAATATTTTTGGTTGTGTTATGGATCATTTGAAGTCGGTGCTGTTTTCTCTCGAACTGCCTGAGAAACAGTGTTGACAATACCAAGATTTGTGCAGCATAGCTTTTCAGCGGATAGTCAGTACTTCCTGTTGCGTTGAAATCAGTTTAGTTCGAAGTTTTTGTTTAGTTACTCCTCAGAATGCCCGGTGAATTATATTATATTTAATATCATATGACACACCTGGCTGAAACGCACCTTAGCGACAAAGTTTTGGGGGATTTCGGATGCAATCCACCGCCTCTATAAATCTCCTCGAACCCCAGCGGTCTTCCCTGCACAGGGAGCGGATATTGTCAAAAAGAACCAGTTTTCCATGAATGGAGGGCTAAGGCAGATTTATTTATACTATTTTTGTAAGGGCGAACGGGGCCGACGATTGATGTTAAGTCCGAGTGAATAGCTGACCCGGGTGAAGCCCCCCTCCCTGTCCCTCCCCCTCCGAAAACATATATGAAGGGAAAAAATACATTTTTTTTAATTGTCATGTTTATCAGTAAATTGTTGTCTTATTGATTTTAAGTATCTTCTGCTGTTCATTTTTGCAATGCAATAAACATCAGCGCCGCGCTTTTCATTTTTTATATAAACTGATTTATCAATTTTTGTAAATCAATTTTGTCAGTCATATTGCTATAAACTTGAAAAATCCCAATACTGTTGAGCCGATCTTATAACATAGTTGATCGCATATACTTTTTGAGTCGACGCAATACCGAAAAACTTTTCTAGAATTTTGCGCTTATGAATATTTCTCTCGCCCCAATCTCGCCAACAATTGTTCGTGTGGGTATAGCCAGGGTTACAAACATATTTTTTTCCCAACAGAGGACATTTTACATTTTTATACTCCAAGTGAGATGTACAGTCAATGTACTCAACAATTCCAAAGCATTAATAATATTGAAACTTTTATTACACTCTGCGTTATTAAAAATGAAAGATTCCGACTGGATAACTTTGCCTCCGCACTCACCTTCGTTATCCACCAAACAATAAGCATAAATAAGTTTCATATCACAATAAGCCAAATGATAAATGATGCAGACCATTTATTTGAATAAAAATGTAGGTATTCAAGACCTGAAGTATCTTTAAAGAGTTAAATTACTTTAAAATTATGCCAGTACAATTTTCAGATCTACTGGACAAAAAGTAGAACATTCCATGTAAATTTAAAAAAGGACAATTCCTCCAAAAGGGCAGAAGGTAACACTGGTATAGTTACCCACCATACCTACGTTATTCGACGAGGGCGAATGTTTTCCCGGAGGCGTTTCTCAATGGTTAACCCAGTCCGGACAGCCAAGTTTCTATTGACGCCGGCCGCGGAAGCCCAAGCTCTCATTTCACTGTCCACCCTGGTCGATAGATCCAACGAACACACTCGTACTACCTTAAGCAGCTCGGCTCGGCTGGGTTGCTTCACCCCCCCCCCTCGTTTTTACCGCTTCGACGCCGCCTGGTCCTCCCTCATTTTACCCACCACACCAGCCCGCCGCGCAATTTCGCTCGGCGCTTGGGGCAGCAATCAATAATAATAATAATATGAATAATAATAATAATAAAATAATAATAATAATAATAATATAGCTATTTATTTAATATGGCGAGGCTCGGGCCATCAGGCCGGCTCTTCCGGCCTGACCGACATGTCACAATATACAAGTAATGTATTAAATATTAAAATTACAAAAAAGTAATGTTATTTAAAATTAAAATTTAAATGTAATCTACAAGTTGTCAGTAGTTAGTGGAAAGCAAATTTTATTTAAAGCAACTTATAAATAGAGAACATCAGAGGTTAATGGATAATGTTACAATAAATAATTTTGAAATAATTTTAAAATCAGTCTGAGATTGAAGAACACAATTTGATTTAAACAAGATATGTGCTTTAAATATCTCGGGCTACGGCGGCGCTGGTAATTCACCGCGAACGACCTGTGATCTATTAATACAGAAAGACACCATCACACGTCGCTCGATCCTGGAGGAAAACCCGGCAATGGTTGCAATGGTTGTATTCAGGCGTACCTAGGTATTCAGGCGCCCTTGCCGAGCATAGAATTTGCGCCCCTGTCAGGATACTGCAAATTAGGGTAGTTGTTATTTGTTTTAGTAGGTATACTCTAAATGGCGCTCTTTGTGAGTGGCGCCCATGGCATGTGCCATGACTGCAGTACCGTGGATATGCCTCTGAGTACATCAGTTATGGGGTGAGCCAAATGAAGTGTTCAGGTGTAAAAGATATTAGCTCTCAAAATTTATTGATTTTTGTAATATGATAGTCGTGGTTGGCCCTACCTTATCTATGCATGCAATGTGTGAGATCAAAAGTTAAATTTATTGCTTACACGCCTAAGGTGCCTACCCGTAATTCTCGTTTTTGTGCGCTAACCTTCTAAAATCTCTCAAACCTCTATATCCGATTGCTTTAACCTCGAATGCGTTTCCGTGTGGGTTAACATGTCTTATATCCGAACGCTTCTAATTTTGGGCAACATTTTGGAATCGGGTTCCCCCAAATTTTTGGGATAGGTTGCTGACATTTCTTCGCGCATTATTTGGAAGAAAATACCACAGTATAGGTATCGTACAGAGGGCAAGTTCGTGTTAATGCCTAATGAGGGCGTATTGGACAGCGACTCTAGCGATCCGCACAGCGTCACAGGAGCGCTCTCACACGGAAACCTCCGGAATATAGTTGTATTCCGAGGTGCCTTATCACACCGCTTACATTCGATACTACATTTGTAATAGTTTTGTTATGCTAAGTATTACAAAAAGTAAATTTTTACTATCTGTTTTAATTTTCTATGGAACATAACTAAATGTACAACAGATGACGTAGAATTTTGTAACCATTTTTAAGAAAATATATTTTTTAAATCTAATCAGTTTCCATTGAAACTGAATAATGTCATGAGGAATAACAACTATTTCTTTACTTTTCGTGAAAATGTCTAGCAATTGCTATTCAAAATCACTACAAAAATTACACGAATAAAAAACAAAATTTTGATTGCATGCTGAAGAGCTCAATGAGTGAAGAAAATGTATGTTTGTACGGGCAAATAAAAACCAGGGTAATGTTGATAGTGCATATTTTATTTCACAGCAATACAAATTATTTTCAAAACTCTACCTAAGTAAAATATTTACATTTTTTTTTCTTTTTATAAAATAGTAATATCCCAAATGCTGGAACTTTTAATATATCTTCTTGCTTTGTCCTTGCTGAAGTAATATTGTCTGTTAGTGAACTTCAATAAATAGTAAATTATTTCCGTCACAAAACATTTCAGAATTTTTTCCTTTACTTCACAACTACTACTCACAAAATTGACTTCTTAGAGTTTGTTTAATAGCTGAGTAGCAGTAGTTATCTCAGCAATTAGTTTTTCAAATCCGACTTTAAAACTGCATCACATTGTAGCATATATTCATTAACACTAGCAGAGCACACATATGTATGAAGTTGTTTTGAACATTTTTAAAGCAATTTGTTATGAATTCTTATAGGGCCCCACTCAACAAGTTTTTGCTTTAGCACTCACCTCTCTTTGAAATAACTTTTTTAATGCTAAATGCGAGGCTGATAATTTAGTTTGAGGTTTAGACCTCAGATGAGAAAACAGTGAGTCCCAGTCAAATACTTCACTATAATTACCTGATATGTTTGGCTTTAGAAAAAAATGGAGTGCCACATGCTTATAAGATATTTTTAACATATCAGTTGTTGAGTTTGTATAATATCAATTTCCCTACCCAATTACTGAAAAGTACTGAGTTAGCCTCTGAGTTAACAAAAACTAGTGTCTTTGAAGCACCTTCCACAAACCATAGAACAGTTCTAATATTCGTAAGCTATTCTTTCTGACACTATTCTAGAAGTGATTATTTTTTCGCTTGACACTTTAAAATGTTTTCGAGAACAAATCCATTTGAACCTGTCTGTCAAAAAAAAATTGTGTTTTCAGTAATCGCTTTTATTGCCTCTACATTACTGAATTTTGAGGAACTATTTGAAAAATAAAGTATATTTTTCATTCTTTAACAGAATTCAGCAGTGCCATGAGAATCAATAGCTATTGATCCACTACTAACAATGACTTAAAACTGAAAATACCAATTTTACTTCGATTGCTTTTAGAGTTATTTTTGGTATTAATTTAAAGTTTTGAATTTGATACAAATTACTGTACATTGCACAGCTGTATTAAATTAAACAACTTGTTTAATTTAAAATGATATATCAATAAAATTCAAAAATGTAATGTATTCTTCGCCATTTCTAATGCGAATGATAGGTCTATTTGCATTTGTTTAGATTGTTTCTCACACTAACATATGAGGAGAGTCATTGCAAACAAAAATTGTTTCCTTCTACTACTTCAATAAATGGTTGTTCTACACACACGTTCATATCTTTCTGAAAATTTAGAAAATTTGACCCTTGATCAGTAACTAAAGTTTTAACTCGCAATCCAATTGCACTCAGATTTTTTCAGATCATTTCTTACACATACTTTAAGTAAGTATTTAATGTTTTCATCATCAGCACTATAATTCTAAAACAATTGCCTATTAGTTGCTTGTATTTAGTTGATAGGCCAAAAATCATTACAGTAATCACTGTTTTAGACATTTTGTTTGGGATTTCCCCCTGTCCAAGATCTTTACGCACGTATCCGAACATATCACACAGAATTCATGAGAGCCATTTCATCCCATTGGCATGAATGCTAAACGTTCTTATTCTTTGAGAGTTGCCTCATGTTCTTTCATGTTATCCAAGCTGTTATAATAAACACCTGGCTCTACTTTTAAATTATGTATCCAGCCTTGTTGTGTTCTTAATGAAGGTAACTAAAATTTCTCAGCAATTATTTCAAAGAACCATCTGTTCTTATAGAGAATACATCAAGCAAACTTTTTGTTCTTCATCCCACCGCCTCACACCAAATGAATTCCTCCCATACGTGTGTTAAGATTACTCATATAATTATTCTATAATAGATGTTTCCTATTTTATTCTTTGTTGTTTTGATTTCAAATTCTTGTTTCTTAACCTGCTTAGTTCTGTTACTTTGCATTTCAGAGCCTTCTTAAGTCTTCTGGCTTCATTGACATCGATTTCTGTTTCTTTATTGGCATTTTCCTGACACTTTATTCGCGGCAACTTCACAAACAAATGCAAGATTGACGCATCTATCCTTAGTGTTACTTTGTCTCCACCAGGATCGCTAGCTGTATGCGCGTGTATCCCTAAAGGCGGCTCTACACATTCGGCATTCGTGGAGCAGAGAGCAACTGCTCGCCCAGTCCCGAACTACTAATGTGATCGGTGAATGTTCGCTCCCTTTGATGTGTCCTAAAGACCGACACACGGTGGGTAGGGCGATCACCAATTTTCATCGCTCGGCAAATAGTCATCCACACTACTCGGGATTCGGCGAGCGGTTGCACGCTACTCGCCGAATAACGCCGCCTTAACTACAAACAAAAAAAGAGTCACCATAATATATGGCCAAGGTTGAGCTGCACTGCTGTATAATACGTATACTGTGATAATACCTCCGGTGCAACAAATGATTTTGTGAAATACATACACGTACACACTCACTGATATGTATACTTTTTTATATGTAAATATCTGTATTTTCGGTATTTTAGTTAGAATTATGTAATCGATCGATTAAGTAACAATACTTGGTTTCGGCTGGTATCGATACTACATGTATTGAATCAACTATCGTAGCATATTACCTGCTGACGTTCATGCAAGTAAAAGACTTAGGAATTATGCGATTTAGACTAAACGTACTTGTTAGGAGACACGGCCAGGCAAGAGAGCTCTCGCATTTTGTCGGCAGGAAACAAATATCGTTGTCTCTTTTGAGTAAAATTATGGGCTATAAGTACGCCACCTGCTGGATATAAAACTTCTAACTCTGATAAATACTGGACACCCTTCCGGATGCCAGTTCGGAGGCCCAAAAAGAGGCGTGGTTGCAATACAGGCATAGACATGGTGAAGTTGTTTTCTGAAATATTGATTGTACGATGTATTAACTTTTTTGCAGAATTTCAAGAACCTTTAATTTATATGTTAACTTAACATTATAGTTCACGATTGTAATAAAATTAGCAAAGGTAGAGCATAGAATTTAAAGTCAAGTACAATAAGATACATACTTGTTACTTTCAGAGTAGAAATACAAACACCCTCCAGTAGCACTTCTTCATCCTACAGGTAAACAGCATGGTTTCCTAGCAACCAAAGAACGCGGAGCTTGGCCAACTTAAAGATTTGTTCCGTCGCAGTATACACCTTGCATTAAAACTCAAGCTATGGTGCAACATTATTTATAGAAGCATTTAATCAAATATTTATGAGATCAAAAACTCATTAAAAGGATACACACTAATTCACGAGAATTTGGGCTCAATTTCGTAACGAACAGCTTTCATTTCTCTACAATTTAGAAACTTTCATCATTAAGAATGTAAACATTGTACACTATTTTAATGGAATTTCTGTTAAAAATGAAATTAAACAATGTGTTTTATTGTTAAGTTCTATAAACAGTCAAGATTCAATGTACGCCGGGCGCTGAAAATGTGAGGGATATGTGAAAGGTGTTCAAAACAAATTCATTTACATGTACATTATTGTATTCTCGTTTATAAAGTATCTAGTGTTGTCCTATGTACATTTCTTTTCTGGGGTTGAAAGACTCCTGACGCCAATAAAGTTATTTTTTAAATACCTTATGCTTAATTTTTTCAATGATCGGTAACATTTTATATACATTACATGAAACAGTTACGTAACATACTGTTTTCTCCAAATTAATAGCTATGGAACATAATGCAGGTAGACTTTAAGATGTAAGTTGCAATAATTACAAAAGTAAAATGTTTGTTACGTATATAAAAAGACAAAACATTCAAAATAATTAATTTGTATTATTTGTTTTTTAAATGAACCAGTAGCAGTCAGGAAATTGAGAAAATGTAAAAATATGAATTTCCTCAACATAAATATTTCATAAAAGTGAATTAAACGATTCTATTAAGTGATTGGTGAGCCATAATTGTTTCTTTAATTAATGTGATGTCCTTTTTGAAAATGTTAGCAGTTTTCGCGAAATTTTGATGAGTTACAGCCTATTTTTAATCCCAGATTTTCTAAATAACGGCTCCAAATTGTTAAAAATCTTTGCACGTATAGAGCCAAATGCATGGAATACAATATGGCTTGAACGCCAATTTAATATAATATTTTGATACTTAAAAATTACTGTAATGAATCTTTTTAGAAATCTCGCATCTTATTATATTTACACCAAACGCGTAAGTAATTTAAATAATTTCTTATGAAATTTCTCAAAACTTTTTCTGTGACAATGAAATTGTGGATTTTCAGAAAATGCAAATGTAATCTTACAAAGCAAAATTTTAAATGAATGTTTGCAAATTAGAACCAGGTTTATTCTATTCTACCTATTTCTATCCTTTAGAGTGCAAGTATTGAGAAAAAATTAAAATAAATGTTCGTGTTTTTCGTAACAGTTTCAACATTAAATAATACATGAAAATAAGCAAAACCATTGTGTTAACTGATATGTACTGTAACATAATATTCTATATTTGTTGTAGAGTTAGTTAATTTTGCGAAAACTTTTTAACACTGATTACGGTTTCTTTGCATAATTTAAACTAAATGATTATTTTGAATTATTAAAACGAGCTTATTAAACGAATTATTCTAGACCGCCTTGATTTATGTAACAGAATGGTCTTGAGTTTCGGGCATTACAAAAACATTTAAATTGCCAACGTTTCGGCTTTTATTATGCCTAAATCAGGGCTACAAACAAAGCAATTTTTATACCCTCATCTAATACTAGCCTCTTACACAGTTTTGAATAATTGTGTATACATATTTTACATACCACACATCCGGAGTAAAAATGGTATAGTATTACATGATTGTATTGGATGAGTGTATAAAAAAATCACTTTATACCCCTGATGAAGGTTTAATAAAAGCCGAAACGTTGGCAATTTAAATGTTTTGTAATGACCTAAACTCAAGAACATTTCATTATATGAATTATTAAAATTTCTTCCCTTCAAATTCAGAAAAATAGATTGGGCGCTTTCAGAAGATGTCTTCGCACATTCTTCGTATCTCTCGCCCTTCATTATTTAATGTATTCCTTACATGAAAATACTATAAATTATAACAATAATATCTAATTATTACCCAATTCTCTTGAACAATAATATATTTAACAAAAATATCGCGAACAAATTATAATTCCCTACAGAATCACCATGGGCGGGTGCCCTAACCCGATTACTTTTCCCAGCATTGAATGAAATAATTGCATTATGTCCATACTAAGTAAACGCACTAGTTCCTATCATACGCCCAAAAACTAAAATTGTATTTCTAGCGAATCTACTATTGGCGACTACTTGAATGCTAACTTATATAAATTTGTCAGCATAACATCTAACATTCTTAAGCGATTCTCCAATTAAAATAAAGATATTTTTACTATCGTGAAATTCAACAATACAATGCTCCTGGTACTATCAACTCTAGGTGTGCTATCGTGTTCCCTCCCGAAACAAAGACTGAACTATTTTTTAAAAATTTTTTTATCGGTTCGGCGTCTTGGATCAGAAAAAAGTTTTTTAGAATCTTACGGTGACGAATACGCCGCCTGTACTACCTAACGTCATATATACATGTGGCATTTCTTTTCTTTCTGCAAAATTTGTGATGTAACTTACCTGAAAATTCAACTGCATCAAATCTGATTTCACTGTAAAGTGAATTACCCCAGTAGGTCTCCCAAGTATTATTATTAATAATAATAATAGTTTTAATATAAAAGTAAATATTATGTAACATTAATATAGCTAAAATAATTAAATTTATTACAAATAGAACAGCATATGAAAACTTTTTAAAACATTTTTCGCGCCTGAGATGACAAGAAATGAATAACAAAAACAACTCATTACTTTTTCAGTGTATTCAGATAATAATATGCAAGTATAGACACAATAGAAATGAATATCTTTATATAAAATGCAAACGATGCTTTATTAAATAAATTGAAGCAGGAAGAACTGATGATGATCAAGATCGTAATTACAATAACGAGTGACATACTCAATCACTGAGTGAAGATGTGAAAGAACTTTTATATTTATTTAAATTAGATTTATTCAAATATATATATATATATATATATATATATATATAATTGACAATTGCAGCATTTGTAAAACTATCAATTTCGGTTACAAGGAATTTTCTTTTTCTCGCCTTTGTTAGTTATCAGCTGTCTGAGTAGAACTTGGTTTATCGAAATAACGTCAATCTGAAAATATAATTCTATTTAACGCTTAGACTCTATTTGGGGTCTTTTCTGACCCCAAGCGCAAATTATGTTTTTCCACACTGAAAATTATTCACATGAACTTCTCATTTTAGATACGATATTTTGTTCAGTTTTACATGTTGCACCTCCAATAGAAAAGTGACAAAGTGCGAATTTCTTGTTTCTCAGAAATTGCAATTTTAAGTTTCGTAGTTCTGTAATACTCATTATAGATTGTACCAAATATTCACCTTCTAGCGGACAGTAATTGAACTAATTCAAAATCAACTTCAAAATAGTAGCAGTACCTCGTGGTAACCTCTTATCAGCTTTTAGCTGATATATGACTATTTCGCACTTGAGTCACTTTTCTATTGGAGGTGCGATGTGTTGTAAACTTTTCATATTTTTACGTTTTCTTGTTGCTCCCTAATAGATTCCACGTTACACGTCTAAATTATATGAAAAATCTAAAAACCTGTCCATTTCCGTCTTATAATATGTTGTTTCTGAATGAAAATCTTGTTTATTACGAGTTAGTAGCTTTGTATCATTCTCGTACTGATATGAAAGACACCTATGTATAGTTATGAGGATATTCTCGAATTTTCTTTTTCTGGAAATATTATTCTTTATTTTTTAGAACGATGTAATAAATGAAGCAAGTAGCATAATTTTCTTAATTAATAATTCCAAATAGCATCTGTACATGAAAAACTGTTGAAACTGTTGAGTAAAACCTGTGGGGTCAAATCTGACCTTACATGACAGAGTCCATGTAAGTAATAGAGAAACAGGGTCGATGATGATGATGGTGATGGTGATGTATGTTTAACGGTTAATATTATATTCACAAAATGCACTTAAAATACCTTCACCTACCTGCAGGTACGTCGCAATTTTCAGAATCAAATCTGACTTTGTTACATACGTTTTACACGCTCCTGCGTCTTTTCGTAAACGACTGTAATTCAAAACATATTATTGCCTTTTGCAACGAACTTTGCAAAAGGTAATAGTAATAATGTAAGGTTGTAAATTTGTACTGTGAGCTCATGGACTTACCCACAAAGACTTATTTGCACAAAATACTTTTAAATATTTAATGGTACAGCTATAATCAACAATGAACTACCACGGTAGGGTAAACATTTGTGAGATGAAAGTTAAACAAGGGTTTCCAAAACGTAAGGATTTATTTTATATTTTTACTTAATCACTTTGGAGTTTCTAGGCTATAGAACATTAAAAGTTGCACTTAATTTTTTTAAATGTCTTCTGTATTAGATGAGTTTGGCCACAGACAGTTCATAAAAATGTTTGAAATAAAAACACTGAATCACAAAAATAAACTTTTTTCTGCGCTTCATTTAAGGCAGTGTCAATATATAATAAGGCGGTAATACATTAACTTGATATTACAAATCGTAGAACATTATTAATTTAATTAAAGTATTAGTATTACAGTTATTTATTTGTCAACGTATAAGTTGTAATATGCCCAGCCCATAAAAAAGTTGAAATCTGAATAGAGATAGGAATAAGGGTTTTTGTCAAGAATGGATAATAAAATATTCGCCAAGCATAAATTTTACATGAATTGCAAATAGTTTTGAAAACGCTACGCTGGCAACAGTGCGTTCCTCATTTCTGAATAATTTGCTGCGAATACTGTAACGGACAAATTTATTCCTGTTTGTTTCATTTATTAAAGTAAGAAATTAATGATGCTCCTGCCTATCGAAAGGAATGCAGATATGCATCAAGGGCGCTTGCAAGGACGAAATTGCAAAATTTCAATATTACGGTGCTATTTCCAATAATGCGTTAAAGTATGTGCTGTTGTTGCGCCACTAGCTTATTATTGCATGCAATATTGCGCGGAAACTAGTTTTCAAAAAAACTGTAAACGATCTGTAACTGAACTAATTATGGAGAACACATTTTATATGAAGGAAAAATCTGAATCTTCAATTTTGTAGTTTTAGGAAGACAACGAAAAGATTTCCATCTTTTGCAATTTTCAAAAATTTAAAGTTAACAGTGAAACTTGGACCTACGCCACCTTTATAAGAACACTTCACAATTAATGTAAACATCTTATTTATTCACAATCACCATAAAACATTTTCACAGCACATATTGTGTCCATCTCTACTTTCTCTCAATTCAACAACCACTCTCATCTTAGATTTACTCCACACTGCAACTGTGTGTACAAATGATGCATAGCGGAATGCACCTAGGAGGCCTTGTTGCCGGAGTAGAGAGATACAAGTCTATTTTTCTTTTGAAAACAATTCACGCTTAAAATTGTGCATAGTCGTAGTAGTTGTAGTAGTTTGAAATGCCTCGTATTATTGTCCATAATTTAAATGTGAGAATATTCAGAAACTAAATAATTACCATAAAGAGCATGAAGCAATCTTCACAATTCCTTAAATTTCGATAGTAGAATACAGCATCAACATCTGTAAAATAATTATATTCTACTCAGGGTGAGGTCGCTCGGTTCCTGGGGCGCCCCATGGGATTCAATATAGCTGAGTCCTAGGAGAGGCTAAAAGATGAGGCTCTCCCCTGATGTGATTGTCTCGTCGCGTTGGCCCTTCTGGACTTTCAGAAGATGCGTGCTTTCGAGTAGATCGTCCAACCATTCTCTATTTTTCCTGTACATATTGTGGTGTTACCTCTCTGTAAGTGCTTATTTATCATCTCTATCTTTCTCTTTATCTCTCTCTCTCACACACACACACACACCGAAGTAGTGACGAGGAGAAATGAGGGAGATCAGAGCCGGACACATCAAAATGTTTATTTGCGTGTGTTGTGCGAATCACGCCCCAATACGGTGAACGTGGGCGGCTCAGGGAAGGATGGCGTGGTATTATATCTAACTACAAACATACTCAGAATCAAAAATAACAGTATACATTTATTTTCACTCTCTAAATATATTGGGAAAGCTGAGAAATGCACAAAGTGTGGTTGCGGGTCTTTTTAGTTTTGGCGTCTGAGGGAATCTTCGTCATTAAATCAATTTATACAATTAAAAAAATCTTCAGCCCACTACAGCCAAACAATAACTTTTAAAGGGTTGTAGCAGCACAGTAACAAAAAAACGATGGTTGTTAACTTCTCTAACAGACAGCCGTGCCTTTTTCGGGTGATGAAAGTAAACTCAGGTTAATTTTGCAGTAGTCCGAGTTTGTTTTTTTTCAACCAATATCAGGCGAATGCCGTGTCACGAACCGCGCGCGGTCTTTCTTTCCTCTTCTTTTTCCTATCCTAACCCCTTACACCCACCTTTCTCTCACATGCACAACAATATCACACTTATCAGGAGACCAGTAGGGAGTTTTAGAATTTATCTCGGATGGGGCGATGCCGCGCTGGTGGGAAATACCTGGTTGAAGAAAAGTTCCTCAAGTCGTCATAGGTCAGCGCCAGTCCTTGTCAACCAGCGGCCGCCGGCCAAGATCACACCCGCGTGCACCTCACTCACGGGACTAATGACCTTAGCGATTGATGCACCCGTGATCACTTATCAGTCAATCACTCAATCAAAAAACCCACCCAATTTATTTCCATTCTCGTGTGGCAACTCTATGGCGTACGATTGGTAAAATGATTTATGAAAACTTACAATTGTTAGGTTGGCAATTCATTTCAATAAACGAAGTACGCATGCTACGCAATTCCCCATAACAAAGCGTCAGCAATCTTCATTCAAATTTAAACCGAAAGAACTGTTTACAATAATAGAAATCGTAATAATATACGATAGGTTGATTAAAAAGAAAAAAAGTAAAGAATACACGACGAGAAAAATTAAACTGAATAGTATCTTTTATTCTAATAAAACAATGAAAATGTGAACAATGAAATTAGAAATTCGATGTATTCAAAATACTATTGGAAGTTTTTTAACTTTATTTTGGAGGTAGTACTGACATAAAAACGTTTTTCCTATTCTCTCATTAAAAGGTCGGTGAAACTGTGACACGATTATCTAATCGGGAGCTTCATTACGATTTAATTTTTGAAGCTGAAGTTACGGTTGAACAACCGCTCCCCAGCTCATCAAATATCATCTCCACATATATGTTAATCTGAGAATATATAAGTTTATAAGAACTCAATGATTTCAACTCCCATTCATTTAAAATGGAAGTTGGTTTAATGGCACATAAGAGTTGCTGTGCTAATCGTGTCGCTTTACTGAAAATTTCCTTCTAAGTCGCTAAACTTATTTGTATTATCTGTAACGAGCTGATTTACCATGTGATTTTCTGAAGCGAACGTTTCATTGTTGGTTGAATCTCAAACGGTCTCATATACGTCACGAATTGTGGCAAACAATAGATGACAATTTAAGTCAGGCAACGTGAAATCAAATTCCGAAAATGCTGAAAACGTTTGTGACGCAAATGTCATTTGGCTTTTAAGTAGTAAGATCATATCAATTTTCCACATTATTTTGTTAGTTTAAGAATGAATTGCTATTATAATTTTGATATATGTTCCTACGTGAAAACGCGCCAATAAACAACAAAAATTGTATGATCTAATTTTATATTACATATTAATGAACCAAAATTAATATTAATCTCATTTACGTTCAAATTTGCTCCCTAATCTCTCTTCCGACTTGTTTCGACTTTGTTCATTTTTTAATGTGTTTCCAAGCTGGATAATTTCGTCATGTAACTGACGGTTAATTGTTTCCAGTCGCTGAAATGAAATATTTTGTACATATCATCTATAATTAAGTGATAAAATATAATAAAGAATTTACAGTAGTGTCAGCAATTACCTCTATTTTATCTTCACATTCTTTTCTTATTTCTTCTCGGGTTTTTACTGCTTTTTGTAGCTTCTCCTGCGCTTGTTTAGGGTCCATGTATCTTTGACTGAGACCCAACACCGATTGCATGCATCGTATTTGAAGTTGAACTTCTGTTAATTCATTGCGCAGCTTATTGACTTCAGCTATCAATTTGTTATTTTCCTGTAATAAAAAATAAATTTATGTAGTTGTCAACTTCGACAGTGAAGAGTGTAAGCGAGTAAGTACAATATCCTTGGAAAATATAAAATTACATTTCACGAAGAGATATACCAAAAGTGGGCACAGTTCTGATTGGCAAATATTATCACCCTTCTGATATGCACTAATAGACGCTTCTGGTACCAATTTTATTACAAAAATTTACAATAATATTTTAAATGCTTTTCTATAACTTTACGAGCATATCTGGATTCTTGTAACACTCAACAAACTATCTTCTTAGCCGATAATATTAAAAGTTTGTACAAATGTGCATTTCAGATGACAGTGCATATTGAATTTGACTTTGAACTACTTTCCCCATTCATTTGTGAATCAAGTAAATAAAACTATCTTTCCATTAAACTCGGAATTTACCGTGTTCTAATTTGAGTAGTATCATGAAATGTGGGTACTATACAGCTGTACAATAACCTAGTACTCGTATATAAAAAATTGAATTAATGAAACGTGTTTTACTACCTCGTTTCCTAAACGATAGTGTCATATGGCTGGGCTTTCTGTAGCAGAGAAGCACTTGCAAGGGATGCCCGAAAGAAAGTCGAAACTGTGGTAAAAGGGGGACATCGTGCGATAGTCTGCCGAAGCTGAGGAACTCCTGACGAACGACTCGGCTCCATTTTCCATTCATCAGTGTCGCGACAGGATTCTATTCAACTCTCTGTTATGATAAATTCGAGACCAATCACGATGGAACTCAATACTAGAACGTTCTACAGTCTGCTGAACGAGTCGGATTGGCAGCATGGTAATGGTTCAGAATCAAAAGGTGAAGTTCCTCTCAAAACTGCGAATGGAAGCGTGAGTTACTATTTTGTTAGCAATGCAGAAAAATTAAACTTGCAATTCGTTTACCTCAGCAAATAAGTTTTCTATAACTCGGAAATGATAATGTCTATTTTTTTCAAATATTGCTAATCTCGCGATTTTTTTAAAATTTATTTTTATTTATTTATCTTTAACTTTTACTCATCTTTCAACTATTTATAGTTAAAATGACGGCAAGGGATTCTGGAACTCAAGAAAACGTACGCAGATAATCTTCTCCCCCATACGTCACATACAGTTTTTTTTCTGTTTTTGTACTAAATAACTCTAAACATACTCGATGAGATTTGCTTCGACCATCCGTCGCGGAAGAAGTTTCGAAGAATCAGGAGCAAACACAGCTTGCAGCAAGTCGAGGTTACTTGTGCGAATAGGACTTTTACAAATATGTTTACATTTTTTGTTTGAATAATGTTAAGTTGAAACACTAAGAAATACTTTCAATTTTTTTAAATACCAAATAAAGTGTGAATTAATAGGATTTTCCTTGTATTTCAGCATCGAAATTATGGGGGAATCGGTGAAAGTAAGAATAAGGGGGCCCAAATTGAGCTTGACCCACGAGTTCCCAACGCTATTCAAACGGCCCTGAGTAACAGTTACTTAATTATCTATTATTTGAAATTCCAAAAGTTTAAATGAAAATGGATTTCAACCATTAAATTGAGTGTACGCTTCTCAGGGGTGACATAGGCACAAAATTATTATTAAATTATTATAAAAATATTAGATAAGGAACGGATTACCCAGAAGACCCTTCCAATATATCTCACATACCGAGAAACACTGGGAGGAATCTTCCTCACTTAGCGAAACATCTCACACCCTTCCCCACCCATCACCATCAATAGCACTCCTATCCAATGGTCCTCACAAATAAAATATCTCGACACCACTTTCAAATCAAAATTAACCTGGACCCCCCATCTCAACACCACCATTTCTAAGGCAAACCAAAAAATCAACTTCATCCAACCCATCCTCCGGCATCCGTCCCTCTCTATCAATAAACAATTCCTTCTACCAACCAACCCAACACAACATCCCCCTTCATCCAACCCAACACAACATCCACCCACTCCCCCAATATATCTTCAACACACGACACGGTACAGCAATTCATAAACAATCCCATCTTCACCCACCTCATTCAACCTCACCAACATATTCTCAACTCCCCCCCCCCGCGTCATTCCCGAAAAAAGCACCTCCTAGATATCCTTCAACTCCCCCCCCCCCTCTGACCTAAAATCACCCAACAAATTAAGACTCACGAAACGCCACGACAAAACCCTCAACAAAATAACCCCTCAAAAAAGCCCCCCACCCAATTTCTACCTTCTCAAACCCCTGAGTGTATAACATCTCTGCTCTCTTTTCATACTCTTCTCTCCTCCGTCTAAATACCAAACTAGTCCTACCCACCCCCAACCCTCTGTGGAACAGGAGGCAGCTGGCCAATCCGAAATTAGAAGAATGAACATCCAGGACAGTAGAGGACACAGATCCAGGCCGTCCACACCAAGATGCACCACCTTCGACAAAAAAATTGGGAGAGGGGAATGCATGCCCCCTCTGCAGTGACATGCATGCTAATCTTACAAAATGTTTAAAGAGAAAAAGCACACAATTTTTTTTACTCGGGCTGAGCCTAAACCCAGTTGCTGCTGGTGAAAATTGGAGTGTCATTGCAATTGCAATTAATGTTGCCTTCAGTATCTTTGAAAATCAGTATTACTCTTACCTCCATAATCCTTTCACCTTCTCCTATTTTGTATGTTGATTGCGCATTAACTTGCCTCTTGAGATCTTTAATGGTTTCTTCGAGAAATTCTCTCTGCCTCATGAATTCTTCAAATACATCTGCATCAGCTTTCCGTACACTCATGTACGCAGCATCTGTGGTGTACTTGTGGTAAAGTGCCTGAAATGTAGTAAGCTAACGTTAATATGGGAAAGAATGTTTGAGTGAAGAGAATAATGAGGCAAATATGATATAGGTAATTTCGTATTCCCCAATTGTGCAATATTCATGATAATACAAGCCGCATCGTAATACGGTTCATTTCTGAAAAACAAGTAAGCAAGACAGAAGTTTCAATATCTTTGTACATAGCTATTCCATGCTCTTCTGTGTATGAAATTAAGTGCACGTTGCTTAAAAAAAGTATTTGAGTTTTTCTTTTTTACCTTTAATAAGGCATTAGGCTGTATTCGCTGAAAAAATTACACTGGAAAAATACATAGGTTGAGCTTCACATAAAGAACCTTCGTAAAAACACCATAGCCAAATTGGGAATACTTGAAGTTGAAGAAGAAAGAATCCATATTATCTACTTTAGAAAATGGCATGTTTATGATTGAAAAATTGAATTATTCACAGAGAGACATCAATGGTTGAGGGTTGATGGGAAAAAATTCCTAGTGATGCTACAACTGCACATACTTTCAGGCAATATTTCTAAATTTGCCATTATCGAAAATTCAGAGATCAACCAAAATGAGACCTGTGTCATTCTTTTAAGCATTTCTTGTTCTATCTGTGAAAAAGAACTTCGAGCAGTTTTTTTTAAAAAAAAAGTCTTTTGTACATTGCACTAATTTCAAGCACCAATTAAGCCAAAACTACTCATTTTTCAACATATATGATCGTTTTTAAAGAGCTGATTTTTTTAACATGCTTTATGCAATTTATGCAAAGATATCTATCTTCAGTTTTTTTAGTTTTAAGTGCTGTGCTTTTTTCATTTTTTGCAATTTTCGTAAATTTGGAGAGTTTGACAAAAATGGGACTGCCAACAAATTTTTTACTGTTCCTTGATGATGAAGAGAAAATGTAAAGAAAAAAATTGAGCGATTTTTGTGAAAATCTAGCAGCGCTCCAATAGCATATACTTTCTCGCATTATTTCTTATCGCCCCGCTATATTACACTATTACACTATTACACAAACATGTGAAAGTGTTTTCAACCAGCAAAAATTGATTTCTGCACCGTGATTCGACCTCAGTTCCTCCGAGTTAACTTGCCTTCAGTTTAAACTGTAATTGCTTCAAAACAATAGTTCCAACACAAATTTTTGCAATTTTCGAAAATACAGGAGTTCGCCAGATATGGGACTAGCATAATATGTTTACCACCCTTTGATACATATGAGGAGTCAACTTAAAGAAAAATTATGAGTGGTATTTGAGAGAAAAAATAATATTGCGTATTTTTCGCGCAAAACTACACGAAAAACACTCATATTTTCGAAAAATTGAGAATGACATTTTTTCAAGATCTACCTTTCGAGAACAGATTGTAATCAGAAAACTAGTGGTTTTGCAGAATGGCACAGACGTTCCCGTATCAGTTTTCTATTTCCTTTGGTCTCGGCTAACTATTTAAACTTAACACATGCTCTTGCCTGCTGTTATCTGTCGCCGCCCGATGAACATGTTTTTGAAATTTTCTTAATTTTTCGGTTTCCTAATAGTAGAACGGAAATATTTTTTTAAAGATATCAAAGAAAAGTAAAACCTCGGCCCAAATGACAATTTTCTTAGAAAAATTGTGAGCCGTTTTTAAGAAATGCCGCTTTAGTACCACAGTAAATTCAAAATTTGAAGCACTTTTTCACAGAAAATTTTTAAGTTTTCGAAGTACCTTGTTAGAAGTAATTTAAAGCAATCTAACTCAGAAATACTATAGGATTTAAAAATTGCTGGCAATGTGCAAATTCCCGGCGTGATAGATCGGTCAAAAAAATTGCATTTGTAAATTTTTTGAAAAAATACCCCAAATAAACTTTAAGTCATATTAAAGAGTGAAGTCTGAAGAAAAAAGTGGAGCTGTTTTTGAGAAAATGGCGTTTAAGTGTTTCTGAAAATACAGTATTTTGAGCCAGTCTCCTTCGAAAACTGTTGATTTTTCGAGAAGTTTTGTATGTCATTATTTAAACCAGATGTACTCATAAATATTATAATGCGAACAAATTTTTTCTAATGTTAATATAAACGACGTGATAGACACGTCATAAAAATTACATTTTTGAATTTTTTGAAAAATCAGAAGAATAGAGCAATTGTTTCTTATCTTATAGAGTGTATTTAGAACTATCCCTACCAAAAGTTTTAAGAAAACATTTGGAGCCGTTTCTGAAAAAAAAAGTTTTTGTTACTTTTTAAAATTGGACAAATTGCACGAAATATTGCGCGTAAACTTTTCAAAAATGTGCATAACCTTAATAAAAAAACATATTATAAACAACAATTTTCATTTCAAAGAAAAATCTTAATCTTTAATTTTGTAGTTGTGATAAAGCCCCGAAATTCAGAGTTAACCGCAAAAATCGGACATATGCTACATTTATAATGTATTTTACTCTATTCTTACAAGAAATTTAAATAAAAAATGTGGATCCGTTTTTGAGAAAATTTTGAAAATGTGCCAGTAGCTTCATGTAAAGTACCTCCAAAATCTAATGAATGATTTTCAAAATCGCAGAGCTTCGACTCAGACCAATTGGGCAAGGGATTCTTCAATTTGGTTTCAATAGTGTTGTTCACATATATCAGACAGATGGACAGACATTTTGAAAAAAAACAACACTTTTTTGGTATCAAGGGGCCCTAAAACGTGTATTTGCGTTGAAATATCGAAATCGGTTTACCGCAGCATTATATAACTTTCCTTGTACAACGGATATTACTCCGTATATACGTATGTATACAGGGAAGTGAAAAATCTGTATCTTCAGCATTATAGTTCTAGAAAGACAGCATAAAAAATGCACTTTTGCAATTTTTAAAATCCGGAAATTTCAACGAATATGACACCTGCACCATTTTTTACGCGTTCTTTACACTATTCCAACAACAAAATTTATTAAAATACGATGGAGACTTTTTTGAGAAAGTTTTGGCAATGTTTTTTAGGCTTCTATACTTTAGTACCCTCTAAAACCAATATTTCCGTTTGAAACTCCCAAAGCCTCGTGTTTGTTCAGATTAATTGGGGGATTGTAAATTGTGGAGAAAATCTGCTGGTAAAATGTATTCGGAATGAATCTCAGGTATAGTTTTGGCTTTGGAAACAGACTGACAGACGTTATGCCGTCAATCGATTTTTCGGTATCAATGGGCTACAAACCATGGGTTCTGGGTACACCATGTGTTAGAGGTCGTAATTTATAATAAGTAGCCACAGTATTTATCCACGTTTTCGTTACCAAGTTTGGCAACTAATGTTTTTCTGTGGAAAATTCGCCGTTTTCCGGCGCAAGGTCACGTTTTTGCTTTCTGACTCCTTCTTATGCAGTAGGTATAGAAAAAGTATTGTAATGCTGCGAGAAAAACGGCAGAAAATCTCTTATTGCCGGGCGCTCCTAACGAAAAAGTGAATAAATATTGTCCCCCACATGTAGTAAATACTTCCTTTAATACATTATGTAGTAAGAATCCACGTTTTGGGGGTCTATGATACCGAAAAAGCGATTGAAACGTCTTTTTGTCTCTCCGTCTGACCGTTCGTCTGTGATCAACGCTACAACGCCGAAATTGTTCAGCCGATTTTCTTCAAAATTGATCTTTTCTCCAGAATCTTAACATGTAGACTTTTTACTGCTGTGAATGTGAAGAGATTAAAGTTAATGATTCAAATGACGGAAACAAAGGGGTGTACAGAAAATGGATATTTCTAATTTTTTGGAAATGTTTTAGTTTGAAAATTCATGTAGATGCCATAATAATATTGTTTTTTTTTTATTATTCGATTGACAATAAAAGAATTTCTTAGATGTTTTTGACAAATCACACATGCACACACATTGCTTTTAAACAAATGAACACAGTAACACTACTTTATTATTTCTATTAATATGTATTTGGGAAAATCAAAGTGGAGACCACAAATCAAAAAAGTATAGTACATGATTTGAGTGGAATGAAGAATTGAAGTTTATCTTGAACTTTAAGATTTTTTGCACTTCAAGACTGAAATTTTGAATAGTCAAAGGTGATAATTACACTCCAGAATACCCCAATTTGGGATAATTTCTGAATTCAACTTATGTGTTTATGAATATAATCCATTCAAAGCAGTACGCTCTCAGGAAGGCCACAACATGTTGGCCTAAGCATCAGCCAAGACCGAGATGTGGCATATCCCAGATAGCTCAGAAGATACAAACTTTGGCAGTAGAAGTCTATGCAATCACATCTAATCCATAGTCTAATTTTTCTAATTCTTCAAATATTTAATTTTTTTGTCTATGGATTTTATTATTCTTTTCGAAAAGAGATATGACTAATATGAATATGTGTCAGAAATGAAATGTGACAGAACAAAATTAAATGAAGATATAATGAAAATAAATAAATCCAATAACAGCAAAGAAATTAAAATATACTACTTCTTACCTTCACTGCTTGTCTAAGTTTGTATGGCTCCTGAATTAAGCCAGAAGCATTGTGAATATCCAGTCGCATACGATTCAAAGTGCAATCATTCCTCTTTCTTTCACTAATTTCTATATGAAGTTCATTGTGAGTTGCCTGTAATTTTTCACTTAATTCTTTATCTTGCAGTTCGAGGCTGCTGTTTATTTTCTGCAGTCCTTCTAGCTCTTCTTCCATCTAAAAATTACGTATTGTTGAATACTTTTTGTATGATCTATAGTAATTTTGTGTAAGTATTGCAATTTTAGGAGATTCATACCTCTGCCATTTTTTGCTTTAATTCCCTAATTTGCCTTTCTTTTGGCTCAATTTGATTCTTGAGATCCTTAATTTTATAAGAAAGTACAAATTTGTATTTTTCAAGTTCTTGATTTTTTCGTTTCAGTTCATAAATTCTACCTTCCTAAATTCAAAGGTTTTGACATTTTTAGATTTCAAAGGTTCATGTTTTTACAACTCATAGATATAGTATAAGATTAATTTCAAAACAACCAGCAATAAAAGTAATTATATTGTATGTACTTTCTCTTGGATTGTTGCATCTCTTTCTTGTATTTCTTTCTTGAGATCTATAATGTTATTTTCCTGATTGGCTGTAATTTCCAAGAATCTTCTCAGTTCTGCATTTAATTGTGAGATTTGATGCTTACTTTCTTCAATTTCTTTCTGAGAGCTAGAAAAAAGAGGAATGAAAATAATATAATGTATTTCTTTGATTTGAATATATTCAAATTCATAAATCATTCATGATTATTTAATTTATATTAATAAACTATGTCCACTTCTGCTTCCATATAATTCCATTTTCTGCCTTCTTGTATATGTACTACAGATAAAATATTGAAATTGTGTATAGAAAAGTTCTTTATTTGTAGAAAATGACATTTTTGGAGATCTTGATTTGATAAAGTAGATTTTTTTACAAAGCTTCTGTTATTGTGTTACTGCTTTTCATTTTTCAAATTTGTGAAACAACTTCTTGTTTCTTTAAAATATCTACTCAAATGCAACTTTATTGAATATAAACCAATTCCCATTTTCATTAAAATTTCTGAATTTCCAAGATTACAAATGTTTACTATTTTTTCGCCCCATCTGTTCTGTTCTGATCTCATTACTCATTGAACAGGGCTCAGAGATTCCTTTTGAATTTGACACTTTTTATAGATTTCAACCTTTTAAAAAAGCTGCAAATCAGAGTTGTTGTTTATGATGTGCTTTTTTTAAACATTGTAATTTTTCACCAGTGTTTCTTAGAATTTCTGTTATAATAGCAATTTTCACTGTAGTTAAAAATGATTCATGACTATTAACTCAAAATTGAATGTTGAGAATACACTTTTGGAAATATTTGTGAGGCTTTAGGTATTATATATTTGAATACATCATTATGTTGGAAAGATACATTGGCCATCATTTGAAATAAAAATGTAATGAAATACAAAGGTTGATGCAAGAGAGTTGATCTTTCTTAATTTTCAGAGTATTAACTTGAATAATATTTTATGTTTAAATGAATGCTCATGCATATCATTAGTTTTATCAGTTTATTAAAGGAAAGGATGGTGGAAAGGATGATGTTTAATCAAGGTTTTTTCACTTAAGAACTCATGATACAACTCATTTTTACATAATTTGCAAGAAGGACGCAACACTCATTTAGTTTCTTTGCCAAAGCAACTTAATGCAGTTTCATACAAACTACATCATGAACTTGCAGTTTCATGCAAACTGCAAACATGACATACTCAGCAGCCCCAAGCAGCTAGCTCATAATGGAGGATTATCCAATTTTAAAAAATTGTAAATGTTAACGGAGGATTACTCCATAGTGCGCTCAACACTCCTGAAGGAGCTAGATGTGTTGCGTCTGTATAAACACAACAAATTTAAAATAAAATTTTAAAAAATAATAAAAAAACCTCTTTAAGTGCCAAGAGCTCAAACATGCAAAGCAACTTCATTAATAGATTCGACATGTGAATTTAAATCTAGGAAAGTTTATAAGTTAACTTTGCAAGAAAAAAGTTGTCCCATGCTTTTTTGCCATTTCTTTGGTGACTGAAATATAAATCTTGTTGGATTACGAAATAAATTCAAGAATTTACGTTAATGATGAATGATTTTTGAATTCTCAATATATTCTCAGAAGTAGAACCAAAACATTACACAAACTAAATTTTGTCATAAATGGCTCTAAATAATAAAAAAGCAACAACAAAAGTAATTCTCTAAGATATAATCTATGGTATTCTGGAAGTAATTTTTCAATTTACAGTCATCATGAGTCATAAAATAATTGTAGTGAAACAACATGTGAGAAAATAGTTGTTGTTTTTTTACTCAAAAAGATCTTCACTGCACTTGAACAAAATCTAAATCTTTATTCATTGAAATATTCTCCAAATTTTGTGTTCTACATCACAAAAGCCACAATTCTGTTGAGTTTGTGGCTTTCTATTAACAAAATTGTGATTGTAAGGACACATATTTTTAGATGAAAACAGTTTTGGGTAGTGTTGTTAGGGTACAGATAATTAATTTTTAACAGTTATTCAGACATGTATTTGGAACTTTGATAAACAAAAATTATTTGAACTAATGAAAAGTTTAATTCTCTTCACGAAATGGCTCACAAAACTTGTGATGAAGGGGACATTCATGTTTGCTTGAAGTAGTTTAATTCTATGGTGAGAAGAGATTTGTAATGATTGAAAGAAACACTAGTAATGCAGTATTACTTTTAAAATGATTATTATGATTTCTGCAATACTAAGTTGTTATAACTGAACATTACCAAGTAGAGAAATGAGAAGCCACTCTTTATGGCCAGCGTCCATTAATGATTGAACAGTCTGCCATCGGTTAAAAGCAATCAAAATAAATGAGATGTAGGTGAAGGTGTAAGTGTATGGTTAATAATCGACTTGATTAATTATAAATCTTGGTTATCTTCTCAGTTTACTAACTTCAACCATGTTTGTTGTTTGCTGTTTATTGGTCTAATGAAATTAAGTAATGAATTAGACCAATATTAATGACATTTCTAATGACAATACTAAATGCCAAACTAATGACATTACTCATCCATTGTAGAAACACATTCTATGGGAAGGTAGTGCTATAAGGGAGTCTGTTGTCTAGAAATATTTGATCCTCTAAAGTTTCATAATTAGTTAAACTTTTTTGTAACCTGTGCAAATTACAAGAAGGTTGGACTGTAATTAACAAACCTGATGAATTTCTTTTTAGTGACTCCTATTTCTCCTCTGAGTCTGACAATTGTATCTCTTTCTTCTTTCAATTTATCTTCAAAGTTGGTTTTTGTTTGAAGGATATCTCGATCTGCATCATCTTCAATTTGCTTTTTTATTTCTTCATGTTCTTTAATTCGAACTGCTGCCTCTTCAAGAAGCTGAAAAGTTCATGTTTAAAAAATCACTTGAATTCTGTGTTGTTGAGTTGGAGTATATCAATTGCAGTTGCAAAGAAAGATGTAAAAGAGTTTTTATTGCCCAAGTCCATGGGTAATAATCATAGCCTTATGTAAGTTATATATGTTAAATATTGAAATTTAATGAAGATATTTAATTTCTTGATGTAAAACCGGATAGGAAATTGAAAAAAATATTGAAACATTTTATTGCTGAAGATTAGGAAATAAAAATGGAAACTATTATGAGCATTATCAAGATCAGCAAACAAAATAATGCTTCATGAAGTTCATAAATGTCTAATTATTTACCAATAATATCTCAAAATTATTAATTTTGATGAACTTATGCAAACAAATTTGTATCAAGTTATTATACTAAGGTCAAAATATAATGCTAATGAAGAAAAATACTAAATACAGTACCTCTTCAATATGTAATTGTTTTGTATGAAGCTGTTCTTCATAATCGTCTGTTAAGTCTTGAATAGCTTGTCTTTTTGACTCAGTCAAGTCATTAATTTGCCTGCAGAAAAATAATTTTCATTAGTTTATTTTTTAAACAATTACTTCATGACATTATCATCCATGAAAAGACCCTTACTGAAGAAAACTCTTTTTCATATCTTCTGCCCTGTTCTCTGAAGCTGCAAATTTGTCATATTCTATTATTAATTTGGAGTTAAATGAAGCTTCAAGAGATGCTATAATAGCTTCAAAATCTTCTTTCATTTTTGCTATGTCAGCATTAATGTTATTTATTTCTTCTGTGTGCTCATCCTCCAATTGCTGTAAATGTAATTTTCACAGACTTTGTGATGAATGAGTACAAACCTCATTAAAAAATTGAGTTCAAAATTAGTACAAAAAAGTTTATTAAAACTATTTTCTTTTTTAAAATAATTTCTACTTTGTTTCGTAAAACACAGTGTTATGAAAACATACTTCACCTAAAAGGAATACAAGGAACCTCATGGCACATTGCAGAGTCCCTTGTCTTTTATGTCTGCATGATGATTACAAATCATCAAATAATAATAATTTTTAAAAAATAATATTTTTACACAAAAAGAACTTAACTAGCTGTAAAAATAAAGTTTAAACTTGGAATAAACGTGCTTTAATTCAATCCAAATCATACCTCAATCAATTCTTTGAGTTCTTTAATAGATTGACTATAACTAGCATGTATTTCTGCTACTTTCTCTGTGTGTTCTGTTTCAAGCTGCTGCTGCTGGTAACTGTGTTCCATCACCAATTCTTGCATTCGCAATTTGAGGTCTTTGATGGCATTTGTTTTGTCCTCTAGCTCATCCTTGGCAACAAGAATATCATTGAAGTATGTGTGGGATGGCTCAAGTTTCACGGTTTTTCCTTCTACGTCAAGTAATTTCCATAAGATTATGGTGCCACCTTCACAGCAAGTAATAAGCATCATATCATCATAAGTCAAACATAACTGAAATGAAGAAACATCATTGTTTTCATTATTATTTATAATTTCTTTGTACATAAATAAAGTTTCAAAAACTTACAGCAGAAACAGGCTTGTGGTGGATACGATACTCAGTAAATCCTGATCCCATATCTAAAGGATATTCGACAGAGAAAACACAACCATTTCCTCCTGTCACAAACAGCATCAGATTCGAGCGAGACAGGGTAACGAAACTTAATTTGTCATTTTCTACAATGCAAGTTTCTCGGAGAACCTAGAAAAAGATATTTTACAATAAATAAATATTACAAAATTCATGCACATAAACCATTAAATAAAAAAAAAGCATTGAATATCATTAAACAGGTATACTACTTTCATCATTAAACATAAACTACTTTATTAATTTATTGAAATAATGTTATGAAATTAATTTGTAGTGTATGTGAAAATGAAATTAAAAAGAAGTTTACCAATTTTGCACATGAATTACATGAAACTTGTAAAAGAACACCATAACAGAAGTGGTTAAGAAAATCCTATCAAGAGTCATTTCTAAATAGGATCACATAAAGTGATCATAAACAAAGAGTTGTGAAGATTGGAGGCTGCCC